>JAIFZK010000214.1:0-430000 GCA_027481765.1 Tenualosa thibaudeaui
ATGTCCCATTGAGAAACACTGCTGTAACTGATATCTCCCTCAACAAAACATAAATGGTTAATTTATTACTGCATAAACAAAACAAAAAGAAAGAAAGAAAAACAACAAAAAGAAGAATGCATTATCTGTGTAACTGGGGTGAGCCTTTAGTTTAAGGTCCATTGGTTGAAGTTAAATACATAGAATAGATCTCACATTACATGTGCATACATACATCACAGATAGCCACTAGATTATACAACACACATCACAAAAATTTGCCCTCACTGTCTACTTAAACTTGTTTTTGATTCAGTATTAAAGGAACATGGCACTTTTTGGGGAAATATAATTTTTAATTTCACCTCAATTTCAGGTAAACAATTGACTCTTACCTCCAGTTCAACCAGCCGTTCTCTTAGTCTGACGGTCAGACCGACAGAAAATAAAACGTGGCAATTTTCTATGCCAATATGGCATACCAGCATCACAGGTTCCAGCCAATGCTCCTGCAAACATTGCAATTTGACTTTAATGATGGACATTTCAATAATGTCTAGAACTTGTGCCAAGGAGATAATCTATTATCTATTCCACCTCATACTGTGGTTCAATCAAAAGACCTTTATGCCAGAATGAACATGTTAAGCCAAAAAGACCTCGAAAAATGTATATGAATTTCGGGCACATGCATTACGATATGTAATTTGTGCCTAATCCTAAACTGTAAGTGGAAGAGCTACCTGTACATCAGTACCTGCTGGGACTTCTTCTTTCCGCTGAGATAGACAACCACATGGTAGAAATTAAATCAACACCGTGAGCACACAGACGATTGGCAGTGTATTGGCAGCACAGTAACAGTAACACAGACAGGTGGCTCTCCCAATCCGATTATTCCAATATTATAATTATTCTAAAGAATAAAACCTCAGAAGCATTGGACGGCTACCGAGGTGCTGGTATATGACATGGAACTAAATAATCGAGGAACTTTACTACGGAGATCAGTGGCTTGCACTGCTTGACTTGGAGACATGGAGGGACTGATGTGTGATGTGAATTTCCTTGATTATTATGCCAGAAGGAGAGAGTAGTTCCATGTCAAATCGTCAAAAATGTGAAAATGTTATACTCTTTTCACTGTCTGCAAAAGCCAATGAAAAGAAATAAACAGAGAAATCAGGGCAATTCAAAAGTTGATCAAATTTACACAAGATAAACTAAGCTTTTGCCATTGGTGGATGGCACTGCGCTATCGCCCAATCCATGTTCTCCCATATTTGATTAGTGCCCACCCCATGAAATCCTATCTATGCAAGATCACAGAATATCAGTGAAATACAGATAACAGGCAGAACAGCAACATGTTCTTTTTAGTATGCTGAATAACAGGAGGTTAGGGACAAACAGCTGAAATTTTTTCAAGAAGTCCCTTATTATTTAAGAGCTTCATTAGTGTTAAACTGTGGTTGTAACAGTAACAAAGCAGTTATCTGGTTATGTTGGCTAGTGTGAAACACAACACATTACAAGCTTACTATTGAAAAGTGTCTGTTTACAATTGCAGTTATCCATTGTTTTCACATACTTCAGGCTAGACAATTGAAAATGTTGACATGGATACGTTCTGAACTGTAATTTATTTTGGCTCAGGGTATAATAATTGCCAAGTAATGGATTACTGGAAATGGCATGAAGACAAAATGGTGGCAACTTTTGATGAAAATGTTTCCACACTGAGGCATATGGGATCTGTTATAATTCAATACATTACACTTCAGTTGCAGTGCATTCTTGAAATCAATGAATGTTTCAGGAAAAAAAAAAAAAAACTTTTGATTTATGACGATTTAAAACTGAGAAAGATGACAAAGTCTACCGCAAAAACAAAGATACAGCCACTAAGAAATGATAAATAATTTGTACAATAATTTGTGAACAAGATCTATAACGGCTTTCAACAATATGTTATAGCTATACTTAATAAAAGCATGTAAAGCATCATTGTTGTTATAAGAGAATTATCAGATTTAGATGCATTCAAAAATCAGCCTAGTTTCTTTCTATACACTTCTCCATTATGGTGGTTGAGATACTCGCCTTCTGATCTATGGTGGCTGTGATCTCAAGGCCATGCCCACAACCATTCCACTACAGCTCAAAAAAAGTCATTACCTGTCTTCATGAGACATATTAAGATTATACTTTCTATTGGTAAATCATATGTTATGATTTTAATGTTTTAAACAAGACTAAAGATGACATGAATGATTTGCAATGTATCAGTATTTAGTCAGACTACATTTACATTTACATTTAGGCATTTAGCAGACGCTTTTATCCAAAGCTACTTACAAAAGAGGATAACATTCAAGCTACGACACAATGAAAGAACAAACAAGGGGTGCATATTGCTAACATAGAAACTGCACCAAGTTGAAAGTGCAATAGTGCAGAGAAATTAACTTAGTGCATTCTCAAAGTTTACGCCAGGAGACTAAATAGGTCCGTGATGACAAATCAGTATGCTTTACCACCTACTCAAGTTTGAATCGACCGTGAGAAGTTTGCATGTATGACATGCCAAAGTTACAGCTATATCTACAATGTGGGTGGCAAAGGCATTTAAATGTTTGAAGCAATTTTTTCAGTTTGCTGATTGATTGTATCTCCAACAGTCTGGATGATTTATTCAGTAGCATATGCCTACCTTATTGATACCCTGTGACATTCTATTGAGTAAACCTAAGTGTATGAAAAGTAAATTATGTTACAATATGCGCGACAGTTATTCCACAGTAGCCGTTATTAATTTGAAGTAGCTTTTGAGATTTTTCACAAAATCTAATTTGTGAATGTTTTACAAACAACTGAGCATTTGGTCAATGTAGCATGATGTCAAAAATTAAGCCATTATTAACAACACCAACAAAAATTGTGATCAATCATTGCGCAAGAGCAGGCAAAAATGCAGTATTAAAATGGAACCAATATAAGAAAACCTCATTGGCTAAACACACAAGGAAGAGGCGAACACAAGATACCCAATGAAAAGCCGAATTGCTGAATGGAGGGAGGGGCAGAAGCTAGGCCCAGGAGCACATGTCTGTGTAAACAAAGCAGGGCATAGTAACCATGAGACCAAGTAAACAAATACACCTAGTAACCAAGGCAGAAAAAAACAAATCACCAAGACCATGAAACCCATCATTGATAGTAATTTATGTGGTTTGGCTAAAGGTACCAATCCCATATTTTGAAAACATAGATTTTGTGGTGGTGTCATTGTTTTTTAGGTATACTTTGGGAACTTGGGAAAATGTACTTGGATTACAGGTCTTATTTACATCATCTTCAATGTCTCAGAACTATTTTTTTTATTAACACCACACATCTACCTATTTGTTATGTACAAAAATGTGTGTGTGTGTCTGAATTACATAGAAAAAAATGATTATATAATTTTTATTGCCATTTTCAGCAAAGCATTACTCAGCAAATGTGCAACTGTGAAACAAGAATCTCAGAATTTAAAGATGTCTGCTACAGTAGAATAGTTCCTGAAAGTTTCAGAAATGTAGCATGAAAACTCCAAGAGTAATACCTTATGGAACATGGACATTTTATTCAGACATGATGCCATTTTTTAAGACCCCAAGATGATGCAATGCTAATATTTTGCATTATAAGTCCTGGGTATACATTGTTCACATAAAGTATGAAGCATTGATGGTCAGGCATCATTTTGTTCTGAAATGTGTTGATCTGGCAAGGAATGACTCATGTAGATGTATGTCAGGGCACCTTTAACTGTAGGGGAAGTGGGTAATCAGTGTATTGGCCAAAATACGGTATGTTTCTTTAAACTACACTGTAGTACCCTGGGTTGAAGTACACTGGTGCAATCCACTAGTAGCAAAACCTGTAGGCCTATGATTGGGGACCATACACCTACACCTAGGAAACACCTAGGTTCAAATACAATTCAAGGGCATTTCCCAATCCTTCTCTGTCTCTCTCTCCCACTCATATCATGTATCCTGTCAATCTACTATCCAATCTAATCAGCTAATGAGAGCAAACCTTTTCCTGACAGTTCCAGTTGCTAAAAACAAGTCATGAAGGTTGTCAGAGTTGTGTCCTCTTGTAATAAACATAATATATTTGACATAATATTATCAGGTATGGTGGAATGTGTGAAAAGAGGTGAGAATATAATTTTGAGTTGGGAGGCCAACACCGGAGTATATGGCAAATGGAAAAAGGGGACTCGAGTGCTCGAGACAGACAGTTCAAAGTACACCACCACCATATCAAATGACTGGAAATACTTCACACTGAAAATCGAAGATGCCAGAGAGGCGGATGAGGGAAAATACACTCTGTACCTGTGGAACCGACACGGCAAAGCAGAAGGTTCCATAGATGTCAAATTACTGGGTAATTTTCTGAGTTCAGTGTCACATGAATCTGAATTTCTATTCATGAGAAGCTATTTTTGTTTTTTAGAACTACAAACTGCTTACTGCCCGGTCTTGACCGTTTAATGATATACCAACATAAATCGAAGTTTCTTGACAGCTGTTGCTAGCATTATGTGTTCTATGGCTGTATTGCAGAATATGATGAAGACTGGAGAACTATAGACTGGGAAAATATAAAGAGGTGCAGTTTTTCATATATGTGTGTGTGTGTATATATATTTATATTACCTTGTGTAATATATATATATATATATATTACCTTGTGAATAATTTTGAAAAAAATATTTAACATTTTAATATTTTATAGGCCTATTCTTTAACATAAAAATGTATGTGTGTGTCTGTCTGTGTGTGTGTGTGTGTCTGTCTGTGCTTCTGTGCCATAGAGAAAATACAAATCTAAAAAGCTCCTTGATGAAGTTTAAAGTCAGCAACCCAGACATCAGGCACATCCGTTTCCTACTACATGGTCCAATTTCAGCAGGGAAATCAAGCATCATCAACTCCATCAGCTCTATCTTCCTGGACCGTGTCCAAGTGAAAGCAACTGCAGCTGCAGCTACTGATAAAACCTTCACCACAGTTGTAAGAAAACCACTCAATCAGATGGAAATATCAAAGTAAATTAATATTCAAGTGATTTAGTTTTTTTTCTCCCGAAGTTAAGCTTTATTATTTTTTCCTTTAAATTGGATTGCAGTCAAGTGTGAAAAGAGGATTACAATAGATGTTATATTGAAGGAGAAATCTGTTGTGTATCCATATTTCCATATCACTATTCCTGGTCACCGAAAACTGTTGGTGTGGAGAAGGCGGCAAAAACTTTCACACAACATAGACCGAATAACAAAGCAGCAGCTAATGTTATCTGAATTGGCTATAGTGAAGATGAAACTGAAAGTAAGTTACTTTGCCCCATTCGGTTACTGTTAATGTCTCACTAATTGGTCGATCCTGTAGGGTATCAAAATTTCCACATTCTTGTCTTTACT
The DNA here is from genome assembly GCA_027481765.1 of Tenualosa thibaudeaui. NCBI lineage: Eukaryota > Metazoa > Chordata > Actinopteri > Clupeiformes > Clupeidae > Tenualosa > Tenualosa thibaudeaui. Next base: position 5,459 of record JAIFZK010000214.1, read on the forward strand.
GACACCATATGGTGACCTACAATAACAGAGATATTGATTGATTCACACCAGATTTCTCCTTATTAATCTTTCATATACATGGTATTTTTTTATTATTTGAGACACAAGAGCACTCATTGCATTGTGGTTTTTATGGCGATACAGCACTGAAATGGTAAAATTTCACATTATGGCAGTTATCTGTGTAGTTTGTTAGTCATTGTCAATGGAATAAGCTTAAAAATGGATTATCATTCATCAAAAGACAAACAGCTAAATTCATTTTCAGAAACTGTTTCGATTCATGAATGCGAAGTTGTAGGCAACTGTACTTTTTTTTGGAGCTTGAAGACATTTAATCTTTTCTTGTTTCTGGTTTCTTGTTCAATCTGGAACAACCAAATTTGAACAGAGGGTGCCTGTGTCACCTGCTACACACCATTCTGCCATAAGATCTCATCCTAGGAGGTTTAACCAAAGATCATTGAATACTGACCAAGAATAGAGCAACATAATATGTTACTTCGGGAGATAACACAAAGAGATCTGGTCTGCATTAGCCTGACAATCCAGACTATAACATGTATCCGAGTCACATGACTTGGACTTGAGGCATGATTTAAATGACTTCAGCCCTGACTTGCCAGAATTAGGCATGACTTGCGACTTGACTTGGAATTAAATGCTACTGACTCATTGACTCAAGACTTGGCTCAGACTTTGCCTCTTTGGCTTGTAATAACTAGTAATGACTTGACGTGTCTTGGGTCTTGGCTCTACATCAATCCAGGTTTACATATTTTTTACACCTTTTTCAGGTTTTACGCCTTTTTATGAATATATATTTTCTGGCCGTAGGCTAGCTAGACTGCCCTATGTCATTCACTTCTAACAACAAAAAAAGAGCTACCGATGTGCACAGCCATGCAAAAAAACAGAAAGTCTTTGTGGGTGTGGGTGTTGTAGATATCAGAGAGTGATCTTTTCAGCCGTCCTCACAATCCTCTGCAGGGCCTTCCTTTCTGCAGCAGTGCAGTTACCAAACCAATTCAATTCAGTTTTATTTATACAGCGCATTTTACAATAGTACTGTCTCATGGAGCTTCATAGAAGGAGCATCCAAGAGCAACAGGGGGCAAGAAAAAACTCCCTTACGTTCAGTTAATCTAGGAAGAAACCTCGGGCAGATCCACGACTCAAGGGGCTAACCCAACTGCCAGGGGTCATGCAGAAAATTTACAATCAGTAGTAACCATGACAGACTACAAGTTGCCCATTGTTTTAGCTAATAGTTCATAATACAGTATTATCCCACTTTACATTACATGGTTGTCGTCTACTCAGGAGGGGAGGGTGAGAGGAGTCCGCCGGAATGAGGCATGGATGACACTCAGCAGAGATAATTGTGGACAGAGGAAGAAAGTGAACTAGGCCAGGCTCACACACCAGAGAGCAAATGTGTAATCTGTTCATATATATATATATATATATATATATATATATATATATAAACTGGGGGCAACAGCAGAAGCAGTCCCCCAAAAGACACATAAGAAGTGATGATTTGCCATGCATCATCCCTAACTATGGGAAACAGTAAAGAGGAAGGTTTTAAGTCTAAACTTAAATGTAATGAGAGTGTCCGCTTGTCGAATGTGTGTGTGTGTGTGGGGGGGGGGGGGACTATTACACAGGAGGGGTGCGTGGTAACAAAAGGCTCTTCCTCCTATTGTAGATTTGGATATTCTTGGGATTACAAGGAGACCAGCATTTTGGGATCTTAGGGTTCTAAGAGGGTGGTAAGGGACAAGTACGTCTTTAATATATGTTGGAGCATGGCCATTGAGGGCTTAGGTAGGTTGTAGGTTAGGAGGAGTATTTTAAAATCAATTCGACTTTTAATAGGGATCAATGTCAGGAAGCAAGGATAGGACAGATATGTTCATATTTGTTGTCATATATGTTTAGTCCTGGTGAGTGTTTGGGCCGCAGCATTTTGTATTAGTTGTAGGTTTTTGATACAGGTACTACTACACCAACAGAGCATTGCAATAACTGAGCCTTGAAGTAATAAATGCATGTAATTTTTCAGCATCCTCAAAGGATAGGAACTTTCTAACCTTAGTAATATTTCATAGGTGGAAAAAATATATTTTTGAAATGTGTTTTACATGACTATTTAGAGAGAGGTCCTGGTCAATTATTACCCCGATGTCTTTAACTTTTGCGTTACATGACAGTGACAGGCCACTGAGTAAGTTTTGGTGGAGGTGGAGTGTTGATCAGCTGTTTAGGGACAATCATAACTTCAGTTTTATCAGAATTTAAACATGGGAAATTATTATCATCCAGGTTTTTATGTCTAGGAGACAGGCATCAAGTTCAGTCATTGGTATATAGTCATTAGGCTTCATAGGTATAGCTGGGTATCATCAGCATAGGAGTGGAAAGTAATGCCATGTTTCCTTATAACAGATCCAAACGGTAACATGTACAAGGAGAATAACAGGGGACGTAGCACTGAGCCTTGGGATACACCAAACTTTGGTATGGGATGATGACTCATTATGAGCATGTACATGGTACTGGTAGCGACCGAAGTGGTATGATTTGACCAGGCTAATGCAGAGTCTTTGATGCCTATCATGTGTTCAGGCCTGTGTAGTAGGATACCATGGTCAATAGTGTCAAAGGCAGCACTAAGATCCAATAGGATTGATATATATATACATTATCAGATGTGATAAGGAGGTCTGAAGTGGTTGCTTTGTTTCTACAATGTATAGATCTGTGCATTCCTCACTGCATTTTACTGCATATATTACATTGCTTATGTTGTATACTTATGAGTTATGTTTCTGGTGTAGTAGTAGATCGAGTTAGGTGCTACATAGTCTAATGTGATTTTTAAAGTTAATAAGTAGTGGTCAGTTAGGGTCAGTTAGTGTAGAGTGTTGAGGTAGGGTTGTAAGTTGTTCTATTTGTACTCCATGTGTTAGAACAAGATCAAGGGTGTGGTTACCTTGATGTGTAGGTGTATTTACTTTATTTTGGCAGAAACCGATGTGGTCAAGCAGAGACTGGAATCCAATTGCCAGGCTATTATTTGCAACATCCATGTGGATATTAAAATCACCTAATATAATTATCTTTTCTGTTTTAATGACTAGAGAGGCCAGGAAGTCAGAGAATTCTGATAAGAAGTGTAGGTGTGTAGAGGCCTGGAGGTCTATATAATGTTACAATTGTTAAGGGTTTAGCACCATTCCTATCAGGATGAGTGAAGTTAAGGACAAGAACTTCAAAAGATTTAAAAAATATAATCAAGCTTAGTGGGGTGTGACTTACTCACACCTCTGTGTCACAACATAAACTTTTCATCATAGTAAATTATAAGATGATAAAATTTTTATTCTATACTGTAAGATTCTATATAACCATGCATGATGCCAGCAAATATATATATTTGAATTAATTTTAATAATTAAATAAAACTAACAACCAAAAAAAAAATATATTACAAATGGAATCTCTGTGATGAACATGAAGGTGACCTTGAACATTGGCAATGTCAAGGCTACAGATCACAATTGTTAAAATAATAATAATAATAATAATAATAATAATAATAATAATAATTAAAGATTAAAGTGTGGAATATTGCTGAGATTTTGGCAAAGTAGCCAATCATTTTAACCACTGCTGTTCTGGAAAAAAAATATTATTAGCCTACCACACATGAAAGTCATAAGGTGCGAAAGGAAGGATGATCTTTGAGTAGGCTACTGGCTTCTTTTCATCCTAGGGAAACCCCCTTTAACAGGATGAGCTATTTATCAAGCAAGTGTATTTTCCTTTCATTTCAATTTCATTGCAGACAAATGGAGGACAGATGATGTTTACTTTAGTTTCCTTTTCTGAAAAATTAAGTATTATGGATTCAGGCAGAGCCTATCAAAAAAGGCAGAAATTTAGTTGGGCTATTTATTGAGCTTAGCCATTTATATATTATTAGACTAGGTAGGCCATAGTTAGATATTTGATGTTTCAATATCAATTTGTTAAATGTGTCTGCAACTATATGGTGTGTTTCTAATGGTAGGGAAACCCACCCACTAAAATACCGATCAGCCAAGGCAGATGTGCTCCTGGTTCTTAAAGGCAATGGGAAATGGATCTTTTGTTAGTTATTTCGGTGTTACACACAAACCAAACCTATGATTAATTAAGTAATAAGTCCAATGTGTTGATTGTTGCACCAGAGGCATGTGTCTTTTTTTCTGCCATCAAAATACCATATTGTCCTAGGAACGCTGTCAAACGTGGCGTTCTGATTATGATAATAGAGCCCATTGACTTGAATATTAATGTGTGAATCATGTGATCCTTGATGAGGGGTGATGAGGGGTGTGGTCTGTGCTTCACAGCTCTATCTCTAGATGTCCAGAGGTATTTCTAGTTGATCATAAGTTTTCAGAACTGAAGAAGCCTTTTGGATGAAAGGTGAAATGTCTCCAAGCTCCATAAAAGAAGTCCAGTTGCACACCGATATGACTCTTAACCACTGACAGTCATATTTTTGAGGGTTATGAATTTTTGCATTAGTCAGATTTACTAACTGATTACTTTACATTGTAGTATAGAAGTTACAAAATGATGAACAAGGAAGGAACTGAGTTGCCATTCATCTTCAATGATATCATGGGTACGGAGAGTGAAAAATCAGGGGGGGTACTGACTGATGATGTGATCAGTGCCCTAAAAGGACATGTCAAGGAGGGGTACACGGTAAGATGAAACACAAAAACGCTGATGATAATTAATATTGCTTTCGACTATAATAAGTCAGAAATCAAGCTATCAACGTAAAGATCAGACTAACAACAGTGTTAAAGTTAATTGGTGACTGATGCTTTCCTTTGCCATCAGTTAGCGATAAACTGCTCTGATCCTGAAGTTGAGAGTGAATGGATCAAAAAATACTGATAGATCTGTATATAAAAGCTCCATTTTAAGGGTTTAACATCAATGTAGTCTTCATCAGACCACAAAAGGGACCCAATAATGTATCAATTTATCCCCCTCTTAATGTTAGTATTTAAAGAAATCTCTTTCCAGTTTTTTCCTGTTTTTGGAGAATTTACTACTTCATCCAAACAACCATGACTGTTCACCTGGTATGACATAATTACTTCCGCTAAGGAGATTATGTTTTCTCCGGCGATTGTGTGTCTTTGTGCAAAATGACTTGAAAGTACTGTACGGATTTGGATGACATTTTTGGACAACATGGGTATTAGGACAAGGAACAGATGATTACATTTTGGTGGGGATCCGGCAACCATCTGGAATTTGTATTGTGTCAGTGACCCTAGATTACCTTGGCGGAGGTGTGCACTCTCCAGGTGCTTTTCTAGTTTAGGATGACTAAGCTTTTTAAAGAAAATGCATTGCTAGATTGCACTATGAGCACACATGTGTTCTTTAGTATGTAGTAGTCAATTTTAATTAAATTATCTTGCTCTAGATACCTTCAAGAAGAATATAGTATGTAAAAAACTGAAAATATCAGATAGAATTTTATAATTCAGGAGATACGCTTGCATACACATAGACATGCATTAACAAGGAAAAGATCTATCTGATAATTTTACTGATCATTTACAAGTCTAACCTAATTACATAATTTAAAATGTTATATGTTATCTTCTTTTTAACATTAGTTCAATGAGAATTCTCCTTTGTCTGTTAATGACAAAAGTCACTATACCGACAATCCCACCGTAAATGACCAGGCACACTGTCTGGTGAGTGTGATTGCTGCAAATAAAATCACACTGCTGAATGACACTGATGGCACCATTGTGAAGATGAGGGAAGTCAGACAATTTGCGAGTAAACTGGGTGAGAATCACTTCTAATATTCACTAACTGATATTGTAATTGTGCTAAAAATATAGTTTTGTCCATAATATACTGCACTTTTAAGCCACAGCTTCAGCATTGTTTCAGGGTTCAGTTACACTCTGCATGGCTGCTTGTTGATTTTTACAGGAATCCCCCAGATTGTTTTTTTGACTCATGTGGACAACTGCTGTCCTTTGGTGCAGAAGGACCTGACACACATCTATTCAAGCAAGAAAATTAAGCATGCAGTGAGTCGTGTGTGTGTGTGTGTGTGTATTGAGCTAATGTTATCGGTTATCGGTTTACTACTCGCTGGTTCTTTCTCCTACAAGCAGCACATGATGATGTAAAACAACATGGCTAATGACTGATTCACATTATATTTCCCCATTATGGTTCATTCTGTGTCAACTGAACCAATTTTGAAGAAACCCGTGTTTGGGTCATCAGGATTTCACAGGTGTGTGTCAGATAGCAAGTTTCTGATAGATTGCAGACAGAGTTTAGTACATGGACTGTTTGCATACAAAAGCCTGTGGTTGAATCTCAAATAGTTTTGGTGATATTATAGTCTGAAATTGGATTGAAAATTACATTTCATAGAAATACTTGAGATACTCAATACTAATTTTGCACAACTTCTTTTGTGATGTGTGGTCACATAATATTTGAGAATCAGCCAATTCTGAGGGGGTTGTGTGGGAGCCATTGGTTCATTTGACTTGGAATGACCCTTACACAGTGAGTGTAGTGAGTGTACTTTTTTAAGTGTTTTATTTTAATTAGCCTATTTTATAATCTACAATTCATTTTGATAGAACGCCTTTATGTGAAACACATTGTTTACCGTTCATCCAGAATGAAAGGTCTATGTTAAGGGTAGGCAAATTTCTGAATATCTCCAGAATACACCTATGTGAACAATTCAGTAGGCTTAAGGCATTTTAACCCCAGAACAAGTAAAATTGATATCTAGTAAAAAAGCACAATTTGTATTGAATTAATAGCAGAATCAAAGAACACAATAAATGCTGTACAATAGGCCTAATAATAAATCAATTGATATAGCCAATAAAACCATGATGGAAAAAAAACACTACTGCAGCATAGTCTGTCCTCAGTTAAAAATGTCAGCTATAGCTTTGAGGTGAAAATATTGAGGTTTAGGCAAGGATGGTATGGGACTGTAGTTGTTCTTATATTGTATATTTATTTAAAACATCCATTCAATCCATTCCAAAACCAATTAGTGAAAACAGGCTTTGTATCATGTGGCAGACATTTGCATCATATGTCTTGTGTCTTATGTCTTGCAATTATCACAAGTAGCAAAAAATTGTTTGCTCGCAGAAGGTTAAATCGATTTTTTAGATTGTTGAATGTAAAAACTACTTAATCATTGTTACGTTGACCATCAATTCCTGCTGACAGTTTGTGTCCCTGTAAAAGCTTTTCTGTATTAGTCTGTGCAGAGGCCTGGCCGCATCAGCAAAGGACAGGATAGGATAAAATGCTGGTAATATGAGGCAAAACCGAGGAATGAGATCCCAGCTTATTATTGTAGCAATGTTTGATCTCATTATTTATGAATTTAGCACAAAACAGATGCTTTTTGATGTTTAAAGTATCCAAGCAGAACACTGTGTGTGTGTGTGTGTGTGTGCGTGTGTGTGTGCGTGCGTGTGTGTTTCAGGTTCAGCACTGCAGTAACAAGCTTGGTGTTCCCTTAAACTGCATCTTTCCAGTGAAAAACTACTTCCAAGAAACAAAGCTGGATGAAAAGATGGACGGTTTGATTCTGGATGCTCTGCAGAATATCGTTAACTATGCAGATGACTATGTGGTAAATATCTAAATGAGAATATTAACTGTATATACCTGATACATTTGTACGTATCCATATTCCCTTCCTAAAGATGTAAATGAGTAAAAACCGTTTAATTAATTGTGTTTGTCAATACAAAAACAAATAAAACATTAATTTTAAAAATAAAGGATGTCATCTTTGGGTGGGTGGTGGTGGGGATACTCACTAAATGGGTGCAAACAATCAGGTGTCATCACTTGTTTCAAAAGTAGTATTGTGAAGATAATGTTGTGTGGACAAACATTGCTAATATTATAACATATACAACACAGCAATATACAGTTGGGCAAGCTAGTCAGAAAATGTAGTGAGCTAAGCTATCAGTTACTCTACATTTGAATGAAGCTTCAATACACGGTAAACCCCAATTCGTCAGTAAACTGAAAATATTTCTGGACACAAGTTACCACTACCATTTTATTTAAGTTTTAACTTTTAAAACATTTTCAAGCTTTTACAAATTGTAAGTACTTCATACTCAATAAATCTGATCAAATGATGGTTAGATTTAAGTGCTAGTCAGTTACTAAAAGTGCCACTCAATGTCATTTGAAAATGAAATCTAGTTTACATTGAGAGCACAGCAAAAGGAGGAGCGGTCAAAAAGACACATGAGTTTCCACAAAAATATTATGTTCATCAAACGTGTTAGGGTTTACAGTGTGAAGCTACCTGAAGAAAGACTGCAGCTAAGATACAAGTAGTTTACTACATCTAATTCACATTTTTTCTTTTTTTTTTTTAATTAGGCCTAAAATAATCTTTATCCCAAGGTATTTTTGGAAGCAGTTACTGAGTTATGTAACTAAATGTAAATAAATATGTAAACAGATGTTGGCAGGTGACTTTTGAACAATCAACATCACATTTTCGGCTGACAATTGTGAGACAACCCATAATCTCACAAAACAGATGATGATCTCAGCTTTTCATGAATTACTCTTGAAAGCCCAGTGTAGCAAGGTGTCGAATTCCATTATAAGTGGCAAAAGGTGATAATTAAAAGGTCAACATTGGCCCATTGATAGGCAAAATGTCATCTATGGCAAAATGGAAATAAAATATGTACATTTTTCAGGAATTGAGAATTTTCCGCTTCTGATTTTTGGATATGTGTACAGGCAATAACTTAATAACAATAATCTCTACCATATTAAATTTGTAGTTTTGTACCACATACCCCAAATTTAGGGGCCCATTTTTTTTTTCTATTTACGGATATGATTCTAGGAGACTGCAAAAGATTTAATTTAACTTTGCCAGTTCTAAGCTGTCTACCTACTTGTGGACAACTGCACAAAACTGAATAAATGGGTTTATAGCCAACATTGTTTTCCCAGGAAGCTGATAAATATTAAAACCTTTACAAAACAAACCCATGTTTGGGTCATCAGGATTTCACATGTGTGACAGATGGCAACCTTCTGATAGATTGCAGACACAGTTTACTACCTGGATTTGCATACAAAAGCCTGTGTGCTTGAATCTCAAATTCAAGTTGCCAAAAATGCTCACGGACACTTTTTTGGACGAGAGGGTGGGTGCACTCTAAGCCATATTTGACATACTGAGATATAATTTTGCACAACTTCCTTTGAGATGTGTGGGCACGTAATATCCGAGTCGAATCCTTCAAGATTTGTCCCTTTGACCCTAGTAAGAAGTGTAGTTAAGCTAGTAGTTTTGCTACTTGTAATGAAGATGTAATTTCCTGCATTCTTACACATTACCACATGTTGTATATGCTGCAAAGTAGGTGAGCTGTTTTAAGCAAAAATGTTATTCATCCAAAAGGTCAAGGTGATCATTTAGGTTAATGGTTGAAAACCACATGCCATATATTTTACAATTCATAAAGGACTCACCTTACAATAATGAATGCACTGACCTGAAATAAAAGCAATGACCTGAGTTTGGCAGCTTTGAAGAAGTACAAGACTGGTATAGGACAGGCCATGATAAGGAAATGCTAAATGCTAATCTCAGTCTGGTCAAACCTCACCCACATGCCAGTAAAGCCTGATTTACAGGAATTTAGAGGAAGTGTGTGGGTTGACAAAGCAGGTCTGTGTGTTTCATTTTCATTGTCTTTAAAGCTTTGTACGCAACAGCCAATTCACAACATGGGAATCTGAATCCCTTTTAACAGAGGTAAGTGGAGAAATTTTGACAAAATAAAAGTTGTAGGACTGAAATTAATAAACCAATTGTGTTGTAATTTGCATATGTATAAGATGTGGTAAATTGCTTACAAAGAGTTCATAAGACATAAAACAAAAAGCTTGCATGTAACAGTACATACAGCATGACATGTTTGATTTGTGATTCATATAACATTTATTCATAACCATATGATCATAACCATATAGTGTATAAGTGTAAATGCATAAGCATTTATAATAAGTGACTTATAAACAGCTACTATAACACGAACAGCAACTAACTACCAACTTAACATTTTGTAACACTTTGTAAATGTCTCGTTAACACACTTATTATGCATAATTATCGTTGTTTTTGCTGTTGCTGTAGGGAGATCATTTTATTGATGTTATTTGCTGGTGTGAATAACACACATATAAACTGTATCAATGTAGATTTATTTCTTCACCTGCAGAACTAAAAAGGGCCCAATCACAGCCATATGCCAAGAAGGGCAGAATCAGCAGTAACCATAGTTACAGCTTACAACGATGACAGCTCAACAAGGTAACTGTATTCACACAGGAAATTAAAGATGCAATTATTTTGTCTAAAGCTACTCTTTGAAAGTCTTTAATGCAGTGCAGTCTTATCCCTGTAAAAGAACACGATTGCATTTATGAATTTATCACTTGAGCATGACCAGGTTTGATTTAGTCTACTGACCAAATTCCATCTCTTTTTTGTAAGAAGTGAGAAGTTTCATGTCCAGTCAGTATTTATAATGGTAGTTACTGTCCACTGTGCTGGTAATAACTCTGGGTCACTGCACACCCCTGGCTCAGACTGACACACACACACCATAACACCATAACCTGACCTGCGGTCCCTGCAAGACAGGTTGGTGCAGAGATTTTGCAGAACAACTCATGTAGTAGTTCCCCAGCCAATTAAATTTTAGTAGTACATGACATAGGTCCCAAGAACCCATCAAACACCTATAGTGACAAACAAAGTTTAAAAAAGTAGCAAATTGTGAGTATTGACAGTTCCTGGGACACTAAAACACCAGACCACATGAAACCCACTGGGCATGTAGATCCACTTTTAACATGTAGTAACTTGGTCTCAGGGAGCCCAGAGCAGAGGGTAAGATGCGTTTTTTGTAGAATAACTCTAAAAGCATAGCACCTCAGCTGGCAAAATTCTAGTGGTACATAGATCTCCAGGAGCCGACACACAAAAAATAATTCCCATTATACAAAAATACTTTGTGTCATGAAACTTGGTAGGCATGTTGCACCACTAGGCTCATCGCATGTAAGCTAGTTTGGATCTCAGGGCACATTTTTTCTATATGGGACACACTGACGCCCCAAATTTTGCAACTGCATTGTTGAACATGTTCTGAATTTCATTTTGTGGTCCACCTCTCTCTTTCCTAAAGCCTAGTGGACAGCAAAATCTTTAGATACAATCCTTTTGAATGCAGCTCACTGTCATTTTCATACTGTTGACTCCACGGTGTCAACACAGATCTCTGACTGTCTTTCTGAGATATCTGTATGAATGAAAGGACATCGCCTCCAACCAAACCTCTCCAAAACTGAACTGCTGGTCCTCCCAGCCAAACAAACCATACATCACAACATCAGCATCAAGATTCAGTCCCTACCTGTTGCTCCCACCAAGGCGGCAAGAAACCTAGGTGTCATGATTGATGACCAGCTGACCTTTGTGGATCACGTTGCCTCTGTAGCTCGGTCATGCCATTTTTCCCTATTCAGCATTAGGAAGATCAGGCCATACCTAACCCTACATGCAACCCAGCTCCTGGTACAGACCCTGGTTATCTCTTGCCTTCACTTTTGGAATGCCCTCCTATCAGGTCTTCCAGCCTGTGCTGTAATACTGCTACAGAAGATCCAGAATGCAGCTGCACATCTAGTTGTCAACCAGCTAAAAGATCGCATGTCACACCTCTGATCATTGAATTCCAATGGCTAGCCCAGTGCTTATTAATTATTTCATGTTACACCCCCCCTACGACAAAGATAATATTTCGCACCCCATACTTCGCAGTGACTATCAATAGTATTATTTATCTATAAATTTGCATGCTCAGTGTAAAAATCCCTACACCATAGAGCTAATACTCCCTGCACACACTCTGACAATGAGAGTGTCGCTATCACCAACTATAGTGGATGTGCAATTACACTTTATTCTAGTACGGCAAAAGAAAAGTATGTTCCCCATGGTCATATGCTCCCCTCCTGGCATCGCTCCTGAGGTCCCAACTATTTGAAAAGGACTGCTTTAGCCACTGCATCAAATTCAAAGCACTGATGTTGGCCTACAGGGTGATTGATGGTTCTGCTCCCATCTACCTGAATACTCTCTTAAAGCCCTATGTCACTCGCCGGCCACTTTGCTCCTCCAAGGAATGTTATCTTGCACGGCCAACACATTTAGCAGGTCAATCCAGACTCTTCTCATGTGTTGTCCCACGCTAGTAGAATGACCTTCCAAGTACTGCCCAATGACTGTATATATAGATTGTCATGTAACGCTACAGAAATCATGCTATTGCACATTATAGTCTAATTAAAACATCTGAACAGTAATTAGATTAGATTCAACTTTATTGTCATTACTCATGTATAAATACATGTAATGAAATACGGTTTGGCATCTAATCAGAAGTGCAAAGAGCAGCAAGTGCAGTATATACAGTATATGTAGTATGTACAGTTAAAGAGCAAACTATATTCAGATAAGAGTAGTAAAAATAAATAGGCTGAAGAGCAATATACATGTTAGGTGAAAAGATAATGAGGATAATATACAGATGTGCTATATAGATTCAGATGTGCAATAAAGTTGCCTTGTGATCCGATTTTGTATATTGTTTGATGTTGTATTGTTCGTTGGCTTCAACTTAACTTCAACAGGCTATCAGCTGGGAAGTTCTTAGCAGTTATTTCAGTAAGCCTAATACTATCTTGCTAACATTCTCTTATTACCCGTCTTTAACACTTTGCTAGCTAGCTATATGCTAGTTGTAGATAACAAACGGTAAAAGTCATCATCAAACATCATTTACCTTACCTGGTCGTCTTCATTGCTCCATCATTACATGTTCACAATGTTTATTATTTTCTAGATGAATATGATTCCCTTTTTGGGTCATATTGAAGTTGTAACAACTGTTTGTGAGCAAATACGTTTTGCTCGTGTGGCAGCAAAACATTGGCCTTAGCCCATGCCAGGGTTAGGAACAGCAACTTAAAGCACACATTAAAGGGAGCTTCGTTTTCAATTCTGCCAACTACTTGTTCATCAGTAAATGACACCATCAGAACATTTGGAGGGGTGTTAATATCATACAGCTAGCTAGTAACTTTAACCTGTACTTTGGCTTGACATTACCTTCGATTTCACTGGAGTATTTTCATGTGGCCAGCATGAGTCTTTGACACGCCACTGATTTTTTTCCTCGTGATTTAGCTAAAAGACCTATTCTGTTGACAAACATTTCTAGATTTCATGAAGACATTGTCAAAAGTAATGACATGTTAAGATCACACAGAGATGTCCACAAGTCAACAAATCTTCAACATTAAAGAAGTGCTGATGACAAGTGACAGCAACATTTCATTTGACTTTTTATTGTGAGATAAGAATCCATTGATACTCAAAAGCTGTGTCTAAAACATAATACAGCATAAATAACTGATATATGCTGAACATATGGGTCCCTGGACAGAGTAAAGTTGGTGGTGTAAACAGGGAAAGTGAAAATATTTCACTTTGGGTTCATACAACCCAAAGTGTAAGTTTAGTAATATTAACCAGTGGCCAGTAAAACTATGGTGGCATATGCACTGCCCATAACAGGATCAAATAGTGACATACTCTGTTGAAGCATGGGTTTAGTCCCACTGGTTTATTGTTGACACACAAACATTTCACTGCACAATATCAACACTCCTTTCGCATCCAGTCATTTGCACCACAGTCAATGAGTTAGACATTCGAACATATCAGTTGAAGACGAGGAGAAAGACATCCCACTTCAGTCAATCTCAGCCTGTTTCATCTGGGCAGTCAGGTCTGTTGAAGGTTCACAGCAACAAAACAAAATGTGCTGCATTATTGTTGATGCCACAGGAGCATAACCTTAAGTTAAGTTGACATTCTATAATGAATTGTTATGCTCATACATTCATTATAATAAGCAAACAAATGGCATAGAGCAGTCTGGCCTAAATGTCATGGGATAGTGTGGTGGAGATGACACTAGACAACAAGCAAGTGGCACATCTCAGCAACAACAGCCAGTACAAGTACCTGCCAACTCTCTGGCACTTTGGCCAGTTCCTACCCAGGACTAGCTTCCCACTAGTTGTGGTGAAAATGTGGAGAAGTTTCTTGGAGAAAGTAGCAGAGAAGTTTGTCTTGTTCAGCCAAGTCTTTATTATGTTCACCGCGAGAATGGTTACAACAGTGGTAATCCTCAACCATTCTAACCTTTTACCTTATCTGGCTATCTTAAATACTCCTGCCAGTAGATGATGTAGCTGGCACAGAGCCAATCCTACACGAGATCTCAGTCTCTGTCCTTTTACAATGAAACCAAACATATATTACTTGTTCTTGCAAAAATTCCCACATACCTCCCTTTTTCAAGTATTTCTCGAAACCTAACAGAATTCCACAATAATACATGTACACAACACAACACCAAAATATCCTTCTAACTACATAATCCTAACATTCTCTCGGATCACATTTTCACATCATTCTGTGTTCACAGAAGGCACAAAACATAATTTCCAAACTAATTCCAGAAACAAACCTTAAGGGCAAATGTTACTTTTAACCTTACTTCAATCATACTTTAAATCTCAAAAAAGTTCACACAAAATCCTAAAATATATATGTGACATGCAAAATGCTATTCTAATCACATTTCTCTCAATGACACCTGAAAGAAAATTTCATGATTGAGTATCCCAACATGTTCTCCTCCATGTAGGCAAATATCAGTTTCCTTTATTATGTTGTGAAGTGTATGTCAATTTCATGAAGCATGACGCATATGAGTATGTGAATTTTATTCCTGTGGTATGCAGTATATGCACAGCAAAATACGTAGGTAAATGTTTTCAAACTACTCTGCCCAACTTATCTACAGACTGTCTTAACCATCCTTCCTGCCAAAGTTCTCAGACAGGAATATGCAACAGAAAACAAGAGAAACAATGAGAAGAATGCATCCAATCATTCCAGCTATTTTAACAAACCATGCAGTAAAAGGTAGTTTTTATCCAATGATCTACCCATGGGGCAAGCTTAGCCTCCCGGCCAGCATTAGCTGCAAGTTCAACACTTACATTTTTTAATCTAGTCATAGCGATAGTAAATGATCCATTAGATGCTGTATTATTAGGAATATCATCCAACAGTGAGAGCCTATCATTGCACACACACCCCTTCTCTTGCCAACATCAAAGGGTTCAAGAACCTGAATCGTACAATTAAGAAAACGCTGATTAAAATAAAGATCATTTGCTACTTCCCATAATTTTCCAATCCCTATCATGGGAATAATAGATTCAAACCCTGCTGCAATTTCACTTCTAATTTTATATTCCGGAGGTATTCCTCTTGGTTGACCTATAGCATCCAAATACACATTAGGATCTTTTTCATATGGCTTAACAGCTCTTATTTTCCTATTTTTGTAATGTGAAAAATTTCCTGCTGAGACATTACCCAAAATATCATTATCCAATGAATATACAATCGAACTATCCTGCATAGCAGTAACACGTGCACAAAGCCCATTCCAATCTTCTGGCAATGTATTATGTAATCCCCACTCTGGGCCACAGGCTGACCAATAATCTGCCAGGAGTATGCCATTCTGATGTGCCAACATAGCATGCGGGTGAACATAAGACCTATATCGATATTTATGTCGACGGGCTCAGTTTCTTCCTTAGAAACGTTCGGTACTACAAGAAATTGAGCTGAATCAATAGTCCAAGTAATATTACATTTACCCTGAAAAATTCCTACATTATACATACCTTTACACGCATAACAATCAAAATCAAACCCTTCACCTAACCTATATCGCTTTATCGTGGTTGGTGAGGTTTCTGGCCAACTACTCAATCTGTCTGCTTTTGATTTAAAAAGGTCACGACGATGAAAATCATATTGACAAACTTCTGTTCTTCTGTAAATCTCTTGTACATTCTTTTTATAGCACACACTCTACTGCATGCACTATTCTATTCTTGTATACACTCAACACACATATATTACTTGTTCTTACAGAAATTCCCACAATGGCATTCATTCAGATGTGCTATCCATCTATATAAACAGTCATTGGTGCTGCCAGATCAACAGATACCTTCTCCACCTTCAAGAAACTCTTGAAGACCCAGCTCAAGAGTTATCTCCTGGCCTGAATTTTTGAATAACAGGACTGCATTTAATTGCTTATTCTTATCTCTCTCCATATTGCACTTTTGTAGCACTATTGCAATTTCAACTTAAAATACTGCAAATTGCATGTTAGCAATATGGACTCTTTTGTTTTTCATTGTGCTGTACATTTACATTTACATGTAGGCATTTAACAGACGCTTTTATCCAATGCGACTTACAAAAGAGGATAACATTCAAGCTACAAAACAATGAAAGAACTAACAAAGAGTGCATATTGCTAACATAGAAACTGCACTATTTTAAGTTGAAAGTGCAACAGTGTAATACAGTGCAGGGAAATTAAATTGTTAAGTGCATTCTCAAAATTTGCGCCAGGAGATATTCTTGGAAGAGCTAGGTCTTCAAGACTTTCTTGAAGGTGGAGAGGGTATCAGTTGATCTGGTAGCACTTGGAAGGTCATTCCACCAGCGCAGAACCAGATATGAGAAGAGTCTGGAATGACCTGCACAAGGTGTTGGTAGTGCTAGAAAATGTTCCTTAGAGGAGTGAAGCGGTCGTCAGGTGACATAGGGCTTCAGGAGAGTGTTCAGGTAGATGGGAGCAGAGCCATCATTCACCCTGTAGGCCACCATAAGTGCCTTGAATTTGATGTGAGCAAGGGTAACCAGTAGAGTTTAATGAACAGAGGTGTGACATGCCCTTTTTGGCTGGTTAAAGACCAGACATGCAGCGGTCTCAACGCACAGGCTGGTAGGCCTGATAGGAGGACATTGCAGTAGTCAAGACAAGAGATAACCAGGGTCTGTACCAGGTGCTGGGTTGCATGTTGGGTTAGGTACGGCCTGATCTTCCTTATGTTGAATAGGGAAAAACGGCACAACACCTGGGTTTCTTGCCACTTTGGTGGGAGAAACAGACAGGGAGTCGATCTTGATACTGATGAGATGATGTATGGCTTGTTTGGCTGGGAGGACCAGTAGTTCAGTTTTGGAGAGATTTAGTTGAAGGTGTGTCCTTTCATCCATGCAGATATATCAGAGAGACCCTCCGAGATCCACGTTGACCGTGGAGTCGTCAGGCTGAAAGGACAGATATAGCTGGGTATCATCAGCATAGCACTGGTAAGAGAAGCCAAGGGAGTGGATGATTGAGCCCAGCGAGGTTATGTACAGGTCGAAGAGAAGGGGCCCCAGCACAGATCCTTGCGGTACTCCTGCGGTGAGTTGGTGAAGTGCAGATGTCTGTCCTAGCTATGAGACGTTGAACAACTGTCCAGTAAGATAGGACTTGAACCAAGAGTGCGCTGTGCGATCAATACCCATGTTGGACAGCTTGTCCAGTAGGATGCAGTGGTTGACCGTGTCAAATGCTGCTGATAGGTTCAGCAGGATGAGCACTGAGGATTGACCTGCCGCTCTGGCCTCTTTTAGTGCTTCCGTCACAGACAGAAGCGCTGTTTCAGTGGAGTGACCACTTCTGAAACCGGATTGGTTGGAGTCGAGGAGGTTGTTCCAAGTGAGAAATCCTGTGACCTGTTTAAAGACAGCTTGTTCAATGGCTTTGGAAAGGAAGGGAAGAAGAGATACAGGCCGGTAGTTCTCCACTTGAGTGGGAGCAAGGGATTTTTTTTTTTAGGAGCAGTGTTACCTGGGCTTGTTTGAAGGTGGTGGGAAATGTGCCCCTAGTTAGTGAAGCATTGACCACATGTGTGGTTGCTGTCACAATGGTGGGGGTTATGGCCTGAAGAAGGGTTGTTGGGATAGGGTCCAGAAGACAAGAGGTAGGCCGGCCATCTGTGAGAAGCTTAGACACTTCTGCCTCGGAGAGAGGAGTGAAAGAAGAAAAGGAAGCAGTTGGTTTAGAGAGGCTAGGAGAAGGAACCTCTTTAGAATGGTTTGAGAACTGACTACTAATTGCTGCAACTTTGTTAGTGAAGAATGCAGCAAAAGTGTCAGCTGTGAGGTTAGAGGAGGTGGGTTTAGTAGATTTAAAGGTGGAAAAGTTTCTTTCTCATTGTGAATCTTGTCGTGATAGAAAGCCTTTTTTGCAGCAGTGACACTGGATGAGAAGGAAGATACTAGTACTTGGAATTGTGTTAGATCGGGCGAATTCTTAGTTTTGTGCCATTTCCTCTCAGCAGCTCTGAGGTTAGTGCTCATTGACTGAAGTCATTAAGCCACGCATTAGACTGAGTGGGTCGTGTGGGTCTGGTAGACAGAGGGCACACACGATCCAAGCAGGATCCAAGAAGTAGCTTCCTGGTGAAAATGAGATCAAGTTTCTTACCGGATTTGTGAATTGGAGGGCTGCAAACCTGCTGTAGCTCAAAGGAGTCCATCAGAGATAGGACTTCTGCAGAGCCTGGATTGTCTAAGTGGATGTTCATATCACCAAGAACAAGCATGGGACAGTCATGCTCAGGGATAGAAGAAAGCTGTATGTGAAAGGAGCTGTATGTGACACAAGCTGTAGCTTGAATGTTATTCTCTTTTGTAAGTTGCCTTGGATAAAAGCGTCTGCTAAATGCATAAATGTAAATGTAAATACACACTAGCTTATACCAAGATAACGGCGTTTGCACAACAAGAGGCTCAGCGTCTCTTCAGATTTTGCAAGCTGGCAGTGATATTCCTGTACATTTTGGGTCTGTTTGTACAGAATCTTACACCTGACAAGAGCTTTTGGATATTTGATTACAAGATTCTGACTGTTTTATCAGAAATCTTTGTCTCATACCAGAGCTAAGAAGAACACAATGGTACAAGGACTACCCAGCCGACTGGAAGTTCTCGCAGGCAACGTAGAGACTGTAAACAAAGGCGGGATGACTCCTGTAAAACAAGAGGCGGAGGACTGTGCATTTATGTCATCTAGGCTTGATGCACAAACTCATTGTCATTGTTGAAAGGCTAACCTACAGTTTCTCATGGTTAACTGTAGACCTTTTTTGTTTGCCAAGGCAGTTTACTTCTACAGCAGTAACAGCTGCATATACCCCCAGATGCTAATGCCGAGCTTGCTATGACTGAACTTTATCTGACCATTAGCAAACAACAAACTGCATACCCAGAGGCTGCATTCATTGTGGAGGGCTACTTTAACCACTCCAACCTCAAGACAGTGCTCCCCAAATTTAACCAACCATGTCTCCTGCCACACCAGAGGGGACAAAATCTTGGAGCATGTCGACTCCAACTGTCAACTAACATTGCTGGAGCCTACATGGCAAACCCCCTCCCCCACCTGGACTAGTCTAATCACCTATCTTTGTATCTCACCCCCAAGTACTTACCACTTATCAACCATGTGAAGTCATATGTGAAGACCATTAAGGTATGGCCAGTGGGAGTAGATTCTGTACTCCAGCGGAGGTTCAAAGACTCAAAGACTGGAGTATGTATGCCTCTCAGGCTACCTGTGGCATACATACAGATTTGGACTCTTACACTTACTCAGTATTGGAACATATTAACCCTTTGGCTGCTGAGTTTTTTTTTTTTAAAGAAGATGGATTTTGACATCTAAAGTTCAAAAGGCTGTAGCTTGATATTGGTAACAGATAGAGCCTGACTGCCAATAAGACAAATATTGAGGAAGACCTAAAGTTTACCTAAAGATCTAAAATGTTATCACAAAATTGCTAGTTAAACAATAGCTCGCTACCACACTAGCTCCACGGTAAATCCCCCAGTTTCAGTGGAACTTCCTCTGAAAAAATGCATTGGAAGATGAGAGTTAGGAACGAAGTACGACATGTCTGCCAACTAGTGGAGAGGAGTTTTGACAACATTAAACACTGTACTTGACACAACAGGCTGGTTTATTCAGTATCACGTCCGGTCGCAAAATTGTGACAGTGGCAGTAAAAGGGTTAACACCACAATTGATAGTGTTGCTACAGAGAGACGGATCACCACATACAATAAATCAGAAGCCATGGATGAACAAGGAAGTGTGGCTTCTGCTGAAGGCTTTGTACTTGAAGTGCTTTGAGCGACTGGTCCTGACACACCTCAAAAAATGTCCCCCGACACTTGATCCACACCAATTTGTTTACCGAAGCAACAGTAGTACAGAGGACACTATATCCACAGTGCTGCACTGTGTACTCTCACACCAGGACAACAAGAACACATATGCAAGAATGCTGTTTGTTGACTTCAGCTCAGCATTCAATAGTCACCCCCTCAAAACACAAAACTTGAGGATCTTGGAATCAATACCTCCCTCTGCAACTGGATCATGGACACCAATGATGAGTCTGACTACAGGGCAAAGGTAAACTTAGCTGCATGGTGTGCTGACAGTAACCTGCTCCTTAACACCAGCAACACCAAACAGCCTATTGTGGACTGTTGTTGACCGCAAGTCACTGCAGTGGGTGGTGAAAACCACCCAACACATCACAGGGACTTTACTCCCTGCTGCTGAGGATGTCCACAAGATGAGATGTGTACACTGGGCGTGCAGCATTCTCAGGGACTACTCTCATCTAGCCAACAGATTTTTTCAGCTCCACCCCTCCAGAAGACACTTTAGGACTCTTCAGACTAAAACAAGCAGGTTCAGGAACAGCTTTTTCCCCACAGCTGTCACCCTACTGAAATCTGTCCCCTGTTGTACTTTTCTACTCATGCTAAACCATTGGCATAATCTGTTTACAACGCTTCACCACTGCATATACATCCATTGTACTTCTGTCTTCTACTACACATCTGTATATCTGTATATACATAGATCCATTTGTCTGTACATTTGTCCATCTTACATCTGTGCATCTGTAGATTTCCCTGTGTACAGTAATATAGAACATCTGTATATTAACATACTTCACCTGCACATTGCTCTTTTGTAAATCAACACTAATTTATCTGCATTGTAAATCAATGCTAATTTATACCCATCTTTTACACGCCCTATCTGTAAATAACTGCTCCCATAACTTATTTGTGCATAATCTGCACATAACTATTCCTACCACAATTTATTTGTATGTAATCTGCACATATCTATTTCCACTTTTACACTGCCCTTATCTGTACATAACTGCTCTTAACTGTACATACTGCACATACTGTTTATATTGCACTTTATGCTATTTGCATTTCTGATTAGATGCTAAACTGCATTTTGTTACTCTATATTCATACATGTGTAATGAAGTAAAGTTGAGTAAAATTGAATCTAATCTAATCTAATCTAATCTAATCTGATAATCTAATCTAATCAAATGCTGAGACACAATCATATTCAGGCCTAAATCTCTGTGGATTTCTGTGAAAGGCTGTACTAATATTCCTGTTTTCCGCCAGAGGACTTAGTGCTGGAGATAAGTGCACTCGGCAGACCTCTGCATCTGGGCACACTCTACAATATCAGAAATCACTGTCTTGTGCCAGGTACCATTCATTCAACATAATGGATCATTTTGTGTCAAATGTACTAATTTTGAAGGATTTTCCCACTCAGCCCTTTCAGAATTGCCTGATTCTCGGATATTATCTGCCCACATATATCAAAGAAAGATGTGCAAAATTATACCTCAGTAGCTATCTTAAGTATTTCTATGAAATGTATCTCTTAGAATACACCCACCCCCTATTCCAAAAAAGTGCTTGTGAGCATTTTTGGCAAATTCAGACTATAATATCACCAAAACTATTTGAGATTCAAGCACAGGCTTTGCATACAAATAGTCCAGTAAGCTCTGTCTGTAATCTATCAGAAGCTTGCCATCTGTCACACCTGTGAAATCTTGATGACTCAAACATGGGTTTGTTTTGTAAAAGTTTCCTGGGTCTCCTGGGAAAAGAGTGTTGGCTGTAAACACATTTTTTTTCACTCTTGTGCAGTTCTCTACTAGTGTGTAGACAGCTCAGAACTGGTCCAAAGTAAAAAAAAAAAAAAAAAAAAAAAATTGAAATGAAATGGGCCCCTAACCTTTGGCCCAGAAATGGTCATGTGGGGTAGGTACTACAAAGCTACAAATTTAATATGGTAGATATAGCTTATTACCCTTAGACATGTCCAAGAGACAGAAACGCAATTCTCCATTTCTGAGAAAATGTACACTTTTTATTGAACCAACTTTGACCTTTCAATTTTCACCTTTCGCTGCTTCCAAGAACAATGAAATTTGACACCTTGCAGTAGTAGTTTTTAACAAATGCCGAATAACAGGTGAGGCAATAATCAAGCTAATTGACTGATTTTGGTGAAGGGTGGGAACATAGGAAAATGGAGGTGAAACACATGGCTACATAAACAAAACATCACATGGTGTATGTAAAAAAATGGCCACTGTCAGGGAGCAGGACAGACAGGAGGCAGACCCCATAGCGAACGTTCTCGGGGGTAAGGGGGGAAAAGGCAAAAACGCACCGAAGGGTGGGGTGGACTGGTATCCGGGGAGACGCTAGCCCGAGCGCTCAGCACTGGAACCGGGGAGCCCCCTGGAGGAGAGGTTGAGACACTGGAACACCTCGTTGCGGGCAGGCGGCCGTAGCGGAGGAGCACAGGGCAGGCAGACTCGTCGTCAGGAAGCGGCAGAGCTGAGCAGAGTCGAGGGGCAGGCAGGAGTTGATAACCAGGAAGCGGCAGAGCAGAGCAGAGTCGAGGGACAGGCAGGAGTCGAATACCAGGAAGCAGCCGTAGGGATGAGGGAAGCCGGAGATGGGTGAACTGAAGGCAGGGGAAGAGACAGACAGGCCGGCAGAAACACAGGAGACAGACGAGCAGGGAGACCAAAAAACTCATGACAAGCAGATAACAGAAAGCTGGGGAAAACGAGGAACGAAATCTCAGAGGATATGCAGAAAATCGGAGCCAGAGTCTAAACGCTTGCCAGACGTGTGGTTCGCAGACGGACTGATGAATGAAAGGGGCGTGTTTAAATAGTGAAGAACGTAATCAACAGAACGAGTGAAAAGCGGCGACAATTGGGGAGTGCAGGTGAGGGAGATAATGGAGACAGAGGAGAATGAACTAGTGTGGAGAAGTTTCTCAGAAAAACCCAAAGATGCAGAGAAGTTTGTCTTGTTCAACCAAGTCTTTATTGCGTTCACCGAGAGAATGGCTATACATCGATGATCCTCAACCATTCTAACCTTTTACCTTATCTGTCTACCTTAAATACTCCTAACAGTAGATGATGTAGCTGGAACAGAGCCACTCCTACACAAGATCTCAGTCTCTGTCCTTTTACGATGATGCTCCAAACATGGTTTCAACATGGTTTTCCAAAGAAGTCTACTGTCATGCACATAAATCTCTTGTACATTCCTTTTATAGCACACATTCTACTGCATGCACTATTCTATTCTTGTATACACTCAACACACACATATTACTTGTTCTTACAGAAATTCCCACATACCTCCCTTTTTCGAGTATTTCTCAAAACCTAACAGAATTCCACAGTAATACAAGTAACACAATATGCAACACCAAAATATCCTACTAACTACACACTCCTAACATTCTCTCGGATCACATTTTCACATCATTCTGTGTTCACAGAAGGCACAAAACATCATTTCCAAACTAATTCCAGAAACAAACCTTAAGGGCAAATGTTACTTTTAACCTTACTTCAATCATACTTTAAATTTCAAAAATTTCACACAAAATCCTAAAATATATATATCATGCAAAATGCTATTCTAATCACATTTCTCTCGATGACACCTGAAAGAAAATTTCATGATTAAGTATCCCAACATGTTCCCCTAGATGTATGCAAATATCAGTTTCTTTTATTGTGTTGTATATGTATGGCAATTTCATGAAGTATGACGATATGAGTATGTGAATTTTTATTCCTGTTGTATGCAATGTATGCACAGCAAAATACATAGGTAAATGTTCTTCGGATCTACTCTACCCGACTTATCTGCAGACTGATCCTTCCTGCCAGGGCTGTTGACAGTCCATATATTCCAAGGTATATTCCAAATCAATGTCCTTAGTTGCAACCTCCTCCCTTTCGGGGTGACGTGTTCCTTTTTATGCTCAGAATGCCATTTCCGACACACCCAGGGCGTAATCGACAGAGACACAGTTCAAGCCCTTATTTCCCCGGAGCCCAATTCCTGTGGACCCTGTGACCAAGCCACAAGCGGAATGTCCCTCACTCTATGAAGAACAGCATCCGGAACAACATATGGAGGCGCATTTGGCAAGACTTCTTCTTTGCAGTCATCGTACTCCTTTTCGTCAACCAGCCCCGACAGGACCATTTGAGTATTAACCTGTCCTTTCACTATCCTTACAAACAAAGTTCTCAGACAGGGAATAAGACAACAGAAAACAAGAGAAACAATGAGAAGAATGCATCCAATCATCCCAGCTATTTTAACAAACCATGCAGTAAAAGGTCCAAAAGTAGTTTTTATCCAATGATCTACCCATTGGTCAAGCTTAGCATCCCAGCCAGCATTAGCTGCAAGTTCAACACTTAAATTTTTTAATCTAGTCATAGCTATAGTAAATGATCCATTAGATGCTGTATTATTAGGAATACAAGTACAACAGTGAGAGCCTATCATTGCACATACACCCCCTTCTCTTGCCAACATCCAATCTAAGGCCATACGGTTTTGCATAGCTACTCTTGATGTGGCATCCAGTTGTTCACCCAAGGGTTCAAGAACCTGAATCGTATAATTAAGAAAACGTTATAAAACTTGATTATAATACAGATAATTTGCTACTTCCCATAGTTTTCCTATCCCTATCATGGGAATAATAGATTCAAACCCTGCTGCAATTTCACTTCTAATTTTATATTCTGGGGGTATTCCTCTTGGTTGACCTATAGCATCCAAATACACATTAGGATCTTTTTCATATGGCTTAACAGCTCTTATTTTCCTATTTTTATAATGTGAAAAATTTCCTACTGAGACATTACCCAAAATATCATTATCCACTGAATATACAATTGAACTATCCTGCATAGCAGTAACTCGTGAACAAAGCCCATTCCAATCTTCTGGCAATGTATTACGTAATCCCCACTCTGGGCCACAGGCCCACCAATAATCTGCCAGAGAAACATTCTGATGTGCCAACATAGCATGCGGGTGAACATAAGACCTATATCGATATTTAAGTCGACGGGCTCAGTTTCTTCCTTAGAAACCTTCGGTACTACAAGAAATTGAGCTGAATCAATAGCCCAAGTAATATTACATTTACCCTGAAAAATTCCTACATTATACATACCTTACGCGCATAACAATCAAAATCAAACCCTTCACCTAACCTATATCGCTTTATCGTGGTTGGTGTGGTTTCTGGCCAACTACTCAATCTGTCACAAGCTTTAGATTTAAAGAGGTCACGACGATGAAAATCATATTGACAAACTTCTGTTCTTCTATAATCCTCAAAGGACCTACTATCCAATTAATCCAATTAAACATTCATATCCACTTACTGATAAATCCTTAACACAGTCACGTACATTATCAATTCTATAGAACACTGCGTACCTTTAGGCGAACACTTTCTACATTCCTTATCATAATATTCTACTGCGTCATAATGACGATGAGGCGCAGGAATAACAATCATAGGCGGTCGAGCTTGTGCACATACATAACACTTTTCAGATGGATGGTAAGTCTCAGCAGTATACTTTGCCCAATCATACCAACTATTGTCCAAATATGACTCATGTTTATCGCTAACTTTTTCTGATGCCATTGAATTTTTCAAATTTCTTTTTGCCCGATAAGGTGGAAATACAGTATTATGTAACCAAAAAGTTAATGGACACTCTTTTTCTTGTTCACCTCCCTCTATGGGTGGACCTGAACGAATTTTACTAAATCCTCACCCTTCTTGTGTGCTCAACATTTACAAATAGCCAAACGCTTAGGTGACATCATAGATGTTAATAACAATTGAATTTGATCTAAGTGTTGAATGGGAGAGCCATCTGATTTTTTAAACCCTCTCTGCTTCCAGTTCTTGTGAATCTGTTAATCGAATAACACTAAATCCTGCACATGTTCTGTTATCATAATTATGACTGGAACCATCCACAAAAAATACTAGGCCAGATTCAAGAGGTTCACTCTCCAAATCTGCGCACAATTTTGAGAAGACTAAAGAATCCGCCACACATTCATGAGGCGTTCCCTCATAATCTAACAGAATTCTATCTGCTGGATTTGTTGCCATATCACATGTTCTAATTGTGACATCTGGACAGATAGACAAATCGTTATACTTTAATTGATGCTGAGGAAACAAAATCTTTCTTGCTCTGTTAACTGAGAGATAGTATGAGATGTAAAAATTACAATTGGCCATCCCACTGTTGCTTTAACATAGGCCATATAAACAGCTTCCACTTCCTATGAAAATACATTTTATTTTAATTCTAATTTACACAAAGCATCACGCCCCAAAACATTGACTAGAGTTGAGGAAGAAAGTAAGATTGACATTTCTGTTGTGTATTGCCCTACCTGCACCTTTACCAATTCAGAAAAAAGAAGTAATTGCACTTGTCCTGCAAACCCTATTTTCCTTGCAACCTTTCCTGACTCATATTTTTAATGTATGGAATGGAAGATGTATTAATGCCAGTATAAGTGGCTCCTGTATCAACTAATAATGGTAATGTATGACCTTGTATTGTTGCAGTGATATGTGGTTCTTCATCAGATCTCTGAGTTACCTGTTTAACTGTTCCCAAATCGGAACCTAGTCAATATTGACCTACCGCAAAATTTACTGGACCGCCCTGTGGGGATTGGCTTGGACCCGCAGCAGTTTGAAACACTCACTTCTCCTACTGTGAAGCACTCACAGTAGGAGAAGATGGAGCAGCGGGAGTGGCCTGTTCCGCAGTTGTCAATACTGCCTGAGCTTTTTTTGGATGTTTCAGTTCCTCCAGTTGTTTCATGAGAAGCTTTCGCTGAGCCTCAGTGTCCTGCTGTTCACGCCTGTCCTCAGACTTCCTGTACTGGGTAACAAAGTGCGTTACAGCTTGGCGAAACTCATCTTTTGTCATGGTGCGCAAGCGCCAGTAATTTAAGTTGTGACTTGGAGTGGGAAGAGCATCAAGTACAGCCTGACGGAAAAGTCCTCTGTTCAGTTCACTCTCGACTTATGTGTATGCATGTCCTTTATGTTATTATCTACCAATGGAGCCATACATGCTAAAGTATTCTCTTCCTCATCCTCCTCATCATCTGTATGGGCAGTGACGTAAGAATGCAATTTATCAACATTAACCTGATTCTGATCCTGCAAAATAACTGTCAATGGAGTCCCACTAGAAGTTTGTCCCTCAGATAACCTTGCTGGACAGAACTATCCTTTGATTGTTTAACATTTTAACTAAGCACATCCTGATCTGACATATTAGGCTGTGTACTCATGGTTAAGTCAACAAATAACTTTAATATTTCCAATTCATTTTGTCTTTTTATCTTTCTTTTCTCTGACTTATCAGTACATTTATACTCCTTATTTTACTCCATTAAGTTGTACTAGATTCGTAAATCCAATGTTCCCTGTTGAGGCCATGGATCTTGATCTTTTTGTACGCTTTTCCCATTCAGCACTAACATTCCATATCTGATCTTCCGCTAATTTATGATTCTGCACGCTTTTCCTTCCTTTATTCATAGGCCAGACCGGGTACTGTTAATAGCAGCACGCTCTCATAATCAGCGAGCCATCAGGCGCGATCAATGAAAACTCACAAAAATACCAGCGACTGAAATACTATTTTGTGGCCAACTAATAACAGTCCACACCATATACCAAAAGCGGAATTAATTTAGAGCCCACATGTTTGCCCTATGTCGCAATTCCTTTATTTCCATTATTCCTTTATTTC
The DNA here is from genome assembly GCA_027481765.1 of Tenualosa thibaudeaui. Classification (NCBI taxonomy): domain Eukaryota; kingdom Metazoa; phylum Chordata; class Actinopteri; order Clupeiformes; family Clupeidae; genus Tenualosa; species Tenualosa thibaudeaui. The sequence goes on from JAIFZK010000214.1 coordinate 33,683, forward strand.
TTATTCCTTTACACTTCTCATAACGCCTCCTTCCGTTATTGTCCTATATTTAAACTAAGCTATGAGGTCGTTCGTCTGACAAAAGGTGAACACTTCCACATGCTATGAAATGAACACAAACGAGACTTAGAGGCAAGGGTACAATGACGCAAGACAGACAACATGCCCAAGATAAAAAAAAACATCCTGTTTAACAATTATATTAACACAATGTGAGTTAGAAATATCAAACACAATATGTGTTAGGAATGGAACAAAATGTTACCAGAAAAATCGGTGAAGGCAATTGAACAAGCCAAAAAGTCTCCACATATCTTACCACACAAGTTCTTTGCAGTGGTGGCCCCATATACAGCTAAATTTATGAACCCAAAAATAATGCCATAATTAAACTTACCCAGGCCAATCTAGACGGAAGCAAAGTTTTCCGTTCCCAAGGGAGAAGGGACCAATTAAAACACTGATTGTTCATGGCCTTAAATTATGTGGAGACGTTTCCTAGAAAAACCCAAAGTAGCAGAGAAGTTTGTCTTGTTCAACCAAGTCTTTATTGCGTTCACCGAGAGAATGGCTATACATCGATGATCCTCAACCATTCTAACCTTTTACCTTATCTGTCTACCTTAAATACTCCTAACAGTAGATGATGTAGCTGGAACAGAGCCAGCCACTGGAGTGTTCGGTGGTCCGTCTCCAACTTAAATGGTCTGCCCAAGAGGCTGTAGCGCAGAGAGTCAAGGGCCCACTTGATGGCTAGGGCCTCCAACTCCACTGCAACATAGCACCTCTCCCTGTCGAACAGCTTCCGGCTGATGAATGCCACGGGCCTCCGCTGTCCGTCCTGTAGCAGGACTGCACCCAGGCCCACTCCCGAGGTGTCTGTTTGCACAATAAAGGGTTTGTTGAAGTCCGGACTCAGCAAAACCGAGTCACTACAGACTGCCCCCTTCAGGTCCTGGAAAGCTGCTTCGCACTGGTCTGTCCAGACCATTCTGTTCGTGCCGCCGCCTTGGTGAGGGGAGATGACCTCTCTGAGAAATTAGGGACAAATCTGCGATACCATCCCACCAACCCCAAAAAGGCTCTCACCTTTTTCTTGGTGGTTGGCGGTAGGCAGCTGCGGATGGCCTCCACCTTCTCCACCTGCGGTCGTATGACACCCCCTCCAATCACATATCCCAGGTAGTGGACTTCTTGCTTCCCCAGGGCGCATTTCTTTGGGTTGATTGTCAGCCCTGCTTCCCGGATGTGGTCTAAGACCTGACTGAGGTGGTGACAATGTTCCTGCCAGGTGTTACTGAATATGCATACATCATCCAAATAAGCAGCTGAGAACTCATGGACTCCTGCTAGGACCCGGTCCATCAGTCTTTGAAAACTGGCTGGCGCCCCCTGCAGGCCAAAAGGCATCATGTTGAAGTGGTAGAGGCCAAATGGGGTATGGAAAGCAGTCACCTCCTTTGCCCTCTGACTCAGTGGCACCTGCCAGTAGCCTCTTGACAGATCAATGGTGGAGATGTACTTGGCCTTCCCAAGGCGTTCCACCAAGTCGTCTATCCGGGGCAAGGGTCCACCTTGCTGAGTGCGTTGACCTGCCGGAAGTCGATACAAAATCTTATGGTGCCATCTCGCTTTGGCACCAGCACTACTCTGCTCGCTCTGGCCTAGAGACCTCATAGGTGACATCACCCACCTTTTTGACGATCTCATATGGCCCATGCCACTTAGCAAGAAGCTTGCTGTCATCAGTGGGGAGTAACAGCAGCACCTTTTGGCCTGGTACCAAAGTTCTCCCCCTGGCTTTTTTGTCATACCAGGTTTTCTGCTTTCTTTGGGCCATCTCCATGTTCTGATGTGCCAGCTCAGACATTTCCTCCAGCCTTTCCCTCATCTGGAGCACATAGGTTGCCACATTCTGCTGCTCTTGCTTTGGCCCCTCCCACATCTCCTTCAACAGGTCCAGTGCCCCCCTGACTTGCCGACCGTATAGAAGCTCAAACGGCGAGAAGCCTGTGGAGGCCTGTGGAACTTCCCTGTAGGCGAACAGGAGATATGGAAGCCATTCATCCCAGTCTTTTCCTGTCTGTGAGACAAAGCGGCGGAGCATGGTCTTCAAGGTACGGTTGAAGCGTTCAACTAACCCGTCTGTCTGGGGGTGATATGGTGTGGTCTTAATTGCTTTAACCCCTAGAAGGCTGTAAACCTGCTTCAAGAGTACTGAGAGAAAATTGGTACCCTGATCAGTGACTACTTCCCTAGGCACCCCCACCCGCGTAAACAGCTGTACCAAACAATTGGCCACCTGTCTGGCTTTGATGTTTTTCAGTGGGAACGCCTCAGGATATCTAGTGGCATAATCACACAGAACTAGAATGTAGCGGTTACCCCCCTTGCTTCTCTCCAGCGGGCCCACTATATCCATACCAATGCGTGTGAACGGTGTGTCAATGATTGGAAGTGGATGTAGAGGTGCACAGGGAACTGCTTTGCCTGAAGTGAGCTGACACTCTGGACATGTACGCACAAAATCAGTGACATCAGTGTACAACTTTGGCCAACTAAAACAGCTACCAACTCTAGCTAAGGTCTTATACTTCCCCAGATATCCTGACCATGGGATTGAATGGGCTAGTGTCATCACTTTGTGTCTCAGCGGACCTGGCACCACCAAAGTCTCACTCTCACCTTTCAACTGGTACAACACATACTGCTCTTCCTGCAAAAAGCTTCCTGGTTTCCTGCATTCAGTCACCCTCTCAAACCATGGCTTAAGCGTTTCATCCTGTCTCTGTAGCTCTGCAATATTCATGGGTACATCTACCTCCATGGACAACTCTGGCTGTGGCCACTCCTCTGTCTCTGACTGACAGACTCCACCCCTTATCTTCTGTCTGCGCTTCTGCTGCCTTGACAGGTGCCTCCTCTCTGGTCTACTCTCTACCAGATCCAACTCTGCATCTGGAAATGGAAGCTCCCTCATGTCTTCCTTAGCACTTTGGGCTCTGGTTACCACATTGCATTGCTTAGTCTGAGGGACAAGGTCCCAGAGAATGGGAAGATCCTGACCCAGTACCACTTTATATGGCAGCTTAGGGGCTATAGCTACAGACATGAAAAAGGTTTGGCCACTAACCGTGAGAAAAACTTCAGCTGTACTGTAACTCTTAACGTCACCATGAACACAACACACTTTTACTGCAGGATGACCTACCCACTCCTCTCCAGGAACCAGACTCTCATGCACTAATGTCTGTGTACTACCAGTGTCAACTAGGGCCTTTGCTAATTCACCATTGACAAGGACCTGGACTAACTGCCCTATGTTGTTTGGTGCATGTTGCCTGTGTGGTGTGTGTGGTCTAGGTGAGTAACAGGCGGTAGAGTTCTGCGTCTTCCTGGCCTGACAGTTAGGTTTAGTGTGACCCCGTTTCCCACAGTAGTGACACCTCACCTCCTGTCTGTCTCTATCTGGCCAACGGTTAAAGCTAGCAGATCTATCATAGGCTTGACCACGGCTCTCGCCACCCCCATCAGACTTGCCTCTGGCTGAAGTCCATCTGCTGGTGCTGAGGCCCCTGGTGCCTTGTCGGGCTGTCTGGAACAGTTTGGCCAACCTGGCTGCCTGAATGCGCTGCGTGCCTTCCCTGTGAGCAGTGGCACCAGCCTAATGGCCCATGTGTCCTCTGGCCACCTGCACATCACTGCAACCCTCTCGAATGTGGCCAGAAAGTGTTCAATGTCATCATTCTTGGCCAGTGGGTGGAGCTTAGGCTCCTTGAACATCAGCTGTGGCCGTCCACCTGTGATGGGGGCTGAGGTGTAACAGACCTTGAAGCCTCACTGCCTTCTCGCAGTTCTCCCACCTGGCTTTGAAGAAGCTGAAACTGATGGGTCATTGTCTTCCACCGCTGGTCCTGGAACTGCATCGCCTTCTCCCACTTCTCATCTCGAGATGCTTGTGCCTGCAGCAGTGATCTCACCAGGTTGGACAACTCATTCACTGTTCCATCTGCTGGACTTGCAGTCGCTGCAGCTGCCTCTCCTCCACCTGCTGGCATTGCAGTGGTGTCCACCTGCTAGTCCTCCTCCTGCTGGCATCGGGCCTCACCATCTCTGGTCATCCTGGCCTTAGGTGGCATCTTCTCTCAACTGCTGTCTCGCTGAAGGTGCTCCAGTAACTTCTGACACCAAATGTAGTCGGGCTAGCCTTACGGCCTAAAAGGCAGAGCAGCAAGTCGGATGCTGAGGGTAAAAATTTAACCCTATTTTCCTTCCCAAGTAGGAAAAAAAAATGGTCCAGAGGAAAAAAAAAAACTCCAAACAAAATCAATCCGAACTTAACGTTTCCAAAAAGTCTTAAAGATAAAGTAAACTCAATAACAGGAAGCAATACCAAAGTATTTAGTATTTAGGAAAACAGCGTTAGCTATAAACCCTTTTTTCCGTTTTGTGCAATAGTCCACCTCCAGTTTCACCTCCATGTGCCTATGGCTCCACCCTTCACCAGAATCAGTCAGTTAGCTTGATTAGTGCCTCACCTGTTATTAGTTGTTTGTTAAAAGCTACTTTCAGTCAATTAGGCGTGTTATATTTCAAATATTTTAAATATTTAATTTAAATTAAAACTAAAGTGCACCATCAAGTCTCCTACAATTAGGCACCTACACATTTTGAGTCATGGATAACTTAGGATGCCTCACACTTACACTGTCATTTTATTTTTGTGCCGTTTGTCTTTTATTCTTTTGTTTTTGTTTTGTCAGAAATGCATACATATGTAAATTCATACGGTAAATGTTATTGATGTGTGTGTGTGTGTGTGTGTGTGTGTGTGTGTAAGGTATAATGAATGACATTTTAGTGTGTATAGTACATCGGTTAACACTGCACATTCAAGGTGGTGATAAGGCCCTGATTTTATATTCCAAGCGATCTCACAGACAGCATTCAGATGTACCAGTACTGCTATAGCTCTCGAAAAGAGTTTCAATGGGTACACTCCCCAATTTCAGTTGTTACTGCATTCACAGGCGTCAATACCCTCACATTTTTTAAAAGAATTTTAAAAGGTGTTAGGATCATTATATTTAATAACCATGATATTTAATAAAAAAAGAATCAAATAATCTTAGGCATTACTTGGTTTCTTGGTCCTGGCACTTATAGACAATTCCAATATGAGTACTGTGACTATGGTTGTGAAGTCATACTCACCATAACAGAGAGGCCTATCTGACTTATAAATATATATAAATATACTGGGAACTGTAAGTGGACATTCACGCTCCTCGATAGGCATTCAGACTTGTTAAAGCTTGGTTGTTTTGATGATTGAGGTTCCTAATCCTGCAATTGCTGCTGCTATAGCAATCTGCAGTGAGAACTGGTTCATTACTATATTGAATGTTAAGACATTATATGTGAAATAAAGACTTTTCAACCATGTCTCATTCAATTTCTACACTGTGATACTTTAGTAAATGGAGAATTCTGCCATTATGTAAAGACTTTTGGAAAAAAAAAGATCACTGTGTCCAATTGAAATGACATTCGTTTAATCCACATAGGTATTTGAGGCAGCAAAAGTATTTGAGGAGCAAAGACACAAATCTGTCACTACTATGACATGTTGCCAAAGGTATGCCATATGCATTGTCTTCTACATCACAGTAACTGCCGTTGCCGTTGAATCCTGATTGCGACAATTCACCTCCACGACAGAGAAAACAGGCTACAAGGGGACACGTAAGTACCTCATTGCGGCTACAAGCCAGGTACAGTTTCAGAACTGAATGGAAAAAATGAAAAACTGAAGCAGTAAAAATGTTCAAATCTTTAAAGACCCCTCCGGTGAAAATGGAACTTTTCGCATTCTTAACACGTTCCCAAACTGTCTTATGAGTTGTAAAACTCATATCAATTGCTAAATAATCAGTTAATGCATGGTAGAGTATTTTTATGAATGTGAAAGGTAGCTATTTCTTTTGTGGTATTAGCTTCAGTAGCTCTCATGAGGAAAATCACAATACATTACATTTTATGACCAAATAATGTGATGCTGCAAACTGACTTTATTATGTTAGATGCATGCAATGACCCAGTTTTTTTTCTTCCAGGTATACAGATGAAACCGTCTTCTCATGTCTCTGGATGAACATGAATATCAACTTGGTACGACCATCTTCTAAACCTTGGAGAGACAAGCCTCTCAAAAGCGCTTGGAAGAGCCCTTGGTTTATACTGATTCTGATGCATACCAATTCAACACAACTCTGTCCAGATCCACTTTATCTAAATCGACCATTAGCTTTGCCAATCAAGTCTATCTACAGGCTCTTCACATATATGCCTATATTTGGTTTTATATTACACAGCAAGCCCATAATAGATCTCATCTAAAGATTTAGCTTCAACCAGTAAAAGCAGTATATATGAGATTTGCATTAAGGACACCCTGGTAGTTCTACTCTTCACATTTTTATTTTCAAACAGCTTTTTCCCTAGTAGTATAGTTCAATTTTCTTGCTTTTATTTATGTATTTATTTATTTATTGTTGATGCCCACAATATATGTGTATTGTAACTATTTATAACAATGTTATCTATTGACCTAATGTGACTGCGTATGTATATCATCATTCATTATCAACCAATACATTTCCATGTTGTGTATACAAATCTGCAGTTACACAATAAATTGAACGTGAAGCTAATGGGTTATGACTGAGACATGTGCATCTTGTCTCCAACAAAATACAAGAAAATATGCCGTGCATTTTGGAAGCTGCCTTTGGTTGTAATTTCATGCAGTCTTTGTCTTGATCTCCTAAGCTTCTGCTGAAAATAATTGTCAGGAACTGTAAAAGCTACGTTATCTTCTACGGTTGACTATCTTCCTGCAAATAAATGTTCTGCTCCCTGGAGGACATCCCACAATGTGTAAACCAACACAACAGTTTGGATAGTGTCAGTGCATGAAGTGGAGTTTTCTGCTTCCTCGGTGAGAATATAATGTTCAAAGTGCGTCTCGCTCAGCACAAGTTGAAGTAAGCAAGGTAACCCAGCCGAGAACAAAGTTTAAAGTTTGTAAATGTTGTGTAGTCAAGGGTTGAACATTTAGGATATATTTATTCCAATTGTTAGGAAGGGATAGACATTTTCCACTTGTGTAAGCAGTTCGAATTCTCTGAATCGTTTCTGGCTCATCGGACGATTGGTTGTAATTTGCCGTTGTGTCTGAGAAGTTGTGTTCAAGCTTTGACTGATTAGGGCAGGAACCTATCTAGGCAACGGTGGGTGGTGACATTGGCGGGGCTATATTTGCATATTCATAGTTTCGGATTTTTTGAAACATGGAAGAAAAAATATTAGGTCTGAATCGGCCGCTGGAGGGGACTTTAAAGTGGGTGAAAGGTGGAGACACAGGTCAGTGAGGGAGGGTGTAGCACAAGGAACAAAAGCACTTGGCTACATAAACAAAACAACACATGGTTAGCAAAGCAGAAAAAACTATCACCCCTGCAAGTCAGTAATTCCGTCTTTATTCCGAGAAAGGTAGTAACATAGCATACAAAGATACTATGGGATCACCGGCGTCGGAGTGAACAATAATCAACTGAGGTCCCCTAGCATATATACCATGTCATCAATAGTTCACAATGAGGTGGCTAATTAAAATATCCTTTGATAATCTTGTCTGTCTTGAGGTGTGACAGGGTGGTGGTTAGGTGATCACCTCCTGCCTGTAGACATGCTAATTCACTACCGGTAGTCATCTGGCCATGATGGTCCAAGTTGAGTCACCATTGTTACCCCCATTCTAACATTAATGGCTGTTATCTGTCTTCCCCTCAGGTTCAGACACACAGCTAATCTCATTTGGAGTTGATCTTGAATACACACACACTGTTGGGTTAGGGTCTCTTTGTTGTAGGTCCTCTTGTCGTCAGGTCAGACTTGGGAAGTGATTGAAATTTATAGTCTAACCAGATTCTCATCTCGCCAGACATCCAAATCAATTCCTTCACCCATACCTTGAAAGCTAGGTTTGACATTTTATTTACGTAGTTTCCTTTGGGTACCAATTTGAAATTTTGTGCATGCAGAAACATTTTTTGTGGCTGTATCTTTGTTTTTGCAATAGATTTTGTCATACCTGAAGAAACCAATTTTATCTCTCTCAATTTTAAATTGTTATAAATCAAAAGGTTTGTATTCTTTCTAAAGCATTCCTTCATTTCAAGAATGCACTATAACTATAACAGATCCCATACGCTTCAATGTGGAAACAGTCATCAAACGTTGCCACCATTTTGTCTTTATGCCATTTCCAGTAATCCATTAATTGGCAATTATTATACACTGAGCCAAAATAATGTACATTCAGAACATCTCCATCTCTGCAACATTGCCTGCAAAAGTGAAGTGTGTATAATGTATGTCTAAGTAATGGACAACTGAACTTAATAAAGTCCAAAAATGTTTTTTTTTTCCATGATCATGACCCTGTTTTTTAGGGCCCAGTATCTCAGATACTAAAGTAGATAGAAGGTTAAAATTTTGCACAATTGCTGATGGGTACAATGTCATTGGGCACCTAAAGTATGAAGCAAATCCAAGAGGGTCAGGCATCATGCATTTGTTGATTTCACATGGAATGACCCATGTTGTTTTCACAAGACACTGGTAAAGTGAACTATACCACGCTGACTTTTAGCGAACCATCCCTTGAGACTATCCCCAGAGGATTGGATACAGTTGGGAGCCTGATAACAACTCAGTCCTACAGCCTGGAGCACGTGTGTGAGAGGGGCAGTGGCTACAGCAGCAATAGGCAATGTGTGCTTCATGATATCTTTTAGATATTTTGTTTAAACAACACCAAACATGGCACTGCACCCACTTGTGTAGTGGGAAGAGTGGTTCTACCAAATTCTACCAAATCCCACCAAATTTGAGGTCAGTCAGAAGAGTAGTTCGAGAGTTTCACATGGAACAGACACAAAGACAGGCGTTCCTTGTTTACAGATAAATTTATTAATATAATCTATCATTTATGTTTTATCTCCCCAACTGGTTGACCCTATCTCAAACTTTATTCCTGCACTTCCCTCCGCAACTGCATTCGATAAACAAAGACAACCCTGTCTTATGCTTTGCTGAACTTGAACCGAAACAAAGAAAGCGGGTGCAGGTTGTCAGTCAAACAGTTTTGTAATCATATTCAGACTTAATATAAGGGAGGGATGAGCTATGGTACGTTTCAATAAAATCTAAGTTGTGTTGTCTGCTAAGAAATGTAAAGAAACCCAAACAAAAAGTAATGTCATCGGTGTAATTTTGCATATATATATATATATATATATATATATATATATATATATATATATATATATATATATATATGAAGACAGATCAGCCAATGACAGAACTGCAATAAGGGGGCCAAGCAGGGGTTGTAGGATGTAGTTAATAATGACATATTGTATGTCTTGACCATTGCTGATATATATATATATATATCAGCAATGGTCAAGACATACAATATGTCATTATTTAAGTATGTAAGATTTACATCTGTTCTCTGGCAGGTTGATGTTAACAAAAATAAAGAACATTAACATGAATATGTTGTGTGCCAAGCCATTTGTCCATCACAGCCAATCATAATCGATTACATGTCTCTGACCTAACTACATCCTACAACCCCTGCTTGGCCCCCTTATTGCAGTTCTGTCATTGGCTGATCTGTCTTCGTTACATTTTTCTGCTGGATGCTCTTCCTGTGGATCTGCCATTTTGGTACTACAGTCTTCCCCTTTTCTTTGTCTCTTTTGCTTGTGACTCTTCCTCTTTCTTGTTTGTTGCTGCTGTATTCCTCTCCACTGCCTCTAGGATAAGTAGTAATAGAGTGATGAATTATTAGTTGAGTAAAGCAGTATTTTCTGTCTTCAGCAATCATTTCCAAGTATTCAAATCATTTTACACAAATGGTAAGGAAAAAAACAAACACACACACACCACCGACATGTTCATGCACACACCCAAACATACAGTGTGCATACATATTGTCATATAGTAAAACCAATGCAAACAGTAAATCTACACATAACAATAAAGGGAAAAAGCATTAGAACTACAAAGTGATATTTACCTACAATTCCTAAAGGCAACTTGCAATATCTGATTTGAGATTTCTGTAAAGGGACACCAGGCAAGTCTGGGATTCGGTTTTATCCTGCACTGAGACATTATTGCTATTTTGGAAGCACTGTAAATTCACCAAGAGGCTGTAGAGAGCCTTCCTTTGCCCCACAATGAGTGATTTAGCCAACAAAGTGAATATGAAGCTGGTCAATTAACCTATATTTCTTACATAGTCTGATGACAACATACAATATGGATGAAATAGACAACTTGCATACTGTCAATCTACCTGAGCTGTAGCCTAATATGTGATGTCACAACATTGACATCACCACATATTGTGGTTGATGTTTTTAGCATATTAGATTGTAGGCTAGCTTCATACACCTGATCAAATCATGACATAGGCCTAATTCCAATCAATTCTAACTTTTCTGTTGCCTTTGCACATTATATTTTGCATGGCCTACGGCAGCACATCCAGGCTACTACTTCCATTGATTAACACTGTCCAACAATGGCCCGTTTGATCAGTCAATTATAACTATAAAGGTTGTTGCAATTGTAGGGTTTATCAAGGATGGACAGGAGGGGAGTATATGAGCCTTGTGGAGGACTTTGTAGGGAGCTGGATGCCACCAAAACTAAGGAAATGGTGCCAGTGGACAGAAGCGCACCATTCCACCCCAGCGCTGCCAGTCACTATGGATGGGGTGAGTGTGGAGACTGTCAGTGCATCAAGTACCGGGGGTACATCTTGACAATAAGGCTGAGTCACATTTATTTTCCTTCCCCATCCCTTTCCTCTTAAACCTTTCCCTTCATCTATCCCTTATGCCTTGAAACTGAATGATCAGTGGTAGGGGTGAAAATATTCCCTAAGAAATTAGATAACATACCAATTTGCTATCTTCAGAAAATACCCTCAGAAAACAGACTGATTATAACACAAAACACCACTACCATGACTTTACAATTCATTATGAATACCAAATTGTTATTTGCTAGTCCATCAGCCAGTGGTGTTTATCTTCCGCTGCTGAAACCTGCGTGGCCGAACACTGGGAGAATTCTCGTGCCTTCATTTTGACTAAGGTCATGGAAATGCTTCATTTGAAGGGCCAGGTAGCCAAAGCCTTTAGCCCCTGCTCTTATTCTCAGAGAGAATTGGATCACCCCTTCCCTCATGTGAATGCAAAAAACAAGGGGAAGGGAAATGGATTCAGCCTAAACAGGACAGGCCTGCCAATACTGATGCACTGTACTAGAAAGGTCAGAGCAGGTTCCATCAGGAGGCTGGGGTCCTTCATTGTCTGCAGCAAACTATTGCTTATGTTCTTTCAATCTGTTACCTAGGCTTGTGCTGCCTAGTGCTTCTGTTCAGTTTAATTCACCTCCGTAACTGTGTCAGGTAGCATACTGTATGCTTCAGTTCACTCCATCTCTGAACCTGAAGTGTCTCTATCTCTATTTATCTCCATTTCAATGCATGAATAGATGGAGGGCTTTGACTTTACTTTGAATTCAAACGGTGCATTCCAGCACATAAAATATGTCACAACTAAATAGTAGCAATTGGTTAAAGCAGAAAGTAACGACCCACCGCTGAGCGAAAATATGCCAGTTGAGAGGTTTCAGATGATTTCTAGCTGATGCATCAGGCTACGAGTCTCATGGCCAAAGGGTTCACCTTTATCAGTTGGGGGCGAATTGCCACTATATTTTTCTGAAAGCTGTGTCTCTGGAGTATATTTTTACATGATGGACAGTTGGATTTGGCAGCTTTGCGATTTTACAGCTTCTTAAGTAGAGTTCCCATCGAAATGAATGGGATTTTTCTCAGTATAATTTCCTATTTGTGTGATATCTCCAGAACACTTTGAAGGATCTCCATAAAACGTAGCACAGTTAATCACCATGAAAGTAAGATTTGAGGGGACATGAATTATAAAATATACATCACCTTCCTCCATAGTTTGTTACACTATAACCTGTGCACAGTTTAGTGTCAGATTTGGTGTATGGCTGATACATTTTGTGTCTGTGACTTTAAAGGAAAGCCAATACAACAACCTAAAATGTAATTTTCTTATAACGTATACCTTCATGTAACATGAGTTGTGATATGTCCCAATCTCCTCCATACTCACCATAAGCTGTGCCCAGTCCGCTACTGGAATTAGATGAACTGCTGTATGACTGATGCATTGGGTATACAACTTTAAAGGAAAACCTATTCAACCACCACAAAGTATATTTTCTTAAATCATGTTTTAAATTTTAAATTGTCATAAATGAAAAGGTTTGTTTTCTTTCTGAAATATTAATTCATTTCAAGGTTACACTATGACTGAAGTGTAATATATTGAATTATAACAGATCCCCAATGCTTCAATGTGGAAACACTGCCATCAAAAGTTGCCACCATTTTGTCTTTATGCCATTTCCAGTAATCCATTACTTGGCAATTATTATACCCTGAGCCAAAATAATTTACAGTTCAAAGCGTCTCCATGTCTGCAACATTGCCTGGAAATTTCAAGTCTCTAGCATGAAGTATGTGAAAGTAATGGACAACTGAAATTAAAGTTAAAAAACAAATTTCTTTTCCATGATCATGACCCTGTTTTTAGGGTCCAATATCTCAGATACTATAGATAGGAGGTTAAAATTTTGCACAATTGCTGTTGGATACAATGGCATTGGGCAAATCCAAATCATGCATTTGTTGATTTCACACGGACCCCAATTAAAATTTTCAGTACTTCTACCTCTATTGGTGACTCAAAGGGGACTACATTACCCATTTAAAAACCTTGGAACTGTATGCCAATCATCATCATCATCATCATCATCATCATAAAATTGCAATACTTGATTGCAGCCTCCAGTGGTACAGTATTGTGTTGAAATTACACTAACCTGATGGAATGCGACCCAGTATTCTTTTAACAGTACATATGGCAGTATCATTCTTAGAGCATTTCAGCAGTCCCTCATCCTCATTGAAGAGACAGTGTACCATGGTGCCATTGACTTCTTTCCGGTTAAATTCATATGGGTCTGCCACAATACTGACTTTGTCAAAGGTCCTGTGGAACACCGCCAGAATGACATGTTCTTTTCTACCTGTGAAATGACCAACATTTTTAAAGAAATGGACATGCCTGTAATACACGTTCAAGATATCTCCATTTACTCATGGACTTTACCTGAAATCTTTGCCAGAGTAACGTCAATGTCAGTTCCCGCACGGCTCAGAACCAAACAGAAAGCAATGACAATGTCATAATTATCTTGAGTGTTATCCGATGTACATATTTTAGCTTCTATTCCTGATACCACTTGATTGTAGAATTCTGTTTGAGCACCCTCCATCATCTCTAAAACCAATACTATTGACAGAAAAATGTGTTACTTACAAATTAACAAATAATAATTAGAAGTCTAGTCAGGTAAAGCAGCACACACCAAAAATAATTAAAAAGATAAAAATGAAAAAAGCAGGTCGACTGAACTATTAGTATAGATTTTATCCGGCAAAAACATATTGTTATTCAGCCCCCACATTCACCTCCACACCCAGAGGACACGTGTGGGCTTCTGGACAGTCCATAGCACACTTGCTGGCGTTGAATGCACCACCAGAAGTGTTTAATTCTATTCCAGTGCTCCCAATTTGGAACAACAAGAGTGAAAAAATAAATTATATATATATATATATATATATATATATATATATATAAGCAAAAGCAGATTCATATACAGACATACTGTGGTTTGGCCAACTTGTTTTCAATTGTTCTGCCCTCTCACTAGTCAAGAGGCCACCACATGCTTCATAGGCACCATGTTGTAACCCCTCTGACATTCAGGCCCCATAATTACTTTGAGCTGCTCCATCGCTATGTGCTGTGCATATTGCCCTAACAATCAGGCATACTCCATACTCCTGTGGGAAGTAACATGTCATTTTGATATTCAGAAAGCAGATGAAGCACTTGCCAAAGCAACACGATTCATCTTATCAACCCCAACCTTGACTAAAAGCTAAGCCACAATATACATACACAAATTCACATCCAGGTTTACTCCACAAGTGGATATCAGTGAAACAGTTATTTCTTTAGGGATAGTTTTCATGTTTCAGACATCATAATCTCACACACACACACACACACACACACACACACACACACTCACTCACTCACTCACTCAGGCTACGATCAGATTTCACTGCTCGAAGCTGATGTAAAAGAGCCAAATCATGTGAAAAGGAACAGAAGAAAAATCACAGATTTCACTGCTCGAAGCTGATGTAAAAGAGCCAAATCGTGTGAAAAGGAAGAGGAGAAATGTCATGCCAGACCAGCTAACATTCGTAGTAGCACACAAACACACACAAAGAAAAAGAGAATGGATAACACACACACACAGCCATTGATAATAGGCTGACTAACACCAGCCCTTGATTAGTGACATCTCTCTCTCACACACTGTCAGACACAGACGGACGGAGGCAGAGATGGATTTAGATGAGGAGGTTTTAATGAACAAAACCGCTTCTAAAGCGGAGGAGGAACAGAAGATTACTAGATTTACAAACAAATCCCGCTCGCTGGACGGGGAATCGCAGGTCGGAGAATCGCAGGTCGGGGAACTCATTGATCGGGTACTCGCCGCCCAGGAACTCTGTGGTCCGGAACCCAGCGCCCAGGGACTCGCTGGTCGGGGACTCTGCGCCCAGGGACTCGCTGGTCGGGGACTCAGCGCCCAGGGACTCGCTGGTCGGGTACTCGACGCCCGGGGGCTCGACGCCCGGGGCTTCGGATGGTGTAATTGCTCCTGAACCGAGGAGTCGTCTACCGGAGTTTGGAAAACCTCCCGGAAGTGCTTGACGAACGCATCTACAGACTGAGTGATGGGTCCTGCCTGCTGCCAGACACTCTCTGCCCATTGGTGGACCCGGCCGCTCAAGCGCGAGATGATATACGCCACTTTGCCACGCTCAGTGGGAAAGCGGCGCGGGTCCATCTCCAGGGCGAGAGTGCACTGCAGCAGGAACCCACCACATGCCTCTGGGTCTCCGGAATAGAAAGAAGGATATGGAGTAGTGGTGAAGATGCTGACCGGCATTCGGAAAGACTCGAGATTCTGCGCCTCCATAGACACTGTTCAGGTCTGGTCTTCTGTCAGACACAGACGGACGGAGGCAGGGATGGATTTAGACGAGGAGGTTTTAATGAACAAAATCAGAACAAACAAAAGTCATATCCGCTTTTAAAGCGGAGGGAGGAACAGAAGATTACTAGATTTACAAACAAACAATGAGAACGAAAGTCACGTCCGTTACTCTAACGGAGGGAACGGAAAATACAAAGTACTAAAGTTAACAGAAGACTTAAAACACACAGGGGAAAAGAAGGGGAACACTAAGTACTGGCTAGAATAATCAGAGTGAACAAGGAACACAATACCGACAGGGAGTCTAAGGCTCACGGAGCGAGACACACTGGAATACGTGGGAGATGGAGGAAACACAACTGACATGTAGGAAGTCTGAGGGAAAATAGACCAGAACATGGACGGAACATTGACGAGACCAGACCGAGAGTGATGTAGAGGGGAGGCTTAAATAAGGTGGGGACCAGGTGATACCAATTATAAATCAAGTGAGTGCAAACGGGGAGACGAGCTGTGAGTCTGAGTGAGGGGGCGTGGCCGTGAACAGATCTGATGCCGACCTGACACACACACACACACACAAACACACACACACACACTTACATACATACACACCTACATAAATATACATACACATACATAAACACACACACACACACACATACATACACACACACACACACACCAGCCCTGCATCATGTATGAAATGAATGAAAATGTAAGTATAGCCCTGGCATGTCGCTTTGTCTGAACGACTAAAGTATATCTATCTATCCATCCATCCATCCACCTCTATCTATCCTGACGTCCCAGGATTACATTATATGCTGTCTTATCATGGGTTACAACCTGGTGCTGATGTTTTGACTTGGCCGAACTCTCTCTATATATAGCTCTGAGCAAAAACATGTAAGAGCACCCTATGGAAAGAAATGGATTATTACAATTGTGTGAGCTCATGAGAAGTGGGACCATTGGTGTCTGTATGTGTTACAGTTTTGCTGCAGTATGACTTTTACTGAATAATAATACTTTGAAAAATCAGAACAAACACAATAGGGATCCTAATAATAACTAACTAATACTAACTAATAAGTGCAGGCGGTGGTACCTATGGGCCCTAGCCATATAGAAAAATGTAAGTTGCATAAATGCATTTTATTTACATGTATGTGATTATTTGCATGCTGACCTATGATACTATTGACCTACTACATATCCTACTACACAGGCTTGAACAAATGATAGGCATCAAAGATTTTTCACTAGCCTGGTTCACATTGTACCTCTCTGGTTGCTACCAGTTTGTAGATGCTCATAATGACTCATCATCCCACACCAAAGTAAATTTTGGTGTACCCCAAGGCTCAGTGCTAGGGTGCCTGTTATTCTCCGTTTACATGTTACCTTTGGGATCTGTTATAAGGAAACATGGCATTACTTTGCACTCCTATGCTGACAACACCCAGCTTTACCTTTCAGTGAAGCCTTATGACTATATGCCAATAACTAAACTTGATGACTGTGTCTGAGACATTAAAATCTGGATGACTAATAATTTCTTATGTTCAAGCTCTGATAAAAGGTTATGATGATCGGCCCTAAACCACTGAACAATATTCTACATCACCGAAATGTAGTCAATGGCCTTTTACTGTCATGAAACACATAAGTTAAAGACCTCCGGTAATTATGGACCAGTACCACTCTCTAAATACAAAGACTTATTTGTAATCCCAAGGAGATCAAAATCTATGATAGGAGGAAGAGCCTTTTGCTACCGTGCACTCCTCTTGTGGAATAACCTCCTCCTAACCTGCTATGGATTGACTACCATGTAATGTTATGGGACAATATTTTGGAAATATTATGATGTTTGGCTAAAACCAAGAGTGGGATGGGGGAACCACTCTGTCCAAGCCTCAGACAGGATGGATGGACCAACAAGGCATGCAGTTCACTGACACATCTTGCTGAAGTAATAGCCAAGAGGAACACTGTCTTAAGGGTAAGGGAATGGTTATGATCACTCTGATTGAACTGTTTCATTGCTCTAGAACCATAGCTTATAGCTATTATAGCTATATTATAGCCATTATAGCTATTATAACAATAGCTTAGCTATTAGCTATTTTAATTGTCCATTAACTGGCATACACATGGCTAACAATAAAATACTTTCAGGTGGTACAATGCTGCTGTTTACCAACATTGTAAACTCCCCTACTGTTATCTCCAAAACAAAGAAAAATGTTGGAAGACAGCATAGGATCAATTGGAGTTCTGCGGTCACTTTTGGGAGTGATGCTGCTAACATTCTCAACGGATTCAAGGAACTGTGCTAAACTAAAACAAGATCATCAGATCGGCTGCATGGAAATGAGACGGGTAACACCCAACTATCTAACTATAGGGATATGGCAAATTAGCTCATTTCTTTAAGAGGATTGTTATCTTAAAGGAGAAATCTGGTGTGATTCAATCCATGTCCTGTATTTAAGGTCACTACATACTGTAGGTAGGAAAAAGAACACAGAAATTTTATACAATCTAGATCAAATAACGAACCTGCAGCTAAAACTAACTGAATATTTTACTACAAATAGCACTAGGTCACCTTGAATAAAAAACACAGTGATTTAGTAAAACATCTTGAAGGCTTTCTTTCTTAAATCAAATTAAATCCTGATCAATTGGGGATTTCCAAAACATTACCTCATAAATTATTTTTAAAAACAACCCAGTGTCCCCCAACTTCAGGAGTTGATCTATTTCGACCTATGTGAAGTGTCATTCTTAACATTTTTGGAATTTGATGTCCACTTTGTTTTCCAAAGTGGTATGAGCTCAACACATTTTAAAAGAATAGGCAACATTAGACTACTGCATCTGACTGGTGAAACAACAAGCCTACATGATGGTAACAAACAACACGATGCACATTTTTCTCTGTGTTTTTATTCAGTCATTCTTGAGCTACTATGTAGGTATAGTTTTGTACTTGAGGTTACACAAAATATACAAAATAAAAGGAGACGATGATTACAGGCTGAGTGCAATAAAATGTTTTAATCTAGTTCTCCCTATCTAAGCAAAACCACCCCCATTACAATCTGGGCATGTTATCTTTCAGGCATTACTACAGTCATTGGCTATGTTAACGATGTGCTGCAAGGCATGCAAAAGCAAACCCTCAATCTTTTCATCCACCATGATCTCCTCATGATAGTTCTTTACTGTGAAGATGCAGTTCATGGGAACACCAAGGTAAAGGTGGCATAACTGCATCTGAAACAAGCATGAACATTCATGGTGAAGATCATTTCTAACTGTCAACAATGAAAAAAATAGCACCACCTTTTTCCAACATTTTCCAACCCGGTCAGATTGTCTTGAACAAAGGCTGTTTTTCAGTATATCTAATCACATTTGTTTCACTAGAAACACATTAAGTGAGCAAAAACCAAGGCACGCGCGCACACACACACACACACACAAACTCAACCCACCGCTTCCTTAACCTTTTTGCTTGAGTAGGCCTTTCTCAGATCCCTCTTCACCAAAGGACAACAGCTGTCCACATGAGTCAGAATGACTACCTGAGGGATTCCTATGGATACAAAAGTTGAACACATTGAGAAAGTCATTGGGATGTGCAGGGAGAAGTGCTCAGATCTGTACACTGAAGAAACAAAACAACCACTTTACAGATGCATGACACAATGTAGAAGGGCCGATTCAATCTTGAAAAATCTTCAATCTTCTAAAGAAGTCCTGTCCCACACTTATGCTATGTAAGTAAGTATGCTAAGTATTTTTGCTGAGTAATTTTTGGAAGTTACAATGTCATATTGACTTATAAATACCCCACTATTATAGGTATCATTAGGACTTTGAAATATACTCTTGAACACACATTTGCTCCAGACATGAAAGTATCTAATTGCAAAAAAAACAACAACAACATATAATTCATGGTTTATGTAGCAAAGTTTCCTGAAATGCTGCCAAAAGTTGGTCTAAAGCAGCATCATGCTGGAACAGGTGAGTCAATGATAAAGCAAATAAATGAATTTAGGTGGGGGGCTGGAAACACAAGAAAGTGAAACACCTGGATATGTAAACGGAACAAAGACATGGTACACACTGTGTTTTTTACCAGATATGTATGTCTAAGTTCTAAATATACTTTGCCAAAAACTATTTATTCCTGAGCAGCGGCTATGATAGATAGATCTATCATAGATCATTGATCTGAGAACCCCTTTGAGGTACCTAGATTTCTGTATTGTTTGGTCATAGAATGTGATCTAATTTTCACATTATTTCTGCATTATTTGCATTATTTTCTGCATTACTTGGTCATAGAATGTGATCTAATTTTTAAGTAAGTCACATATTATCAAATGTGCTAAGGCTAACTGCGCCAAATAAATAATTATATCTCATGCCTTTGTTGAAAATATCCATAAAACACCCAAAAGGCTGCAAGCAAAAGTAAGTGAATCTTTTGGATTAGTCAGTGGTTGGCAGGAATAAACTCAAGTCAATCAAAGTCGCAGTAGCTGGCAGTAGATATTTCAGCCAATTCTTCTTTTACTGCATATGAATGGCTTGCCCTTTTTGAATGCTTTATGGATGTTTTCAACAAAGATAAAGCCATTTAGTCACCATCCTCCAATTACCAAACTGACTTTATTATGTTAGATATATAGAATGTTCTTCTTCCAGGTATTCACAATCTTCTTCTAACCCTTTGAAGGAACACAACATTTTTAATAGTGTCAGTGCATGGAGTGGAGTTTTATGTTCAAAATGCCTCTCACTTGACGCAAGTGGAAGTGAGTAAGGTAAACCAACCGAGAACAAAGTTTACATAGCTATTTGTAAATGTTGACTAGCCAAAGGTTGAACATTTATGTATTCCAATTGTTACGAACAGATAGACATTCTCCACTTGTGTAGCCAGATTGCATTCTTTGAATCGTTTGTGGCTCATCTGATGAAGGTTGAAATTTGCCATTGAAATCATGTTCAAGCTTTGATTGATTAGTACAGGAACCTATCAAGGCAACAGTGGGTGGCGACATTGGCGGGGCTATATTTGCATATTCATAGTTTCGATTTTTTGAAACTGCAAAGAAAAAATTGGTAGGGCTGAATCAGCCACTGGAGGGGGACTTTAAATGCTTTGCATGCTCTGATAATTCCTTCAGGAATTGCATCTAGCTTTTTAATTAACATCTCAAAAAGTACAAAATTTAAAAAAATGCAAAAAAAAAAAAGTCAGATTGCCCTTTAGAAGGTCTATATAAGAGTATTTGCATGCGATTTCTACGTTAAATGGATTTAAGGTGAATAAAGTGCACATAAATTGTTAGAACAGGAATAAAAACACTACCAATTACAATACAGTGTATTTCCATGCACTGTAAAAAGAATGCATAACATGTTCACATAATATGAACATAATATGTTCGTTCATACAGCATCTAGTAGTTAGTATTTTTGCTTTCTGAAGGTATAACCTTTGTTACCAATTTGTTCTTCTCACCTAGGTTAGTTGCAGCTTGACGGATAGTCTGCATCTTCTGGAATATTGGCAAATTGGGTTTGTATATCAAGATCTTATCTGCAGCAATCACGTTCACAAGGCAGTGGACCTTATTATTCAAAGTGGAGCTGTTTTGGTCATTCTTTCTCTCAGGCAAAAGATGTGGCTGGTCAAACTAAATAAGATGAAAAAGTCAAATGTTTCATTATCTCAATCAACAAAAACATTCTGTATGAATCAATATTCTGTTTTCTGTCATCGTAACCTTAACAAAAGACAGAGATGCAGGTAGGTCTTTGGTATTCATATTGCTTGATTTATAAGCAACATTTGACACAGGCATATATGTGTTCATATTAGGGATGCAATGGTACAGTCTGTATTTTCCAAAAACAAAATGAAGGCAGGTTATAATAAATATATATATTTTTATGTCTATGCCTGGTCTCTGTAGGTCTAGGCTACAACCGTTCATTATAAACTATCGGTTAGGATGAGGTGTCTGCCAATGTGGTTCAAATTTATTTTGTTGATATTTCATAGAATTTTAAAGTTTTGCTGATTAATGTAGACTATGCTGGAGGGGACAGACAACTTTTAAAACCAAAATTACATGTAGTTTTCCCAAAATAAAATATCCTGACATATGGTCTTATGCTCAATTTATGGCCATGTGTTAACTTATTTATTTATTTTCTTTATCTTCGCCATCGAATGCAGAGAGTCTGTGTTGCCGTGACCACAGAGCGTGAACTCACTCCAAAATTTTGTAACTACACATCAAACAAACACAGACCACAGGGGCAAGTAACAGGACCACAAGGACTGTGATTGGTCGAGTTCATCCACTTGCTTTGTTGTGTTTGCCAGTATATTTCAGCAGCCCACTTTAGGTACTTTCAGCAGTATGCTAGTCCACTGTATAGGTTTTGTAAATAATTTAAAGTCAGTGCTTGGTCAGCAGGCAGTACTTTGTCAGTAGTCATGAGAAGTTTGCTAGGTAACAGAACATAAATTGACCTTGTAACCTTGTAAATTGTTCTGATATATAACAACAAGGATGTTGAAATGTACAGTATCTCTTTTAACAGTAATGTTAACAAAAGGAAAGCATGACATCCTTGAGCATGAGGAATTTGTTATACTCAACTGCATGGTCGAAAGGGTAAATAGTGCACGCCAAAGCATTCTAGTGAAGTGTGCTATGACGCATTACACTGGACACTGGAATCTGAAGGAAAACACTATAACAAAGAGTTCATGCAATTCACTTCCTAGCGTGGTGGCGGAGAATTACATTGCGGTGCATTACCTCACCACAGAACCATAACAAAAGAATGATGGCGACAAGGTAATACATTGCCCTTATGCTGAGTCAACGCAGAACTATAATTCAGCTGAGCTGCGTGTCTCTCTCTACATCTCCTCTCTCGCCGACCACTTTTTGCAGGAAGCACACTGATTGATGGTTGATGGGAAATGAGTTTTTTTGACATATCAGAGACCATTTGTGCAGGCTTGCTGCATGATGAGCAAGTTCAGGAAAACTACATGATGGAGTAATAATGTACGAAATACTGCGGTTCACGTCTGCATATTGAACCGTAGGGGTGTATCGTTTAGTTCAATATAAAACTAAGAACCGTTGCATCCCTAGTTCATAATCTCAATGTAGGCGTCAAAATTAGTTGACACCAAAGGCTTAATGTCTGTATTTTGATAGTCTAGTTGGTTTGAGCAGCTTATGATGGCTATTGTAGCTGGTTTCGTAGCTGGACAGATATGGGAGTGACAGTTAGTATGGAAGGATGTTCTGCAGCATGTCAGATATCATAAATTGCCATTGGGAACAAGCACGGAAGTAGGACTGAGAAAAGACTATTCATTTCAACTGTTTGTTTTTTAATGAAACTCATTAGACTAGTATGCAGATATGGACATGTTTTATGTATATGATTGCATTTTATCTTACCCTGTGGCCTTCACAGAGTTTACCATTTAAGGCAGCAACTATGTCCTCAATCTTTACTGCACAGTCCCTATCCATCTCCAAACCCATGGTGTCAGTGAAGAGAAATGGCAACAATTTCCCACTCTGGAACATTATTTCAAAAGTTTTACCCTGAAAGGTAAAATGTAGTTTGTAAAACACCTAATTGGAATAATATACTCAAATAATAGTACACAAATTCAGATACACATAAAATCAACCTATCCAATTGCAGCTGAAATTGGAGATGGTTTGTTTATTTTTCCTTTTGTGTTTTTCCTGAATTATCTGTTCAGTGTTCATCATCTATGTAACCGTTGTCCTGCTGCTATTGTCAAACTATGGGTTTTGTACTGTATTTAAGGTTTTGGAGATTAGATTTCCATTTCTGTGTCACACTGTGTTTAAGCATTTGCAAATCAGCCTTGTAAGATGCACAAGTTTGGTGTTGGGGTGATCCTGTATGTAAAGAAAATGTAAACATTATGCATTCACTGACAAAATATAGTGTGAAAAGAGCAAGAAATGTGTCAACTGTATGGCCAGAGCAGGTAGATGGTGTGCAAACTGTACATAGAGCTTTGAAAATGAGGCTGATTGGACAAAAGCTTGTTAGAGACTGAAAAAACTGTAATATGGTATAATGGTTCAATTTAGAAATGTGCATTATTTTTCTTTCTAAATACAGCGCTAATCTACAAAATAGACTTCGCCATTGTCTTGTATAGTCTTCATTTTTGATTTGTCAACTTACACTTTTTGTCACACTTCTGGCTTCATCACCACCACCTGCTCCTGCTATTGCTTTCACACACATGCGTCCATGGAATGTGTAGTTGATGGAGTTGATTAAGCTGGATTTCCCTGCACCAATTGGCCCAACTAACAGTAACCGAAGTGCCTCTGAGTTAGTAGGTTGAAAGTTCTCCAGGTAATCTTTCACTTCGGAAATGCTGTGAGTGACACACACATAGAGAAGGTGCTTGGGGGCCATATTGGAGGCAACACTTACTTACTTTTCTGCCTGCTTGCATTTTGCATACATTCAAAAAACTGAACATTTTAATAGCACCCTCATCAAGAAAGTTGATTCTGGAATATTTTTCGGGTTGCTGATTCTTGTTAATTGTTAATTTCTTGCTGATTGATTGTTGTTAATGTTATTCAAAACTTTCTGTGCCATACCGTCTCCTGACAGGCTGTCGTGAAGCACACAATTAAAGTAAACTATGGACTTTTTCACTGCGACCACAGTAAACTATGGACTTTTTCACTGCAACCACTGTACCTCAACTCTTAATCCTGGGGACTTCCTAAGCCTCACCTTGTTCCCAAATTAAATATACTCAGTTTGTGTGACTGTATCTATGTCTTTGTGGAAAACTAACAGAACAGAATCATCGGCATAGAAAAGAGATCACACAGACAAGATAATTTTAGATCTTTCATATATATAAAAGAAAAGGTGACCCACTATTGACCCTGTGGTACACCACAGTCCATTTTTTTCTTTTACAGTACTATATTTAAAACTACCATCAGCTGTGAGATAGGAACTGTAAGATAGGAACCCACTTTAAAGTTTTAAAGTTATTGTAGCCTAAATCTTTGAACTTTATTGACAATATAGGGCCATTCCATGCAAAATCAACAAATTTCAGAAAAAAATGATGCCTGACCATCATGGATTTGCTTCACACTTTATGTGAATAATGCTAATATACCTTGGACTTATAATGCAAAATATTACCATTATATCATATGCAGTTTTTAAGATATGGGGTCTTAAACACCCTCCAGTGAAAATTGAGCTTTTCGCATTCTTAACATGTTTCCAAAATATCTTGCTGTTTATGTGTTCCAAAACTCATATCAAGAGCTAAATAAGCAGTTAATGCATGGCAGAGGTTTTTTGATTTGAAAGTGTATTTTTCCAATTCTGCCCTTGGACAAATTCGGCACAAGTGCGTCACTATGATGGCGACTGGCTTTTAACCAGTCCCTGTGCTTGCAAATGTGACACATCTAGGTTGTTCTTGCATGCGGTGGGAGAAGTGGGTCATTTGCATGCCAAAGTGAGGAGTGGTGACGCCCAAAAAGAAGGTGACATCCAGTGGAAAGTAACCCTAGTGTGTAGTGAGGAGTATCTGTTTTGACGTTGTCATTAGCATGAAAAAGTTGTTTCAATTTCCCTCAGCATATTACCAAAATGCATATAGGTAAGCTACAGGTAGATAATTTGATTTCAAACATAATTCGCGAGCCGAGTGTAGGCACCCCCGATATGGATTGCAAACCACCATCAACAACCCAGGAACAAGACTGCGGGATGCACTTTGCATATGGTTTTGCTAGAAGGGCCAAAACTGCCTTTGAATCCTGATTCCAACACTTCACCTCCACAAGAAAGCAGGCTACAAACTGACTCATTAATCAATCAGTAGGTTTGTTTAGTTATTATATTTTCATGCCTTTGTTGAAAATATCCATAAAACACCCAAAAGGCTGCAAGCAAAAGTAAGTGAATCTTTTGGATTAGTCAGTGGTTGGCAGGAATAAACTCAAGTCATAACTGTCAATCAGATCTGCACTGCCACTACCCTGCTCTGTCTGTCTTAGTTTCCCCCCATTTCCTCCTGTCTCTGCTGTCAACTCAGTAACAAGCTTAATTAATTTCAGTCACGTTCCTCCATTTCCTCGTTCTCCGCAAGTTTACTGGTTTAGGTTTCACCTGCTTCTCAAGGGCTGTTCCCTTATTGTCTCCCCAGCTATATCTCGTTGTCCCTAATGTCTGCCAGTATTTATTCCCTTCTGTTGCAACCGTTCCATGTCAGAGTGTGCGAACCTGAACGCTTCACAGCTGCCGGCAAGCATCGAGATCCTGACTTCCATTCCTGTTCTCTATCTCAGTTCCAGCCTATTCCTTGTTTTCCCCGTCTTGCCTTCCCGCTCTGTCATAATAATACGTTTTGTACTGCTAGAAGTGTGACAGGAAAATGACTGGGAGACAGATATGGATGTCCTTGCCAATATTACTATTAATATGCTTTCAGGAAGTTGTCCTTATGAAAATATGCAAGCAGAGACATAATCAACTCGCACACCACTACCTGTGCACTGCTTCCACCTCAATAAAATGAAACAAAGTTGAAACAGTTCAACTGACTTAAGGAACATCATTTGCAATCAATCATTTGCCCCAATTTGGTGATGAAGTTTCAGAAATGTAGCATGAAAACTCCAACAGTAATACCTTATGAAACATGGACATTAATCGGTCTTGTTGAGTCTGTACCTATCATTTGGGTTTGGAATTAGTTTTTGTGTTTTTTTTTGTTTTTGTTTATTTGTTTTTTTTTTTTTTTTTGGGGCTGTGCAGTGCAGTACTGAAACTATCATGTGTGATGGATATATATCAGATTAATGTAATAGGCCACATTATTTTTTGAGTTCATGGCGGGCGCATGAAACAGAGCAGAGAACTGCAACTGGCCCCTAGACCTTAGTTTGGCCACCCCTGATTTACACTGATGGTTCATTTCAAACTGTCTGGTAGCATTTGATATAAGAAAGAAGGAAACAAAGAGAAGGCTGATAGCCCACCACATATGTACTCCACACAATCTCCACATATCTTAATGAAAAATAATAAGTAGACTTACAACCAAGACACCCTTCGCCAGGGTCTGTTATACTCTGTTAAAATAAAAAGAAATGAATAAAATTTAAACCTTGGACATAAATCATTAAGACAACTAGCATATTTATTCATATTCTTCCAATAAATGTATTTACCATTCTTCCTATAAATAGGTAACACACTAGTGATGGTGAACTAATATTACAAAATTTCCGATGTTGCCACTCTAATGGAATGCATCCATCGCACCACATGAAGTGAAGCTTCAGTTTCAACCAAACTGCATGTGTTTCCTGAGCAACAATGAATGTTAGAAGGGTCATTCCGCATCCAATTTTGTCAAAATCTTGAAGGATTTTCCTGCTTGACCCCTTCAGAATTGCATGATGTGCCCACACATCACAAAGGAAGGTGTGCAAAATTACACCTCATTATCTCAAGTATTTCTATGAAAATTTGCCTTAGAATGCACCCATTCTTCCAAAAAGTGCCTGTGAGCATTTTTGGCTAATTCAAACTCTAATATCATCAGATCTGTTTGAGATAGTACAGGCTTTTTGTATGCAAATAGTCCAGGTACTAAACTCTGCAATCTATCAGAAGCTTGTCATTTGTCACACCTGTGAAATCTTGATGACCTCAACATGCGTTTTGTAAAGGTTTCAATATTTATGAGCCTCCTGGGAAAATTTAATTTAAATTCAAGTGCCATCAATAACTTACCCAGTGCTTCAACCTTAGCAGAACCTGACACCTTGCCACCAGAGTTCCACAGCTCTAAGGTGTATTCACCCTCATCCTCTTCTCTGGCATCCTTGATGATCAGTTTGAAGACATTTCCTGTTTGTGTGGAGGTGATCTTGCCACCATTTTCCAGTTTCTCACCATTCTTCATCCATGTGCCAGAAACATCACAGTTTGCCTCCCATTTAAAAATGATGTCATCTCCCCTTTTCACTTTTTGGCCTACAAAAATATGAAACAATTTAATAGATACCAGTATCCATAAAATATATAACTTGCAAATCCTTTTTTCCTAAACACCCTACATCATCAAAACATGAGAAGTGAGATGTGCTCAATCAGACATCACATTAAGGCAACATTATTGACAGGTCATAGTAAAAAAATGCTAGTCTGTCTAAGACTATGTTTACATGTAGCCAGGTATTAATGAAAACAGATGTATTCTCCTCCGTATAAAAAGAGAGAAAAAGAGAGCAGAAAACTGAAGAGGGGCTGTCATATCACATATCTCAAGCCAAAGTATGTATGTACACCTATTTTTAACGTTTTAAAATGTAAAACACAGTCCACATTTTCCGACGTTTTCAAGGCCACAATTCAAGAAAATGAGGGTATAAATTGCTAAGCATTCTGGGTAAACACCCAAAACACCAATAAAAATGGCATTAAGTAACGGCATTAATAGCATTGTTTCATCCATATGATAATTTTCGCTTCCCGTGGTTTTCCCAGTCAATAAAATTGAGATGCTTTCACCAATCATTCACTAAGACAAACAGACCACACCAGACCAGTTCAGTACACCATACAGTCACATTGCCACAAGCATGACATCAATGCTATGCTTCCTTCCCCAAGGACTACAGTGTTGTAGGTAGTCATCTGCTTGATGGTGTTCAAGCAAATACAAATAACAACACATATGTAGTATATGCCTAGCCTTTAATTTTGTATGATGATGCTTTGTATTTTGATTATTTTGATTTCAGTGATGATTAACATGACAGTATTAACACAACATGTAGACTTGGGCTTTGGCATTCTGAGAAATATGATGTGCAGCAATACCTTGATGTCAGCAGACTTCCACCCCACTTAGTTATGTGACCATGTAAATATGTTTATACATATGTATCTATATGTTGAAAATAAATGAAAGTGGCCAATACTGAATATTTTCATTTATGTTACAATAGATATAGGCAAATTTGGACCTAAATTAAAATTAAATATAATTTAAAATATGAAATATATTGTAGCTGCATACATTTTCACTTTTGTTGCATCAGTTCTGAAACCATTGGGTCAACCTACTCTCATCCACATAAACACACTTTAAACTGTAGTATGGCTTTTCTGCTATCTGAGGGATCTAGGGATCTGCTATCTGAGACCCTTTGGGTCTCAAAGTTCTAGAATTGGGAAAAAGTGTGTGTTATGTCCTGTAACCACAAGTGTAGACTAAGATCTGAACTGCTGATCTCAATCCAGGCACTGGGCTGTTTCCACATGTTATGTAATATGCTAGCTTTATTTGAATAGTTTTTGAGCCTACAGCCACTATCTCTGAACTAGTAATTTCAGATGAAACCTTAACAGAACGTAATTATGGAGGAGGAATATACTGTATTTTTCGCACTATAAGCGCACTTAAAATCCTTTAATTTTGCTATTAATCCAGTGCATTTTATGTATGAATTCTGTTGCAGTTGACAAAATAAAAATAGGAACATATAGAGCTTTATGGAGTAATGTGTACTGTGTTTCAACATAACATCAACATACTATTATGGTGTGTGTATAAGGACCCCAAAATGGCACCTGTTAAAATACATGCTACGGCGGATTTCAAACTCAAGGCCATCAGTCACGCAGTAGAACATGGGAATAGAGCAGCTGCAAGAGAATTTTACATTAATGAATCAATGGTACGGAAGTGGAGGAAGCAAGAAGATGACCTGCGCCAGGTAAAGAAGACCCAAGCAGAGTTTCTGAGGGAACAAAGCGAGATGGCCATAGTTAGAGGACAAACTTGAAGAGTGGGTCATTGAACAGAGAACAGCAGTTAGAAGTGTCTCTACAGTCTCTATTCGACTCAAGGCAACAGCGGTAGAACGTGACGATCGCCTTCGAGGTGGCCTTTCTTGGTGCTTTCGCTTTATGAAAAGGCGTAATCTCTCCATCCGCACAAGAAGTACCATCTCGCAGCAACTGCCAAAGGATTACGAAGAAAAGCTGGCCATTTTCCGCACCTACTGCAAAAGCAAGATCGCTTTGGGTACATTGGATAACACAAGGCGAACACACATTCACCAAGACAGGGAGGCAACGCCGGCAAGTTACACCACAATCTGCCAATGCCAATGGAAAGTTTGATTTATCTGACTGTTTTATTTTGCTTATTGCCCCTTATAATACGGTGCACCTTATGTATGAAAACAGGCCCGTTCATTGATATTGTGCCTTATAATCTGTTGCGCTTTTAGTGTGAAAAATACGGTATTACAGATTCTGGTTAAATGTTCTTTGAAAAAAAAAGTTTGTATTTACTGTGATTACATTTTGTCTCAGTATGTACAATGCAAGAATTCCACAGTTACATGTTAATTGAGAATTGCTGGGAGGGCAGTACAAAACTTAATTTTGTTTCACTGAAATATTGCTTCCAACAACAGGGGATTCCGTTGTCAGGTACCTATTAGTTTTATAAGTTGCATCTGAACTCTAACATCGTATTGGATAGTTTCAACACCTGGGCAACAGACGTTCAAACCAACACACAGATAGGAGAACCCACTGTGTGCTCAGGACAATATTGAGAGCATACTGGCAAGTTGTTCGTAACATAGCCTAGGGGCCTAGTTGTATCTTGTGTGACTTCAGATAAATAATGAGACTTTATTCTTGAGAGGACAGTCTGGATTACTGGACTGGTTACTTGGTTTCTTGCAAACCAAGACAAACATAAGCCATTTTTATTTCCTTTAGTTTGAGATTTGCATTTTATTTCATTATGTGATTTACTTTCCTTTGTTGTCTCCCTTTCATTTTCAATGTAAATTTGTCAAAGACCACAAACGGACCAATCAACCATTAGCTTTGCCAACTTGTACAAGTCTATCTACAGGCTCTTCACATGTATGCCTACATTTGGTTTTATATTACACAGCAAGTCTATAACAGATCTCATTTTTATGAAGGACACCCTGGTAATTCTACTCTTCACATTCTGTTTTCAAACACCTTTTTTTCCCTACCCAGCCTATTTCGACGAACATTCAGGAACTCAACATCAGTCATTCAGGGAAGTGAAAGAAGTTCTGTGTTAGGCCAGAATGTTTAATACCCAAAATTGAGAGCGTATGCCAGAATAACTGCTCACTAAGCCTGTTTGAAGGTATGTTTTCTCTACGTTTGAAAGTGAAAGTAAAGATGGCTCATGCTGTTGCGCTTGGCGGACTTTAGACACAGTTGGCGAGCCAAAACTTTACATCAAAGGTGGGAAATTTGGAAAAATTTGCTAGAAATACACATCATAGCCCCAGGAGTTGTAATCGCGGCACAAAAGAGAGCTGTGCTATTGCTGACTGGAGGAGAGGGATTGCACGAAATATGGAAGAATTTCACAGACAAGCATAAAGCCCCTCAGGCAGGCGATGACCATCAACCGGGAGGGATGTATATCAAGTAGCCATCTGACTTTTTGATAACACCTTTGCACTAAGGAAAACATACCAAATGCCCGTACAAAATTGGGAAACCAGAATTACGGGTGAGACAATAAACAATTTCATAACCCGACTGAAAGTGCTAGTTAAAACATGCGATTCTGCAGCTGAAGCTGATAACCATGTAAGAGATAAAGTACTGCTGCACATTCAATTCTGCTGCACATTCATTCTGAATTAAAGGCCAAACTATTTCGAGAAGATGATCTTACACTGAACCGGCTTATCCAAGTAATTGGATCATACCACCACAAGGAGTCCCTAATTCTCAGCTCTCCAGCAAATACAAACGATGGACATACAATTCTCAGGCAGAACAAAGCCCAAACCGAAACCCAAGGCAACATCACAGTCTGGGTGCTACAAGTGTGGCGCACAAGGACATACAGGTTGTGAATGAATCCGATCTAAGAACCACAAGTGGAGCCATTGTGAAAAAGGACACTTTGATGATCTCTGCTTCCACAAAGATAAATCAATGCCAAACCAACTTTTGGTTGGCCAAATGGCCGGAGGGAAATATTTCTTGAAAATTTACCTCAACATGGTGTATCACCAAGTAGAGCTCCACCCCAATTCAAGAGAAATCACAACATTCACTGCACCAGGGGACTCAAGAGGCTCTTGTTTGGAGTAAACATGGCTTCAGAAAAATTCCAACAGATAATTAGCCAAGTCATCAAAGACTGCCCAGGTGCTTACAACATGTCTAAAGATATAGCAGGACTGATTGTTAATGAAAAGAAGTGTCGGATCAAAATGACGTCCATCAAGTACATGGGTCATGTCTGGTCACAAGAAAGCCTGAAAGTTTCAGATGACAAAGTCTATTGTGCATGCTCCCCCACCAACTGATGCTTCGCAAATGCGTAGCTTCCTCGGATTGGCTCAGTTCTGTGCAAAGTTTGTCCCTCAGTTGGCCACAATAACGCGCCTCTCTGGGAACTCACAAAGCAAGATGCTAATTGGAAATAGAAGAAGGAGGAACAACATGCATTTGACCAGCTCATGGCGTACTACACTGTTGGAAGACCAACCAGAATCACATGTGATGCCTCCCTATTGGCGTAGGTGCCATTTTAGAACAGCAACAGACAGATGGAATTTGGAAACCGTGTACTATGCCAGTAGGAAGCAAGTTTAGCTTGTATCTCATTGGATGTGAATTCAAGATCCTCACAGATCACAAGGCACTTGCGTAAAGTGTTGTCACCCAACTTGATCTCTCCATCAGCGAGAGTAGAAAGGGGCTGTTGCATCTTCATCAGTTCAATTACCAAGTAGTCTATATTCCCAGCAAAAGAACAAGGCTGACCCCCTGAGCCGTCAACATGTCAGTGACTGCGACAAAGCTGAGGAGAGAGAAATGGATGAATGCATCTACTGCATCATTAAAGATTCCACACCTCATGCTCTAACCCCTTGTGAGATCGAGCAGGCTTCAAAGGATGATCCGATCATCTCCAAGCTCCACCAGGCCATACTGAAAAATGACTGGACCTGCTTTAAAGGTACAGAATTCCAGGATGAACTGCTTGGGAATAGGATTGTGATCCCTGAAGCCTTACAAGAACACATACTGGAGTTAGGACATTAAGGGATTGTGATTGTACAAATGAAAAACTGCGATCCAAAGTCTGGTGGCCTGAAATAAACAAAATGGTCAAAAAGAAAGTAAAGCAATGCTATCCATGTCAAGTGACTGGCAAGACTGCTCCAACAGAGGAGTTATAGTGTACACCATTGCCAGACCAGCCCTAGACTGATCTTGCAGTTGATCTCCTAAGCATCTCTGAAGGTGACTACCTGCTTGGTGTAATGGACTATTACTCCAGGTGGCCTGAAGTTGCATACAAAAGTCACAAATGGTACAAATGTGATTAATGCTCTGGAAATGATGTTCCAAATTCATGGATATCCCATGTACATGAGAAGTGATAATGGACAATCATTTGCATCTCGAGAGTTCCATGATTACCTCACTGCTTATGGTATCATACAGCTTAAAGGAGTACCATATACGCCTCAGTCCAACAGAGAAGTGGAACGATTTAACAGAACAATTCTGAAATCAGTGAGGATAGCCAACATCCCCCATCAGCTGAGTCCATCCCAATCACCCCTCCCGCCCCTAATCACTCTCCCCCATCAATGCTCCAGACCCTGTGACAGCAATCCTGATGCACCTATGAAGTCTAATCGTGTCAGGTCTCCACCTGTTTGGCAAAAGAACTGTTATGGCTAAATGAACTCTAACCTTCCTTAATGTAAAAAGAAAAAAGGATTATTTTGTTGTTTAAAAAGAGGGAAGGGTGAATTACTTTAAGTTTTGTCTGAAACAGATGTTTATTTTTCATTATGATTTAGAAAAGGAAAAAAAGACTTACATGTTGAGATGTTGATTTAGCATGCAGTGCTAAAGATAGATTTCAACACAGTCTAAACACATTGATTTAAATGTAAGGATTTGTTTTCTAATGTTTACCTCTATTAAAAAGAGGAAAGATGTAGTGTTCTAAGCTATCTATTCAAGACATTGCAATCACGAGACTAGTGGTCAGCGCAGAGCAGAACAGGCGTAGGCATAGTGAGCGTGTGTAGTGGGAGACTGTTCAATAAAGCAACTAAAAGGATATTCTCTGGCGTGTGGTCACTACATATTCATATTCAAACTCGGCATTGAAAGTTGATGGTCCAAATGGTTTGTGCCAAATTACAGGCGTTATATTCACCTCTACATAACAAATCACCTGGACTATTCAGTGAAGTCTGAAATATTTTAGCACAAACCTATATAAAATATTAGGTCGAGTTTATAGCGTTAATATTATGGTAAAAGCCCACTGTTGAATGTTACTAACTAGACGCATCTACGAAAACCCCAGTATTTCAGATTTACTTCAAGTGTATGTAACCCACTAGTTGATTGTCGTTCGTCTGCAACAACTCTCGGTGTATTTGTTCAAGTCTGAGGCTTCCAGGTCAACCAACCGAGATCAAAATTTACATGGCTATTTGTAAATGTTGTCTAGCCAATGGTTGAACATTAGTCTATATTTATTCCAATTATTACGAACGGATAGACATTCTCCACTTCTCCAGCTTGCATTCTTTGAATCGTTTGTGGCTCATCTGATGAAGGTTGAAATTTGACGTTGTGTGTGAGAAGTCATGTTCAAGCTTTGATTGATTAGTACAGGAACCTATCAAGGCAACAGTGGGTGGCGACATTGGCGGGGCTATATTTGCATATTCATAGTTACGGATTTTTGAAAAAGGAAAGGAAGAAAAAATAGTAGGTCTGATTCAGCCGCTGGAAGGGGAATTCAAGCAATTCATAGATGACTTGAATGATTTGCAATGTATTGGTATTTAGTTAGACTAGATGGGTCCGTGATGGCAAATCATTATGCTGTACAACCTATTCAAGTTTGTGCCCCATTTTGGTGATCAATCGTGAGAAGTTTGCATCCATTTCTTTAAGACATGTCACAAGTCAAGTTACAGCTATACCTACTATGTGGGTGGCAAAGGATGCCATTTAAATGATTGAAGTGATCTTTTCGATTTGCTGATTGGTTGTATCTCTGACAGTCCAGATGATTTATTCAATAGTATAGGCCTACCTTCTTTACATCCTGTGACATTCTATTGAGTAGACCTTAGTGTATGAAAAGTAAATTAGGCTGCAATATCCGCGACAGTTATTCCACAGTAGCCAGTATTAATTTGAAGTAGCTTTTGAGATTTTTCACAACATCCAATTTGTGACAGTTTTCCAAACAACATTTCTTCAATGTAGCATGGTGCCAAAGACAAAGCCATTATTAACAACAACAACAAAAAATTAGATCAATCATTGCACAAGAGCAGACAAAAATGTGTATAAATATTGAAAGGGAACCAAAATGAGAAAACCTCATTGGCTAAACACACAAGGAAGAGGCAGACACAAAATACCCAATGAAATGCTTAATTGAATGAAGGGAGGGGCAGAAACTAGGCAAAGGAGCACATGTCTGTAAGCAAAGCAGGCCATATCAACCAAGGAACCAAATAAACAGACTAGCAGAAAAATCAATCACCAACACCATGAAACCCATCTTGGATTTATGTTGGTGGTTTGGCTAAAGGTACCAATCCCATATTTTGTGAATATGCAAAATAAAACATGGGTTTATGGTGGGGTTATTGTTTTTATGGTATACTTTGCCATATCTTGGGAAAATGTATTTTCTTAATTTATGTATATCATCTTTAATGTCTCAACTTTTAGATTTAATTTCTCAAAATTTTTATTTACACCACATATCTATGTATTTGTTAAGAATGTACAATTACTTGTGTGTAATGCACATTAATACTAAAGATCTGATGTTATTCATCTAGAAGATATAGTAGTCTGAAACAGATAGATACAATTCCAAGAGTAATACATTATGAAACATGGGCATTTTTAGCGCTCCATTTTATTCAGACATGACCCCTTTTTTAAGACCCCCTTTTAATATCGCAAAAACTACAGAGGATGCAATGGAATGCAATATTTTGCATTGTACGTTCTAGGTATAGTAACATTCACGTAAAATATGAAGCAAATCCATGATGGTCAGGCATCTTTTTTTTTTTTTTTGAAATTTGTTGATTTGGAACGGAATGACCCACTTAAATTTTGGATCATATTTTTATCTTTCTCAATTTTAAGATGCCATAAATTAAGTGGTTTCAAGAACTGCACTATAACTGCAGTGTAATATATTGAATTATAACAGGTCGCATATGCTTCAGTGTGGAAACATTGTCATCAGAAGTTGCCACAATTTTGCGTTTATACCAGTAATTTTCAGCAATATTTGGCAATTGTTATACTCTGATCCAAAATACTATTTGGAACGCCTCCACGTGTGCAACATTGCCTGAAAATGTCAAGTGTCTAGCATGAAAATGAAACATGAAAATAATCTACAACCAAACTTAGTTAAAAATCACATTTTTTCCAGGACCATGACCATGTTTTTAGGACTCAATATCTCAGATACTAAAGTAGGTAAGAGGTAAACAATTTGCACAACTGCTGATGAGTACATTGGGCACCTAAAGTATGAAGCAAATCCAATAGGGTCAGGTGTAATGCATTTTTGATTTCACGCAGAATGACCCTAGCACTTTTTGTATGGTCTTGAATGTGGATAGATTGCTGCTATTCAACAAAGACAAGGGTTTTGATTTGATATCCTATGTTTAAATCAGTTTTTTTCTGTGGAACGACAGATTTAAATAATGTAGTGGTTCTATAGCACACAACAGATGTCTGCCAGTGTCTTGCGGATGGTTCTCCATGCTGAGCTGCAGGCACGGAGGAAACGGAAACTGTGAACTGAGAAGTGAACTGACTGTGGCCTGGTGAGATGTGACAGATGCTGTATGGATTTGGGATACCATTCAAGCAGATAACCTGCCATAGAGATGTATATTGAGACATTATTGAGAAATCTGACCCAGAACTAAAATTATTGTACCAAAACAAATAAGTCACACTCTAGCTAGACCTTATGACCTCACCTATTTAAAAATACAAAATCAAATATTAAAGC
Organism: Tenualosa thibaudeaui; assembly: GCA_027481765.1. Classification (NCBI taxonomy): domain Eukaryota; kingdom Metazoa; phylum Chordata; class Actinopteri; order Clupeiformes; family Clupeidae; genus Tenualosa; species Tenualosa thibaudeaui. Next base: position 70,266 of record JAIFZK010000214.1, read on the forward strand.
AACAGAAAGGGAATAACTAACCATTCAGAGTTGACCTGTTGAAGCCTTGATTCTTGGACTTCTTGGCGGCATCTTCTTTTCTTACTTTGCACCAATGTGTTCTTCTTGAGGTTTGGGTTGTGCAACAACAACCAAAAAATGAAACCCTTCCCCCCTGAGAGTAGGTAATGTAAGCTACTGTAAAGTCACAGCCTACCAGGCAACATTTCATGTCATGTTTAGATTAATTTACCAGCTTTGTAGTGAAATTGATGGTTAAATGGCTCATTACTTGATGAAAGGCTCTCTTGGCTCCTCCCACCTCTTCTTTATAGATTTACAGCACTTGCAAGGTAACAGAATCCCAATGTAAACAAAACCAAAACTGCCTTGTCAGTCAACATTACTCTTGAAAAATTATCATTGCTGTTTTCCGTTCTTTGGTTTGCATAAAATCAACATGAAAATAAAAATCTTTACTGATTAACTGCAGTACTGAGGGATATAATTAGTAACTTCAGTAAATAAAGCTAGAGAACACATATCCATGTATGAAATGAATGAGGATCATTTATGACCTATGTCTGAGAAATGGACATTGCATGATTATAAAAATTATTATATGTAGTAATCAGAAACAAGATATTTTAGGGACATCTGTAATGAAAACAATTTTTGCCTAGGTAGTGCATTAATTGGTTAGGATGGCAGGATGTGTCCCAGTGTCCCAGATCAGGGCTCTCAAAGACACAGAGACACACAGTAATTGACAGGTGTGTCATGCTCACATGTCATGCCTTTCTGTCAGTATCACCCGTTCTCTCCCTGATCACTTGCCCCTCCCACTCATTCACGCCAATCTGATGCAATCATTACTTCCACCTGTTGCTTGTTACCGGTTGTCTGTCTTGTATTTAATCCCTTGTCTCCCCGTCCACAAACCTACTGCTACTCACGCAAGACAAGCATTTAAAGACCCTGACTCCTGAACCTGTTCCCGTAGTTCCTGTGTTTCTGTCATCTGCCTGCTCCCGTGTCTCCGTCCTGTTTCCCTGCCTGTCTTTGTTCTCTGTCTTCCGTATCCTGATTGATTGCCTTCCTGCTGACGACCCCAGACCGACTCGACCTCCACTCTGCTCTCCTGTCCCTGGTTTCGACCTCTGCCTGTCCACGACCTCTGCTCTGCTCTCCACCCCTGGTATTGACCCGTGCCTGTCTACGACCTCCGCTCTGCTCTCCAGCCCCTGGGTACAACCTCCTCCTGTCCTCGACCCTCGCTAAGCTCTTCCGCCCGGCTCCTGACCCGCTGCCTGCCTACGACCCACGCTTTGCTCCCCAGTCCCGGTTACCCGACTCTGCATCCGAAGAGCATCCACACACTCCCTTTCCCTTTCCCTTAATCCCTGTTCTTACGTGGCGCTTTTGGGTCCGACTCACTCTGTTCTGTGACACTCACATGTCACACATGCCTTTAATCCCGCTACCTTTATGTGTTGAAGTTTGCCAGTGATGTCATGAGGGACATTACATTCCCATGAGATGGTTCCAGCCAACTAGACATGCCTCCATCTGCTTGTGGAGTTGGCAACTCCACCCTCAACACACCACACCACACGAGTTGGATGATTACCTGATGGGCACACACCTGACACTGATGACTGCCCGAGGAGCTGATGGGCTTTTTGAGGGCTAGAAACTCAGACAGTGTCATAATGGAGTTGGGGAGCCAGACTCAAGGTCTTAAGTCTCCTTGAGTGGAGTTTACCCTTTAAGAGTGTCTATGGCAGGGGAGGACAGCACGGACTAACTGTTGTTTGAGCAGACTGACCATAAGGTGAAGGATTTGTTTGTTTTGCTAGGGAAAAGAGGCTTATGATTTCACTTTTAAACAGCTATGGAGGCATTGCCTATGTTTGCCTTTTAATAACACCTTTTTAAACCTTTTGAAATTGAGAAACTTTTCTGTTAATTCCCCAGAAACAGAATGAACACTAATGAATTAATCTGAATCTTGTGTCCTTGCACTGCTGAACTGTCCCACTGAGAACCAGGCCGCCTCTTGTTTTATCACAAGCCTTAATGAAATTAGAAGGTTTCATTTTCATGTTTTGTAGGTGTACACGTGTCCTAGATGAACTTTTGGGCTACGCAATTATTCAGCTATTTTGGTCAGACTTTTTAATGACTGAATTATCAGCAAATGCTCCAGAACATAGCAGTTCTGACCACATTTGATGAGCATGGCTCTCAATTATCATGTCTAGCCAGGTGTGTGACTAATAGTGAGCCATGCTGACTATGGAAGTGCATGCATTTGTTGCATTACTGAACCATACCCTGAAAGGTACTATGTTTGCATCTAGTTTGTTTGTGCACATTTATCTGTTTCGGTGTGTTTTCCTTTGCTTCTATGGTGAAAAAGGTAGTAAAAACACATAGATCTATGTCTAAAGATTCATCTTAGCTGGTATAAAAACAAGTTTTCATCTTGGATATAAAGCCATGTCTGATAGAAATGAGAAAGTCAAGAAATGCTGTGAAGTTGAGTCAATTTAAACAATCCACAGATGCTGTGAATGAGGAAGAGGCGGGCACAAAATACGCAATGAAAGGCCTAATTGCTGAATGAAGGGAGGGGCAGAAACTAGGCCCAGGAGCACATGGATGTTTTAAAAATGTTTTCAGAGCTCCATTTTATTCAGACATGACTCCTTTTTAAGACCCCATGTCTCAAAAGCTGCAGAGGATACAATGGTAATATTGCGTATTATCCTGAGTATAGTCACACTATTCACATAAAGTATGAAGCAAATCCATGATGGTCAGGCATAATTTTTTTCTGAAATTTGTTGATTTGGCAAGGAATGAGCCTTTCCTGAATTTCTTAGGGAATCTCTTTTTGTCTGACTGCACCACTGTGGTCCTCTTAGGTTTATACAGTTGCACAACACTATAACAAACAAACAAACAAATATAAAAAAATGACTCACTCTCTTTCCTCTCTACAGAGTTTCAAAGGAGAAATAGAATGGTTGAACAGGGCAATGATCCTTGTTCTGCGATGTCACATAGAAGATACATCTGTGATGCCTCAGAAGCAACCTTAGAACATTGTTTTCGTGGTGTTTAACTTTTTTTTTTTATTTTAGGGTGGGTTTACATGCTGGAGCTAAGAGTGCTACCATCAGACTGAGACAACTACTTGATGGAGAAATTCAATCGTTCAATTGAAATAAACTCAATTGTTTAACTCAAGGAGGTGGAAAATGAGTCCCAAAATGAGTCCTAATTGGTCATTGGTCATTGGCCAAAAGGTGGTGTGTTCCTTTAAGGGATTCTGCCAAATACCAAATCCATTGTCTAAGACAATGACAAAGACACTTCCTTGGAAGTGACATTCCAATTTTTTGCACACATGTGGCACAGTTCCGATATATGTCACAGATCTTTCATATGTGGTAATAAATCAGATATAGATCGGATATATTTTATGTGACAGCAGTCTAAATAGACAGATTGGATATTCCCTAGCAATGCATTTTCCTTGTCATTAATTTGAGAATTGTGTGCACTGTTTATTACAGTATGATTATTAAACAAGCAAATATGAATGAGAAAACTCAGAAGACCCACTCCTCCTCAAGTCTACGCACCACAGGGAACCGGGACGAATTATACACACACAAAAAGCTCAAGAAAGCTCAAGAATTTATTTTGCAAGCTATCTGCCAAATGCAGTTGCATATTCTATCCTGGGAATCTCCATTTAGGAATAGCATATAGGAGCAGAAGAAATAGTGGGTGAGTTTTGTTTTGTCTACATGGACAGCACAGTGATGCGACCACTTGTGTAAACCTGATTGATCGTTGACCTGTGTGTTGAAGTGTGTTGACACTGAGCGTGTTTACACAATCACAATAAACCGATAACTGTCAATAATCATGCAGCTTCAATAATCTGTTTTGATGTGTTTACATGAATTTTAGAAATCAAATATACAAAACCAAATAGATGAAACCAAATTTCATCATCGCCGTCATCACTGGATACATCTGACTGTGCGTCGTCAGACTCACTCTCAAAGCGAGTTCTTCCTGAAACTGCTGTGAGGCTTCAGCAGCCGAAATCATCTTGCTGGACATCCTTGCTCAGTGCTCAAGCTACCAGTGTTGCACAAAACCAAAACATCCCTCTCCCATGCGGGTTTGTATACACTGGTGAAACGCATTCGATACATGTTTATTTTAAGATCTACATATTTGAAAACTAGAAGACTGAAGCTTTCCAGTGGTGTTACTCATATGTTTCTAGGACAAAAACTCCCGGAGCTACAGATGTGTTTTTGGAGCTACCCCTAAGGGGGCTATAGGCCCTAAAGCAAACCTCTGAGGCCGTCACAGACCAGCTGTATTTATATTAAGGTTAGATTACACACAGGTGGACTCCATTTAATCATTAGGTCAACAGCTAATCATTCAGCAATCTTCGGGCAATCTCTGAAGGCAACTGGTTGCACTCAGAGAAAGGGGCTGAATACCTTTGCACGCCACATTTTTCAGTTTTTTATTTTTAAAAATTTGAAAGCCATGTATAATTTTCCTTCTACTTCACAATTGTGTTGATCTTTCATCTAAAATGGCAATAAAATATATTTATGTTTGTGGTCGGAACGTGACAAAATGTGAAAATATTCAAGGGGTATGAATACTTTTTCAAGCCACTGTATATAGCCCTGGTGTATAACATGTTTCATCTCTTAAATATACTAAATTAAGAATCTCAAAGAAGAACGATGACTGTTGGCCTTTATGTCAATTACAAGTAGAGCTGCCATGATTAGTCAGCGTGCTTGGTGTAATTGACTATGAACATTGTTGTTGATGCATTGCTTTTCTATAAATCACCTATTTATTTTTGGTCTCCAGTCACACAGTGTTTCCCATACATTAATGAGACTATGGCTACCGTCGTTTAAGTCGATACCAAAGCCGATTCAAACAACTGCTATTCCTTGATCACTGCTGACAGCCCTGTCATTATAAGCCTACCCAACAACTCTCCACAAAGACAGAGCATTGTGATTGGTCTTACCAAGTCTTGGTAAAACTTTATGGTGCGTGGCTGGACGTACCTGCTGAGCAAAACTATTTGCTACCACTAGGGTGCCTCTAGATTTATAGGTTAGTATAAAAATTAACTTGAAGCCAATGTGCTCCAGGCTCCTCCACTGACACGTGCATGCAGACAAAAACAAGGTGAAAGATTGTGCACCTGAACCTACCCAAAGTAGCCTATAGCATACATATATAACCATAACATAACTATAAGCATTGCAGTATGACAAATTCTTTGCCTTGAGGCTTCAGTAAATTCCTATCAACAAAGATAATCTGTCCAAGAAGTCTCTGCTACATGATTCGCATTTCATAGCCTACTATTAAGCTCCGAATGTTATTACTGAAGCGCATTCAAAGATTAAAAAAATCGGGAAATCAAGCTCACAGTGGGATAAAGGTAGAAAATGTGTACATTTAAAGTTTTATAAGGAGGACAATGTGGTGCAAGGCATACACTATAAAACAGACCTACCACTAGTCGACCTAGTTAACATTCCAACACATGTACAGAAAGCATCCACATGTGCAGTTCACAAATGCAGTTCACAAAGCAGAACTTCAAAGTTGCATGAACTTTGACGTTAGTCAATTTACAATTGCTAACTAATATGAACACTAGCGAAGTAGACAGTATTTGTGATATTTTGCAGTTATGTAATATGTTATTTTAAGTACTATATAGTACTAAGTATTATAAGTACTAAGAAGGCAAATGCACCAAGACCTCATGACATCTGCTCCTTACCCCACTCAAAGTACACTTTATCCAATTGCCCTAATAGCAATTAGGAAGGTCATTAGGAATTTTGTCATTTAGATTAGTTGACTAATCGAAAAATTTGTCAAAAGATTAGTCAATAGAAAATTAATTAGTGGCAGCAGTAATTACAAGATAAGGATAATGTATTTCCTATAATAGGCTGATATTAACAGTTCTAAATGGATGGTTGCAATAATCAAAAGAGGGTCGTTAGTACGGTCTGTCATTGCCAAGCACCGCATCCAAAGATTCTATCCCACCTTGGCTTTTGTAAAATCCCTGTTTCCCACACTCCCAAACGTAGTGTAACAGGCTTAAAATCCATCTCGGTCACAGGTTAAAATGTGGCTGTGCTGCAGTGTCGGCCAGGCTGCTAAATTGTAACCCTGTGTTAACGTAACAGTTCATTTATCTTCACATCAAGTTGGACGAAATGATATGCAAGTGCAATATGGGAAGTGGAACTTCTTCATAGGTGTGCGGTTATCTGAAAATGATGCACGTTCTAAATAACGCAGTCGCAAAGCAGTGGTATAAGTAGGGGTTAGGGTTGTCCACCAGTCATTAGAGGAAAATATTTCCCGACAGGAGGAACAGGACCCGTTGACAAAGGCGGACGTCTTTTAAATTTATGTCTTTTAAATTTAATTTGTTAAATTTTATTTGTTTACGTCTTTTAAATTTAATTTGTTATTTCTGTTGATAAACAAATAGTTTGCAATTCAATTTGAACTTGAGACATTCTTTAGAAAGCAGCTTATATCCTTTCATTTTAACAAAGTTCTATTGTGATTAAGTGAATGATCTCCACTGTGGAATGAAAGATGTGAATCTGAAGGAAAAAACGTTTGGCATTGACAGGGGTCATTATACATTTGCAGCAATGATTATACGGAAGTAACTGACCTCAGAACATTGGGAAGGCCCATTCAAACTGAATGGAACCTCCTGCAGCATTCTGGAGAGCCGTATAATAATGAGAAATAACAAAATAAAAGACTAGACAGTAGGTTGTATTGCTGAACTGTGGCTGTTGGCTACACTTGCACTCAGAAAAGCAAAGAGGAAATAGTTTGGACCGGTCAATCAAGTGAAGAAATGCTAAAATATTGTCTATTTGGAAATCACATAAGCAAATTTACAAATAGAGGTAGCCTATTCCACCAACAGAAATGTGAACGTTTGTGGTGTTTTTGTGCATGCACAAATGTGTTTGTTACTGTGGGTGTAAATAGCCTTTTATTGCCCCTTTTATTACCCTGTCTCCCCAGGGTGCAAATAGACACTTTGTTATTTTCAAGTGACACAAACACAGTGCTCAGGTTATACAGCCAGTGTAGCACAACAAATAGGACAACCATAAGTATATATTCTATCCCCAATACAACAAAGTTGCCCTGTGTGTGTGTGTGTGTGTGTGTGTTTGTGTGTGTGTGAGAGAGAGAAAGTGAAAAGAGAGAGAAAGAGAATTACCTTTTAGATCTGGCACTGTATTAAAAAAAAACATTAAAAAAGAAACCAGTCAGATAAACAACAGTTCTGTGCACATACATACATCAGAGAGTCAAAAATATTAGCATACAAGGTATTTAAACAATACTGTGTGTGTGTACACATGCATGTGTGTGTGTGTGTGTGTGTGTGTGTGCAAGCAAGTCTGTTCGTGTATACAGGTACATTAAAGACAAAAAAAAACACAGTTTTAAAAATGCTGGGTTTCACAGAAAACACAGAAGCTGCTACATATATATCTATCTGTAATAAATCTTTAATATAACTTGCCTTCTAGTTGTGTCACTGTAAAAAAAAAAGAATAAAGGAAAAAGTCAACAGATGAAAACATCCACAACAGTATGCTTACATTATAACAACATTGTGTGTGTGTGTGTGTTGAGGAGGGGGTGTGCAGGGCCATTTCAAGGGGCTCTGGGGCCCACTCCACTCTTGCTAATCTGTGCCTCTAATGGTCGACTGTTTGCCTCTCAGGATATCATTAGCAGAAAAAAATTAACATTTTTGACACAAATACTGTCATCTGTACTTAGGATCCCCTATCCAACTCTACCCAACTCTACCTACGAGTGTGTGTGTGTGTGTGTGTGTGTAAACAAGATCTGTCAAATAGCAAAATGCTGGTGGTAGCCGAACAATGTAACACATTTGGCAGGCAGTAGCCTGAATTTACATGTAGAATTGTGTTGTTGAGTTGTTTGATATTATTCATCAGTTTGAACATTCATGAAGATATTAAGTAGACAGGAAGGGAACATAGCTGAAAGATTTTGGCTACAGTGTAAGCGACTAAATGTATAGCCCTATGAATGACGTACAATGTTGGTCATTTGTATAGTTAGTTATTATAGGCTACATTTAACTTGTACATGAAATCCTGTGTTCCTTTTAGATGTCCCACATGAAATATCAGTCTGGTTAAAATTAAACTACACTCTAAAAACAGATTGGTCATCCTGTTTGAGGTTTGAGTCATAAAATACTATCAAATACTAAATATTTTTTATTGATTTATTTTTTTGCATGTGTGTGTTTCTGATATTGCAGCATGTTAGCATCATGTTTTTATATATTGAAGGCCATACAAGCCAAATGTGTGTATTTGTCTGTGTTTTGTGTACTTGTAGCCTAATGTCATATATGAATGAGATAATGGTCATAGGACGAAAGATGGTTGGGAGGAAGAACAGTATAGGCTTGAGTGTTTAAATTCAGATGATTCAGAAGTAATTCAGTAGATTGGTCATCCTGTTTGAAGTTTGAGTCAGGTTTGAGTCACACTGAAGTTATACATTTCTATCAGATACTAAATAGCAGTTTTTGCATGTGTTTGTTTCTGTATGATATTTCAGCAGCACTGTTTTAACAGAAGTTATAGCATCACATTTTTATATATTAAAGGCCATAGAGGCCAAAACGTGTGTATCTGTATGTGTTTTGTATACTTATAGCCTAATATCACGTATGAATGAGATAATGGTCATAGGGCGAGAGATGGTTGGGAGGGAAGAACACTATGGGCTTGGATGATTCAGAATCATGTGAGTTTGCTAGGCATACTGAAAATAAAACATGCAATGATTTTTCCACATGCAGTGATGAAACTGAAATTATTTAGTTTTGGTATGTTGGTATATTAATTTAGTGTGTGGAAAAAATGTCTATTTGCTAAATTAATCAATAGACCAAATGGGGGGTAATGTGTGTGCTATAGTCATTTGCTCTTTTTGCCATATCACCTCTACTAGATGGATGAGTTATCCCATTCTAAGGACACAGACATTTGGTAAATCATTGGGGGCACTAGCATTGCTGCATGCCCCATGTTGCAGCTTACAGCTATATTTTCAATTAGAATAGTTGCCAAGTAAAGCTATGATATTGCCTTATACATTAATTAAATGTATAAATGTCAAATGTCAAAATGACTGGTTCTACAAGCAGTGTTCTACTTGAAAGTGTTTTCAAATGTGTTAACTTACCCAATATTTTAACCATAGCAGAATCTGACACGTGCCTCTACAGTTCGACAGCTCAAAGGTGTATTCTCCTCATCCTCAACTCTGGCATCATTGATCTTCAGGGTAAAGACATGACCCGATTGTGAGATGCTGATCTTGTCACCATTTTCCAGAGGCTCACCATCCTTGAGCCAAATGCCAGAAGCTTCAGTGTTTGCCTTCCAGCGGAAAGTTATGACATCTCCTTCCTTCAAATTTTGGTCTATAAAGAGATTTGGAAATTATATAGTACAGATATAGTAGTAAAGATATACTGAATTAACATCTATTCATCTCAGTTAAGTAGTTTCTCGCTCCACAGATACCATCCACATATCAGGTGAAACTGTCTGAACTTTCCAATGATTCTAGGGACTTGCTGTGATAAACTTGATAAAACTAACTTTGAAAGTAAGGCTACATTACATTTCTTAATACATTCTGCAACCTGTGTGTGTGTGTGAGAAAGACATAGAGAGAGAGAGAGAGAGAGAGAGAGAGAGAGAGAGAGAGAGATATTCAGAAAATAAAAACAGAGTATTGGTTGAATTACCTTTTAGATGTGGCACTGTTAAAAACAAACAAACAAAAAAACATGAAAAAGAAACCAGTAAGATAATAAACTGTTCCGTGCACATTTATACATCAGAGAGTAAGAAATATTAGTATACAAGGCATTCAAACAAGGCATTTCACAGAAAACTGAACAGATACTCATCACCAAACACAAGCTACTACATATGCTACATATATCTATCTGTAATCAATCTTTAATGTAAATTACCTTCTAGTTGTGGCACTGTAAAAAAAGAAGAAAGAAAAAGTCAACAGATGAAAACATCCACAACAGTTTGCTTACATTATAGCAACATTGTGTGTGTGTGTGTGTGTGTGTGTGTGTGTGTGTGTGTGTGTGTGTGTGTAAACAAGATCTGTGAAATAGCAAAATGTTGGTGGTTGCCAAACAATGTAACACCTTGACAGACAGTAGCCTGAATTTGCATGCAGGATTGTGTTGTTGAGGCTACCCATTTGGTATTAATCATCAGTTTGAACATTCATGAAGATATTAAGTAGACAGGAAGGGAACATAGCTGAAAGATTTTGGCTACAGTGTAAGCGACTAAATGTATAGCCCATATGAATGACGTACAATGTTGGTCATTTGTATAGTTAGTTATTATAGGCTACATTTAACTATGTACATGGAATCTTGTGTTCCTTTTAGATGTCCCACATGAAATATCAGTCTGGTTAAAATTAAACTACACTCTAAAAACAGATTGGTCATCCTGTTTGAGGTATGAGTCATAAAATTCTATCAAATACTAAATAGTTGATTTTTTTTTTGCATGTCTGTGTTTCTGATATTGCAGCATGCTTTGACAGAAGTTAGCATCATGTTTTTATATATTGAAGGCCATACAAGCCAAATGTGTGTATTTGTCTGTGTTTTGTGTACTTGTAGCCTAATGTCATATATGAATGAGATAATGGTCATAGGACGAAAGATGGTTGGGAGGAAGAACAGTATAGGCTTGGGTGTTTAAATTCAGATGATTCAGAAGTAATTCAGTAGATTGGTCATCCTGTTTGAAGTTTGAGTCAGGTTTGAGTCACACTGAAGTTATACAATTCTATCAGATACTAAATAGCAGTTTTTGCATGTGTTTGTTTCTGTGTGATATTTCAGCAGCACTGTTTTAACAGAAGTTATAGCATCACATTTTTATATATTAAAGGCCATAGAGGCCAAAACGTGTGTATCTGTATGTGTTTTGTATACTTATAGCCTAATATCACGTATGAATGAGATAATGGTCATAGGACGAGAGATGGTTGGGAGGGAAGAACACTATGGGCTTGGATGATTCAGAATCATGTGAGTTTGCTAGGCATACTGAAAATAAAACATGCAATGATTTTTCCACATGCAGTGATGAAACTGAAATTATTTAGTTTTGGTATGTTGGTATATTAATTTAGTGTGTGGAAAAAATGTCTATTTGCTAAATTAATCAATAGACCAAATGGGGGTAATGTGTGTGCTATAGTCATTTGCTCTTTTTGCCATATCACCTCTACTAGATGGATGAGTTATCCCATTCTAAGGACACAGACATTTGGTAAATCATTGGGGGCACTAGCATTGCTGCATGCCCCATGTTGCAGCTTACAGCTATATTTTCAATTAGAATAGTTGCCAAGTAAAGCTATGATATTGCCTTATACATTAATTAAATGTATAAATGTCAAATGTCAAAATGACTGGTTCTACAAGCAGTGTTCTACTTGAAAGTGTTTTCAAATGTGTTAACTTACCCAATATTTTAACCATAGCAGAGTCTGACACAGTGCCTCTACAGTTCGACAGCTCAATGTGTATTCTCCCTCATCCTCAACTCTGGCATCATTGATCTTCAGGGTAAAGACATGACCCGATTGTGAGATGCTGATCTTGTCACCATTTTCCAGAGGCTCACCATCCTTGAGCCAAATGCCAGAAGCTTCAGTGTTTGCCTTCCAGCGGAAAGTTATGACATCTCCTTCCTTCAAATTTTGGTCTATAAAGAGATTTGGAAATTATATAGTACAGATATAGTAGTAAAGATATACTGAATTAACATCTATTCATCTCAGTTAAGTAGTTTCTCGCTCCACAGATACCATCCACATATCAGGTGAAACTGTCTGAACTTTCCAATGATTCTAGGGACTTGCTGTGATAAACTTGATAAAAACTAACTTTGAAAGTAAGGCTACATTACATTTCTTAATACATTCTGCAACCTGTGTGTGTGTGTGAGAAAGACATAGAGAGAGAGAGAGAGAGAGAGAGAGAGAGAGAGAGAGAGAGATATTCAGAAAATAAAAACAGAGTATTGGTTGAATTACCTTTTAGATGTGGCACTGTTAAAAACAAACAAACAAAAAAACATGAAAAAGAAACCAGTCAGATAATAAACTGTTCCGTGCACATTTATACATCAGAGAGTAAGAAATATTAGTATACAAGGCATTCAAACAAGGCATTTCACAGAAAACTGAACAGATACTCATCACCAAACACAAGCTACTACATATGCTACATATATCTATCTGTAATCAATCTTTAATGTAAATTACCTTCTAGTTGTGGCACTGTAAAAAAAGAAGAAAGAAAAAGTCAACAGATGAAAACATCCACAACAGTTTGCTTACATTATAGCAACATTGTGTGTGTGTGTGTGTGTGTGTGTGTGTGTGTGTGTGTGTGTGTGTGTGTGTTTAAACAAGATCTGTGAAATAGCAAAATGTTGGTGGTTGCCAAACAATGTAACACCTTGACAGACAGTAGCCTGAATTTGCATGCAGGATTGTGTTGTTGAGGCTACCCATTTGGTATTAATCATCAGTTTGAACATTCATGAAGATATTAAGTAGACAGGAAGGGAACATAGCTGAGAGATTTTGGCTACAGTGTAAGGGACTAAATGTATAGCCCATATGAATGACACACAATGCTGGTTATTTAAATAGTTAGTTATTATAGGCTACATTTAACTATTACATGGATCTTGTGTTCCTTTTAGATGTCCCACATGAAATATCAGTCTGGCTAAAATTAAACTACAACAAAAACAGATTGGTCATCCTGTTTGAGGTATGAGTCATAAAATTCTATCAGATACTAAATAGTTGTTTTTTTTTTTGCGTCTGTGTTTCTGATATTGCAGCACCACTGCTTTGACAGAAGTTAGCATCATGTTTTTATATATTGAAGGCCATACAAGCCAAATGTGTGTATTTGTCTGTGTTTTGTATACTTGTAGCCTAATGTCATATATGAATGAGATAATGGTCATAGGACGAGAGATGGTTGGGAGGAAGAACAGTATAGGCTTGGGTGTTTAAATTCAGATGATTCAGAAGTAATTCAGTAGATTGGTCATCCTGTTTGAAGTTTGAGTCAGGTTTGAGTCACACTGAAGTTATACAATTCTATCAGATACTAAATAGCAGTTTTTGCATGTGTTTGTTTCTGTGTGATATTTCAGCAGCACTGTTTTAACAGAAGTTATAGCATCACGTTTTTATATATTAAAGGCCATAGAGGCCAAAACGTGTGTATCTGTATGTGTTTTGTATACTTATAGCCTAATATCACGTATGAATGAGATAATGGTCATAGGACGAGAGATGGTTGGGAGGGAAGAACACTATGGGCTTGGATGATTCAGAATCATGTGAGTTTGCTAGGCATACTGAAAATAAAACATGCAATGATTTTTCCACATGCAGTGATGAAACTGAAATTATTTAGTTTTGGTATGTTGGTATATTAATTTAGTGTGTGGAAAAAATGTCTATTTGCTAAATTAATCAATAGACCAAATGGGGGGGGTAATGTGTGTGCTATAGTCATTTGCTCTTTTTGCCATATCACCTCTACTAGATGGATGAGTTATCCCATTCTAAGGACACAGACATTTGGTAAATCATTGGGGCACTAGCATTGCTGCATGCCCCATGTTGCAGCTTACAGCTATATTTTCAATTAGAATAGTTGCCAAGTAAAGCTATGATATTGCCTTATACATTAATTAAATGTATAAATGTCAAATGTCAAAATGACTGGTTCTACAAGCAGTGTTCTACTTGAAAGTGTTGTCAAATAAGATAACTTACCCAGTATTTCAACCTTAGCAGAGTTTGACACAGTGCCTCTACAGTTCGACAGCTCCAATGTGTATTCTCCCTCATCCTCAACTCTGGCGTCATTGATCTTCAGGGTAAAGACATGACCCGATTGTGAGATGCTGATCTTGTCACCATTTTCCAGAGGCTCACCATCCTTGAGCCAAATGCCAGAAGCTTCAGTGTTTGCCTTCCAGCGGAAAGTTATGACATCTCCTTCCTTCAATTTTGGTCTATAAAGAGATTTGGAAATTATATAGTACAGATATAGTAGTAAAGATATACTGAATTAACATCTATTCATCTCAGTTAAGTAGTTTCTCGCTCCACAGATCCAATCCACATATCAGGTGAAACTGTCTGAACTTTCCAATGATTCTAGGGACTTGCTGTGATAAACTTGATTAAAATTAACTTTGAAAGTAAGGCTACATTACATTTCTTAATACATTCTGCAACCTGTGTGTGTGTGTGAGAAAGACATAGAGAGAGAGAGAGAGAGAGAGAGAGAGAGAGAGATATTCAGAAAATAAAAACAGAGTATTGGTTGAATTACCTTTTAGATGTGGCACTGTTAAAAACAAACAAACAAAAAAACATGAAAAAGAAACCAGTCAGATAATAAACTGTTCCGTGCACATTTATACATCAGAGAGTAAGAAATATTAGTATACAAGGCATTCAAACGAGGCATTTCACAGAAAACTGAACAGATACTCATCACCAAACACAAGCTACTACTTATGCTACATATATCTATCTGTAATCAATCTTTAATGTAAATTACCTTCTAGTTGTGGCACTGTAAAAAAAAAGAAAGAAAAAAGTCAACAGATGAAAACATCCACAACAGTTTGCTTACATTATAGCAACATTGTGTGTGTGTGTGTGTGTGTGTGTGTGTGTGTGTGTGTGTGTGTTTAAACAAGATCTGTGAAATAGCAAAATGTTGGTGGTTGCCAAACAATGTAACACCTTGACAGACAGTAGCCTGAATTTGCATGCAGGATTGTGTTGTTGAGGCTACCCATTTGGTATTAATCATCAGTTTGAACATTCATGAAGATATTAAGTAGACAGGAAGGGAACATAGCTGAGAGATTTTGGCTACAGTGTAAGGGACTAAATGTATAGCCCATATGAATGACATACAATGCTGGTTATTTAAATAGTTAGTTATTATAGGCTACATTTAACTATTACATGGATCTTGTGTTCCTTTTAGATGTCCCACATGAAATATCAGTCTGGCTAAAATTAAACTACAACAAAAACAGATTGGTCATCCTGTTTGAGGTATGAGTCATAAAATTCTATCAGATACTAAATAGTTGTTTTTTTTTTTGCTGCTCTGTGTTTCTGATATTGCAGCACCACTGCTTTGACAGAAGTTAGCATCATGTTTTTATATATTGAAGGCCATACAAGCCAAATGTGTGTATTTGTCTGTGTTTTGTATACTTGTAGCCTAATGTCATATATGAATGAGATAATGGTCATAGGACGAAAGATGGTTGGGAGGAAGAACAGTATAGGCTTGGGTGTTTAAATTCAGATGATTCAGAAGTAATTCAGTAGATTGGTCATCCTGTTTGAAGTTTGAGTCAGGTTTGAGTCACACTGAAGTTATACAATTCTATCAGATACTAAATAGCAGTTTTTGCATGTGTTTGTTTCTGTGTGATATTTCAGCAGCACTGTTTTAACAGAAGTTATAGCATCACGTTTTATATATTAAAGGCCATAGAGGCCAAAACGTGTGTATCTGTATGTGTTTTGTATACTTATAGCCTAATATCACGTATGAATGAGATAATGGTCATAGGACGAGAGATGGTTGGGAGGGAAGAACACTATGGGCTTGGATGATTCAGAATCATGTGAGTTTGCTAGGCATACTGAAAATAAAACATGCAATGATTTTTCCACATGCAGTGATGAAACTGAAATTATTTAGTTTTGGTATGTTGGTATATTAATTTAGTGTGTGGAAAAAATGTCTATTTGCTAAATTAATCAATAGACCAAATGGGGGTAATGTGTGTGCTATAGTCATTTGCTCTTTTTGCCATATCACCTCTACTAGATGGATGAGTTATCCCATTCTAAGGACACAGACATTTGGTAAATCATTGGGGCACTAGCATTGCTGCATGCCCCATGTTGCAGCTTACAGCTATATTTTCAATTAGAATAGTTGCCAAGTAAAGCTATGATATTGCCTTATACATTAATTAAATGTATAAATGTCAAATGTCAAAATGACTGGTTCTACAAGCAGTGTTCTACTTGAAAGTGTTGTCAAATAAGATAACTTACCCAGTATTTCAACCTTAGCAGAGTTTGACACAGTGCCTCTACAGTTCGACAGCTCCAATGTGTATTCTCCCTCATCCTCAACTCTGGCGTCATTGATCTTCAGGGTAAAGACATGACCCGATTGTGAGATGCTGATCTTGTCACCATTTTCCAGAGGCTCACCATCCTTGAGCCAAATGCCAGAAGCTTCAGTGTTTGCCTTCCAGCGGAAAGTTATGACATCTCCTTCCTTCAAATTTTGGTCTATAAAGAGATTTGGAAATTATATAGTACAGATATAGTAGTAAAGATATACTGAATTAACATCTATTCATCTCAGTTAAGTAGTTTCTCGCTCCACAGATACCATCCACATATCAGGTGAAACTGTCTGAACTTTCCAATGATTCTAGGGACTTGCTGTGATAAACTTGATTAAAATTAACTTTGAAAGTAAGGCTACATTACATTTCTTAATACATTCTGCAACCTGTGTGTGTGTGTGAGAAAGACATAGAGAGAGAGAGAGAGAGAGAGAGAGAGAGAGAGAGAGAGAGAGAGAGAGAGAGAGATATTCAGAAAATAAAAACAGAGTATTGGTTGAATTACCTTTTAGATGTGGCACTGTTAAAAACAAACAAACAAAAAAACATGAAAAAGAAACCAGTCAGATAATAAACTGTTCCGTGCACATTTATACATCAGAGAGTAAGAAATATTAGTATACAAGGCATTCAAACAAGGCATTTCACAGAAAACTGAACAGATACTCATCACCAAACACAAGCTACTACTTATGCTACATATATCTATCTGTAATCAATCTTTAATGTAAATTACCTTCTAGTTGTGGCACTGTAAAAAAGAAGAAAGAAAAAGTCAACAGATGAAAACATCCACAACAGTTTGCTTACATTATAGCAACATTGTGTGTGTGTGTGTGTGTGTGTGTGTGTGTGTGTGTGTGTGTGTGTAAACAAGATCTGTGAAATAGCAAAATGTTGGTGGTTGCCAAACAATGTAACACCTTGACAGACAGTAGCCTGAATTTGCATGCAGGATTGTGTTGTTGAGGCTACCCATTTGGTATTAATCATCAGTTTGAACATTCATGAAGATATTAAGTAGACAGGAAGGGAACATAGCTGAGAGATTTTGGCTACAGTGTAAGGGACTAAATGTATAGCCCATATGAATGACACACAATGCTGGTTATTTAAATAGTTAGTTATTATAGGCTACATTTAACTATTACATGGATCTTGTGTTCCTTTTAGATGTCCCACATGAAATATCAGTCTGGCTAAAATTAAACTACAACAAAAACAGATTGGTCATCCTGTTTGAGGTATGAGTCATAAAATTCTATCAGATACTAAATAGTTGTTTTTTTTTTTGCTGTCTGTGTTTCTGATATTGCAGCACCACTGCTTTGACAGAAGTTAGCATCATGTTTTTATATATTGAAGGCCATACAAGCCAAATGTGTGTATTTGTCTGTGTTTTGTATACTTGTAGCCTAATGTCATATATGAATGAGATAATGGTCATAGGACGAGAGATGGTTGGGAGGAAGAACAGTATAGGCTTGGGTGTTTAAATTCAGATGATTCAGAAGTAATTCAGTAGATTGGTCATCCTGTTTGAAGTTTGAGTCAGGTTTGAGTCACACTGAAGTTATACAATTCTATCAGATACTAAATAGCAGTTTTTGCATGTGTTTGTTTCTGTGTGATATTTCAGCAGCACTGTTTTAACAGAAGTTATAGCATCACGTTTTTATATATTAAAGGCCATAGAGGCCAAAACGTGTGTATCTGTATGTGTTTTGTATACTTATAGCCTAATATCACGTATGAATGAGATAATGGTCATAGGACGAGAGATGGTTGGGAGGGAAGAACACTATGGGCTTGGATGATTCAGAATCATGTGAGTTTGCTAGGCATACTGAAAATAAAACATGCAATGATTTTTCCACATGCAGTGATGAAACTGAAATTATTTAGTTTTGGTATGTTGGTATATTAATTTAGTGTGTGGAAAAAATGTCTATTTGCTAAATTAATCAATAGACCAAATGGGGGTAATGTGTGTGCTATAGTCATTTGCTCTTTTTTGCCATATCACCTCTACTAGATGGATGAGTTATCCCATTCTAAGGACACAGACATTTGGTAAATCATTGGGGGCACTAGCATTGCTGCATGCCCCATGTTGCAGCTTACAGCTATATTTTCAATTAGAATAGTTGCCAAGTAAAGCTATGATATTGCCTTATACATTAATTAAATGTATAAATGTCAAATGTCAAAATGACTGGTTCTACAAGCAGTGTTCTACTTGAAAGTGTTGTCAAATAAGATAACTTACCCAGTATTTCAACCTTAGCAGAGTTTGACACAGTGCCTCTACAGTTCGACAGCTCCAATGTGTATTCTCCCTCATCCTCAACTCTGGCGTCATTGATCTTCAGGGTAAAGACATGACCCGATTGTGAGATGCTGATCTTGTCACCATTTTCCAGAGGCTCACCATCCTTGAGCCAAATGCCAGAAGCTTCAGTGTTTGCCTTCCAGCGGAAAGTTATGACATCTCCTTCCTTCAATTTTTGGTCTATAAAGAGATTTGGAAATTATATAGTACAGATATAGTAGTAAAGATATACTGAATTAACATCTATTCATCTCAGTTAAGTAGTTTCTCGCTCCACAGATCCAATCCACATATCAGGTGAAACTGTCTGAACTTTCCAATGATTCTAGGGACTTGCTGTGATAAACTTGATTAAAATTAACTTTGAAAGTAAGGCTACATTACATTTCTTAATACATTCTGCAACCTGTGTGTGTGTGTGAGAAAGACATAGAGAGAGAGAGAGAGAGAGAGAGATATTCAGAAAATAAAAACAGAGTATTGGTTGAATTACCTTTTAGATGTGGCACTGTTAAAAACAAACAAACAAAAAAACATGAAAAGAAACCAGTCAGATAATAAACTGTTCCGTGCACATTTATACATCAGAGAGTAAGAAATATTAGTATACAAGGCATTCAAACGAGGCATTTCACAGAAAACTGAACAGATACTCATCACCAAACACAAGCTACTACTTATGCTACATATATCTATCTGTAATCAATCTTTAATGTAAATTACCTTCTAGTTGTGGCACTGTAAAAAAAGAAGAAAGAAAAAGTCAACAGATGAAAACATCCACAACAGTTTGCTTACATTATAGCAACATTGTGTGTGTGTGTGTGTGTGTGTGTGTGTGTGTGTGTGTGTGTGTGTAAACAAGATCTGTGAAATAGCAAAATATTGGTGGTTGCCAAACAATGTAACACCTTGACAGACAGTAGCCTGAATTTGCATGCAGGATTGTGTTGTTGAGGCTACCCATTTGGTATTAATCATCAGTTTGAACATTCATGAAGATATTAAGTAGACAGGAAGGGAACATAGCTGAGAGATTTTGGCTACAGTGTAAGGGACTAAATGTATAGCCCATATGAATGACATACAATGCTGGTTATTTAAATAGTTAGTTATTATAGGCTACATTTAACTATTACATGGATCTTGTGTTCCTTTTAGATGTCCCACATGAAATATCAGTCTGGCTAAAATTAAACTACAACAAAAACAGATTGGTCATCCTGTTTGAGGTATGAGTCATAAAATTCTATCAGATACTAAATAGTTGGTTTTTTTTTTGCGTCTGTGTTTCTGATATTGCAGCACCACTGCTTTGACAGAAGTTAGCATCATGTTTTTATATATTGAAGGCCATACAAGCCAAATGTGTGTATTTGTCTGTGTTTTGTGTACTTGTAGCCTAATGTCATATATGAATGAGATAATGGTCATAGGACGAAAGATGGTTGGGAGGAAGAACAGTATAGGCTTGGGTGTTTAAATTCAGATGATTCAGAAGTAATTCAGTAGATTGGTCATCCTGTTTGAAGTTTGAGTCAGGTTTGAGTCACACTGAAGTTATACAATTCTATCAGATACTAAATAGCAGTTTTTGCATGTGTTTGTTTCTGTGTGATATTTCAGCAGCACTGTTTTAACAGAAGTTATAGCATCACGTTTTTATATATTAAAGGCCATAGAGGCCAAAACGTGTGTATCTGTATGTGTTTTGTATACTTATAGCCTAATATCACGTATGAATGAGATAATGGTCATAGGACGAGAGATGGTTGGGAGGGAAGAACACTATGGGCTTGGATGATTCAGAATCATGTGAGTTTGCTAGGCATACTGAAAATAAAACATGCAATGATTTTTCCACATGCAGTGATGAAACTGAAATTATTTAGTTTTGGTATGTTGGTATATTAATTTAGTGTGTGGAAAAAATGTCTATTTGCTAAATTAATCAATAGACCAAATGGGGGTAATGTGTGTGCTATAGTCATTTGCTCTTTTTGCCATATCACCTCTACTAGATGGATGAGTTATCCCATTCTAAGGACACAGACATTTGGTAAATCATTGGGGGCACTAGCATTGCTGCATGCCCCATGTTGCAGCTTACAGCTATATTTTCAATTAGAATAGTTGCCAAGTAAAGCTATGATATTGCCTTATACATTAATTAAATGTATAAATGTCAAATGTCAAAATGACTGGTTCTACAAGCAGTGTTCTACTTGAAAGTGTTGTCAAATAAGATAACTTACCCAGTATTTCAACCTTAGCAGAGTTTGACACAGTGCCTCTACAGTTCGACAGCTCCAATGTGTATTCTCCCTCATCCTCAACTCTGGCGTCATTGATCTTCAGGGTAAAGACATGACCCGATTGTGAGATGCTGATCTTGTCACCATTTTCCAGAGGCTCACCATCCTTGAGCCAAATGCCAGAAGCTTCAGTGTTTGCCTTCCAGCGGAAAGTTATGACATCTCCTTCCTTCAATTTTTGGTCTATAAAGAGATTTGGAAATTATATAGTACAGATATAGTAGTAAAGATATACTGAATTAACATCTATTCATCTCAGTTAAGTAGTTTCTCGCTCCACAGATACCAATCCACATATCAGGTGAAACTGTCTGAACTTTCCAATGATTCTAGGGACTTGCTGTGATAAACTTGATTAAAATTAACTTTGAAAGTAAGGCTACATTACATTTCTTAATACATTCTGCAACCTGTGTGTGTGTGTGAGAAAGACATAGAGAGAGAGAGAGAGAGAGAGAGAGAGATATTCAGAAAATAAAAACAGAGTATTGGTTGAATTACCTTTTAGATGTGGCACTGTTAAAAACAAACAAACAAAAAAACATGAAAAAGAAACCAGTCAGATAATAAACTGTTCCGTGCACATTTATACATCAGAGAGTAAGAAATATTAGTATACAAGGCATTCAAACAAGGCATTTCACAGAAAACTGAACAGATACTCATCACCAAACACAAGCTACTACATATGCTACATATATCTATCTGTAATCAATCTTTAATGTAAATTACCTTCTAGTTGTGGCACTGTAAAAAAAAGAAAAAGAAAAAGTCAACAGATGAAAACATCCACAACAGTTTGCTTACATTATAGCAACATTGTGTGTGTGTGTGTGTGTGTGTGTGTGTGTGTGTGTGTGTGTGTAAACAAGATCTGTGAAATAGCAAAATGTTGGTGGTTGCCAAACAATGTAACACCTTGACAGACAGTAGCCTGAATTTGCATGCAGGATTGTGTTGTTGAGGCTACCCATTTGGTATTAATCATCAGTTTGAACATTCATGAAGATATTAAGTAGACAGGAAGGGAACATAGCTGAGAGATTTTGGCTACAGTGTAAGGGACTAAATGTATAGCCCATATGAATGACACACAATGCTGGTTATTTAAATAGTTAGTTATTATAGGCTACATTTAACTATTACATGGATCTTGTGTTCCTTTTAGATGTCCCACATGAAATATCAGTCTGGCTAAAATTAAACTACAACAAAAACAGATTGGTCATCCTGTTTGAGGTATGAGTCATAAAATTCTATCAGATACTAAATAGTTGTTTTTTTTTTTGCTGTCCTGTGTTTCTGATATTGCAGCACCACTGCTTTGACAGAAGTTAGCATCATGTTTTTATATATTGAAGGCCATACAAGCCAAATGTGTGTATTTGTCTGTGTTTTGTATACTTGTAGCCTAATGTCATATATGAATGAGATAATGGTCATAGGACGAGAGATGGTTGGGAGGAAGAACAGTATAGGCTTGGGTGTTTAAATTCAGATGATTCAGAAGTAATTCAGTAGATTGGTCATCCTGTTTGAAGTTTGAGTCAGGTTTGAGTCACACTGAAGTTATACAATTCTATCAGATACTAAATAGCAGTTTTTGCATGTGTTTGTTTCTGTGTGATATTTCAGCAGCACTGTTTTAACAGAAGTTATAGCATCACGTTTTATATATTAAAGGCCATAGAGGCCAAAACGTGTGTATCTGTATGTGTTTTGTATACTTATAGCCTAATATCACGTATGAATGAGATAATGGTCATAGGACGAGAGATGGTTGGGAGGGAAGAACACTATGGGCTTGGATGATTCAGAATCATGTGAGTTTGCTAGGCATACTGAAAATAAAACATGCAATGATTTTTCCACATGCAGTGATGAAACTGAAATTATTTAGTTTTGGTATGTTGGTATATTAATTTAGTGTGTGGAAAAAATGTCTATTTGCTAAATTAATCAATAGACCAAATGGGGGTAATGTGTGTGCTATAGTCATTTGCTCTTTTTTGCCATATCACCTCTACTAGATGGATGAGTTATCCCATTCTAAGGACACAGACATTTGGTAAATCATTGGGGGCACTAGCATTGCTGCATGCCCCATGTTGCAGCTTACAGCTATATTTTCAATTAGAATAGTTGCCAAGTAAAGCTATGATATTGCCTTATACATTAATTAAATGTATAAATGTCAAATGTCAAAATGACTGGTTCTACAAGCAGTGTTCTACTTGAAAGTGTTGTCAAATAAGATAACTTACCCAGTATTTCAACCTTAGCAGAGTTTGACACAGTGCCTCTACAGTTCGACAGCTCCAATGTGTATTCTCCCTCATCCTCAACTCTGGCGTCATTGATCTTCAGGGTAAAGACATGACCCGATTGTGAGATGCTGATCTTGTCACCATTTTCCAGAGGCTCACCATCCTTGAGCCAAATGCCAGAAGCTTCAGTGTTTGCCTTCCAGCGGAAAGTTATGACATCTCCTTCCTTCAATTTTTGGTCTATAAAGAGATTTGGAAATTATATAGTACAGATATAGTAGTAAAGATATACTGAATTAACATCTATTCATCTCAGTTAAGTAGTTTCTCGCTCCACAGATCCAATCCACATATCAGGTGAAACTGTCTGAACTTTCCAATGATTCTAGGGACTTGCTGTGATAAACTTGATTAAAATTAACTTTGAAAGTAAGGCTACATTACATTTCTTAATACATTCTGCAACCTGTGTGTGTGTGTGAGAAAGACATAGAGAGAGAGAGAGAGAGAGAGAGAGAGAGAGATTCAGAAAATAAAAACAGAGTATTGGTTGAATTACCTTTTAGATGTGGCACTGTTAAAAACAAACAAACAAAAAAACATGAAAAAGAAACCAGTCAGATAATAAACTGTTCCGTGCACATTTATACATCAGAGAGTAAGAAATATTAGTATACAAGGCATTCAAACGAGGCATTTCACAGAAAACTGAACAGATACTCATCACCAAACACAAGCTACTACTTATGCTACATATATCTATCTGTAATCAATCTTTAATGTAAATTACCTTCTAGTTGTGGCACTGTAAAAAAAGAAGAAAGAAAAAGTCAACAGATGAAAACATCCACAACAGTTTGCTTACATTATAGCAACATTGTGTGTGTGTGTGTGTGTGTGTGTGTGTGTGTGTGTGTGTGTGTGTGTGTGTGTGTGTGTGTTTAAACAAGATCTGTGAAATAGCAAAATGTTGGTGGTTGCCAAACAATGTAACACCTTGACAGACAGTAGCCTGAATTTGCATGCAGGATTGTGTTGTTGAGGCTACCCATTTGGTATTAATCATCAGTTTGAACATTCATGAAGATATTAAGTAGACAGGAAGGGAACATAGCTGAGAGATTTTGGCTACAGTGTAAGGGACTAAATGTATAGCCCATATGAATGACACACAATGCTGGTTATTTAAATAGTTAGTTATTATAGGCTACATTTAACTATTACATGGATCTTGTGTTCCTTTTAGATGTCCCACATGAAATATCAGTCTGGCTAAAATTAAACTACAACAAAAACAGATTGGTCATCCTGTTTGAGGTATGAGTCATAAAATTCTATCAGATACTAAATAGTTGTTTTTTTTTTTGCGTCTGTGTTTCTGATATTGCAGCACCACTGCTTTGACAGAAGTTAGCATCATGTTTTTATATATTGAAGGCCATACAAGCCAAATGTGTGTATTTGTCTGTGTTTTGTATACTTGTAGCCTAATGTCATATATGAATGAGATAATGGTCATAGGACGAGAGATGGTTGGGAGGAAGAACAGTATAGGCTTGGGTGTTTAAATTCAGATGATTCAGAAGTAATTCAGTAGATTGGTCATCCTGTTTGAAGTTTGAGTCAGGTTTGAGTCACACTGAAGTTATACAATTCTATCAGATACTAAATAGCAGTTTTTGCATGTGTTTGTTTCTGTGTGATATTTCAGCAGCACTGTTTTAACAGAAGTTATAGCATCACGTTTTTATATATTAAAGGCCATAGAGGCCAAAACGTGTGTATCTGTATGTGTTTTGTATACTTATAGCCTAATATCACGTATGAATGAGATAATGGTCATAGGACGAGAGATGGTTGGGAGGGAAGAACACTATGGGCTTGGATGATTCAGAATCATGTGAGTTTGCTAGGCATACTGAAAATAAAACATGCAATGATTTTTCCACATGCAGTGATGAAACTGAAATTATTTAGTTTTGGTATGTTGGTATATTAATTTAGTGTGTGGAAAAAATGTCTATTTGCTAAATTAATCAATAGACCAAATGGGGGGGTGTGTGTGCTATAGTCATTTGCTCTTTTTTGCCATATCACCTCTACTAGATGGATGAGTTATCCCATTCTAAGGACACAGACATTTGGTAAATCATTGGGGGCACTAGCATTGCTGCATGCCCCATGTTGCAGCTTACAGCTATATTTTCAATTAGAATAGTTGCCAAGTAAAGCTATGATATTGCCTTATACATTAATTAAATGTATTCTTGCAAATGTCAAATAAAATTAAAAGTCAAAACAATGACTGGTTCTACAAGCAGTGTTCTACTTGAAAGTGTTTTCAAATGTGTTAACTTACCCAAGTATTTCAACCATAGCAGAATCTGACACAGTGCCTCTACAGTTCGACAGCTCCAATGTGTATTCTCCCTCATCCTCAACTCTGGCATCATTGATCTTCAGGGTAAAGACATGACCCGATTGTGAGATGCTGATCTTGTCACCATTTTCCAGAGGCTCACCATCCTTGAGCCAAATGCCAGAAGCTTCAGTGTTTGCCTTCCAGCGGAAAGTTATGACATCTCCTTCCTTCAATTTTTGGTCTATAAAGAGATTTGGAAATTATATAGTACAGATATAGTAGTAAAGATATACTGAATTAACATCTATTCATCTCAGTTAAGTAGTTTCTCGCTCCACAGATACCATCCACATATCAGGTGAAACTGTCTGAACTTTCCAATGATTCTAGGGACTTGCTGTGATAAACTTGATTAAAATTAACTTTGAAAGTAAGGCTACATTACATTTCTTAATACATTCTGCAACCTGTGTGTGTGTGTGAGAAAGACATAGAGAGAGAGAGAGAGAGAGAGAGAGAGATATTCAGAAAATAAAAACAGAGTATTGGTTGAATTACCTTTTAGATGTGGCACTGTTAAAAACAAACAAACAAAAAAACATGAAAAAGAAACCAGTCAGATAATAAACTGTTCCGTGCACATGTATACATCAGAGAGTAAGAAATATTAGTATACAAGGCATTCAAACAAGGCATTTCACAGAAAACTGAACAGATACTCATCACCAAACACAAGCTACTACATATGCTACATATATCTATCTGTAATCAATCTTTAATGTAAATTACCTTCTAGTTGTGGCACTGTAAAAAAGAAGAAAGAAAAAAGTCAACAGATGAAAACATCCACAACAGTTTGCTTACATTATAGCAACATGGTGTGTGTGTGTGTGTGTGTGTGTGTGTGTGTGTGTGTGTGTGTGTTTAAACAAGATCTGTGAAATAGCAAAATGTTGGTGGTTGCCAAACAATGTAACACCTTGACAGACAGTAGCCTGAATTTGCATGCAGGATTGTGTTGTTGAGGCTACCCATTTGGTATTAATCATCAGTTTGAACATTCATGAAGATATTAAGTAGACAGGAAGGGAACATAGCTGAGAGATTTTGGCTACAGTGTAAGGGACTAAATGTATAGCCCATATGAATGACATACAATGCTGGTTATTTAAATAGTTAGTTATTATAGGCTACATTTAACTATTACATGGATCTTGTGTTCCTTTTAGATGTCCCACATGAAATATCAGTCTGGCTAAAATTAAACTACAACAAAAACAGATTGGTCATCCTGATTGAGGTATGAGTCATAAAATTCTATCAGATACTAAATAGTTGTTTTTTTTTTTGCTGCCTGTGTTTCTGATATTGCAGCACCACTCCTTTGACAGAAGTTAGCATCATGTTTTTATATATTGAAGGCCATACAAGCCAAATGTGTGTATTTGTCTGTGTTTTGTATACTTGTAGCCTAATGTCATATATGAATGAGATAATGGTCATAGGACGAGAGATGGTTGGGAGGAAGAACAGTATAGGCTTGGGTGTTTAAATTCAGATGATTCAGAAGTAATTCAGTAGATTGGTCATCCTGTTTGAAGTTTGAGTCAGGTTTGAGTCACACTGAAGTTATACAATTCTATCAGATACTAAATAGCAGTTTTTGCATGTGTTTGTTTCTGTGTGATATTTCAGCAGCACTGTTTTAACAGAAGTTATAGCATCACGTTTTTATATATTAAAGGCCATAGAGGCCAAAACGTGTGTATCTGTATGTGTTTTGTATACTTATAGCCTAATATCACGTATGAATGAGATAATGGTCATAGGACGAGAGATGGTTGGGAGGGAAGAACACTATGGGCTTGGATGATTCAGAATCATGTGAGTTTGCTAGGCATACTGAAAATAAAACATGCAATGATTTTTCCACATGCAGTGATGAAACTGAAATTATTTAGTTTTGGTATGTTAGTATATTAATTTAGTGTGTGGAAAAAATGTCTATTTGCTAAATTAATCAATAGACCAAATGGGGGTGCTATAGTCATTTGTTCTTTTTTGCCATATCACCTCTGCTAGATGGATGAGTTATCCCATTCTAAGGACACAGACATTTGGTAAATCATTGGGGGCACTAGCATTGCTGCTTGCCCCATGTTGCAGCTTACAGCTATATTTTCAATTAGAATAGTTGCCAAGCAAACCTATGATACTGCCATATGCCTGAATTAAATTTGACTAAATTCTTGCAGTGAATGGGTGGCAAAAACACATAAAATTAAAAGCCTACTGCAAATGGTCACAATGACTGGTTCTACAAGCAGTGTTTTAGTTGAAAGTGTTTTCAAATGTGTTAACTTACCCAATATTTTAACCATAGCAGAATCTGACACCGTGCCTCTACAGTTCGACAGCTCAAAGGTGTATTCTCCCTCATCCTCAACTCTGGCATCATTGATCTTCAGGGTAAAGACATGACCCGGTTGTGAGATGCTGATCTTGTCACCATTTTCCAGAGGCTCACCATCCTTCAGCCAAATGCCAGAAGCTTCAGTGTTTGCCTTCCAGCGGAAAGTTATGGCTTCTCCTTCCTTCACTCTTTGGTCTATAAAGAGATTTGGAAATCATATAGTACAGATATTGTAGTAAAGATATAGTGAATTAACATCTATTCATCTTGGTTAAAGAGTGCAGAGTTCTCGCTACACAGATACCATCCACATATCAGGTGAAACTGTGCAATCTGAACTTTCCAATGACTCTAGGCACTTGTTGCTGTGATAAACTTGCTTAAAAATCATTTTGAAAGTAAGGCTACATTACATTTATTAATACATTGAGGAATTCTGTATCCATCACACACCGACTTTTTTTGTCACCACCTTGTCTTGTCTTCCTCTGTTTCCTCTCGTTTCCCCCTGTCTCCACCGTTAACAAGCTCAATTGAATCCAATCACGCCTCTCGTTTCCTCATACTCTGATAATCACTGGTTAAGACTCCACCTGCTTCCCACTGATTGTTCCCTATTGTTTTCCCTTAATGTCCGTGAGTATTTATTCTCCCCTGTTTCAGTCACTCCCTGTCAGAGCATTAGCGAACCTGCACGCAGTATCGCTGAAGGCAAGCATTTAAATCCTGACTCCCGTGTCTGCTACCTGCCTCTGTTCCAGCCCATTTCCTGTTCTCCTCGTCTGGTTCCCGGTCTGTTTCTGTTTGTCTCTGTAAGATCGTCTGCCTGTTGCCGAACCCGGACCGCCTGTGGCCTACGCCTCTGCTCTTCTGCCCCCGGTTGCCGACCCATTACCTGCCAACGCTCTGCGCTCCAGCCCGACTACTGACCCGCCGCCTGCCTGTGAGACTCGCCTGCTCTCCTGCCCCGGTATCTGACTAGCCGCCCATCTCCGACCACGCTCTGCCCTGGTAACCCGACCCGACGCCTGCCCGACCACGAGAGTTTCTGGCCGCCTTTCCCTGCTCTACGTGCCTCCTGCACATCTGCACTGAGGGCCCTTCACAGAGCACACTCACCCTCCCTTTCCCCCCTAATCCTTAAATAAAGACTGCATGCAACTTGATGCTATTGTGGTCCATCCTGTCTGTTTCGTGACGCTTTATGTGCAATGGTTCACAAACTCTTGCTCCTGTTTTGAAATCGCATAAGCAAATCGACAAATAGAGGTAGCCTATTCCACTTACAGAAATGTGAACGGTTGTGGTTTTTTTGTTTTTTTTTTTTTTGTGCATGCACAAATGTGTTTGTTATTGTGGGTGTAAATATCCCTTTATTACCCTGTTACCTATTTCTTCCCAGGGTGCAAATAGGCACTTTGTTATTTTTAAGAGACACAAAAACAGTGCTCAATTTACACATCCAGTGTAGCACTAAAATTAGGACAACTATAAGTATATATTCTATCCACCAATATATTTTAGAAGTGTGTCTATATGAGAGAGAGACAGAGAGAGAGAGAGAATTCACAGAAAGAAAACAGAGTATAGGTTGAATTACCTTTTAGATGTGGCACTGTTAAAAAAAAAAAAGATAAAAATGTAAAAAGAAACCAGTCAGATAAAAACAGTTCTGTGCACATTTATACATCAGAAAGTCAGAAATATTAGTATACAAGGCATTGAAACAATACTGTGTGTGTTTGTGTGTCTTTACACATGTATGTGTATTAAAGACACATACATTAAAGACACATACATACATCAGAGAGTCAGAAATATTAGTATACAAGGCATTCAAACAATACTGTGTGTGTTTTTGAGTGTGTAAATGTGTATGTGTGCACGCGTGTGAGCATGTCTGTTTGTATATGCAGGTACATTAAAGATAACAAAAAACAGACTTTAAAAGATGCTGAGTTTCACAGAAAATTGAACAGACACTCTTTAATGTAAATTACCTTCTAGTTGTGGCACTGTAAAAAGAAGAGAGAAAAGTCAACGGATGAAAACATCCACAATAGTTTGCTTACATTTTAATAACATTGTGTGTGTGTGTGTGTGTGTGTGTGTGTGTGTATAGGTGTGTGTGTGTGCAGAGCCGTTTCAAGGGGCTCTGGGGCCCACTCCCACTCAGTCTTGCAGTTTTGCTAATCTGTTCCTCTAATTGTTGACTGTTAGCTTCTCAGGATATCAATAGCAGAAAAAATAAAATCTTGTGGTACAGTTACCACAGATATTGTGTGACAGACCAATATCATCATCTGTACTTAGTGGCCCTATCCAACTCTACTTGGGGACTATAGGTAATTGGCTGGTTTGCCTGTCTTGTTGCAACGGCCCTCTGTGCCGTTGCAACAAGAGCTGTCAAATAGCAAAATGCTGGTGGTAGCCGAACAATGTAACACATTTTGGATTGTATTGTTAGCCGAACAAGGTTACCCATTTGGATTGTATTGTTGAGGTTACCCATTTGTTATTAATAATCAGTTTGAACATTCATAAAAAAATAAGTAGACAGGAAGGAACATAGCTGAGAGATTTTGGCTACAGTGTAAGCAACTAAATGTATAGCCCCTATGAATGACGTACAATTTGTAGTTAGTTATTATAAACTACATTTCATTTGTACATGGATCTTGTGTTCCTTTTAGATGTCCAATATGAAATATCAGTCTGGTTAAAATTAAACTACACTCTAAAAATAGATTGGTCATCCTGTTTGAGTCAGGTTTTAGTCACCGTGAAGTCATCAAATTCTATCAGATGCTAAATATTTTTTTCTGTCTGTGTGCATGTGTGTGTTTCTGGGTGATATTTCAGCAGCACTGTTTTAACAGAAGTTATAGCATCACGTTTTTATATATTAAAGGCCATAGAGGCCAAAACAAAACGTGTGTATCTGTATGTGTTTTGTATACTTATAGCCTAATGTCATGTATGAATGAGATAATGGTCATAGGATGAGAGATGGTTGGGAGGGAAGAACAGAGTGTTGTATATGGGATTGTGTGTTTAATAGATGATTCAGAAGCAACTGAGTATAGTTTGCTAGGTTTACTGAAAATAAACATGCAAAGATTTTTGCACAGGCAATGATGAAACTGAAATGATTTCGTTTTAGTACATTGGTATAGTAATTCAGTGTGGGAAAAAAATCTCTAATTACTAAATTAATCATTACACAAATTGAATTGGGGTGGGGGCAGTGTGTAGTGTGGGCTATAGCCATTTGTTCTCTTTTTTGCCATATCACCTCTGCTAGATGGATGAGTTATCCCATTCTAAGGACACAGACATTTGGTAAATCATTGGGGTACTAGCATTGCTGCTTGCCCCATGTTGCAGCTCAGAGCTATATTTCAATTAGAATGGTTGCCAAGTAAAACTATGATATTCCATATACCTGAATTAAATTTGACTAAATTGTTGCAGTAAAATTGTGGCAAAACACACAAAATTAAAATTCTACTGCAAATTGTCACAATGACTGGTTCTACAAGCAGTGTTTTAGTTGAAAGTGTTGTCCAATGTGATAACTTACCCAGTATTTCAAACTTAGCAGAATCTGACACCGTGCCTCTACAGTTTGACAGCTCCAAGGTGTATTCTCCTCATCCTCAACTGTGGCGTCATTGATCTTCAGGGTAAAGAAATGTTCGATTGTGAGATGCTGATCTTGTCACCATTTTCCAGAGGCTCACCATCCTTCAGCCAAATGCCAGAAGCTTCAGTGTTTGCCCTTCCAGCGGAAAGTTATGGCTTCTCCTTCCTTCACTCTTTGGTCTATAAAGAGATTTGGAAATTATATAGTACAGATATAGTAGTAAAGATATAGTGAATTAACATCTATTCATCTCAGTTAAAGTAGTTTCTCGCTCCACAAATACCATCCACATATCAGGTGAAACTGTGCAATCTGAATTTTCCAATGACTCTAGGCACTTGTTGCTGTGATAAACTTGCTTAAAAATATTTTGAAAGTAAGGCTACATTACATTTCTTAATACATTCTGCAACCTTGCATCCATTACAAACTCACTTTTTTGTGCAATAGTTCACAAACTCTTGCTCCTATTTTGAAATCGCATACACAAATTGACAAATAGAGGTAGCCTATTCCACTGACAGAAATATGAACGTTTGTGGTGTTTTGTGCATGCACAACTGTGTTTGTTATTGTGGGTGTAAATATCCTTTATTACCCTGTTGCCTAATTCTTCCCAGGGTGCAAATAGGCACTTTGTTATTTTTAAGAGACACAAAAACAGGGCTCAATTTATACATCCAGTGTAGCACTAAAATTAGGAAAACTATAGGTATATATTCTATCCACCAATAAATTTTAGAAGTGTGTCTGTATGAGAGAGACAGAGAGAGAGAGAGAGAGAGAGAGTTATATTCACAGAAAATAAAAACAGAGTATTGGTTGAATTACCTTTTTAGATGTGGCACTGTTAAAAAAAAATTACAAAAAGTAAAAAAAGACACCAGTCAGATAAAAACAGTTCTGTGCACATTTATACATCAGAGAGTCAGACATATGAGTATACAAGTAATTCAAACAATACTGTTTTGTGTGTAAACGTGTATGTCTGCACACGTGTGTGAGCATGTCTGTTTGTATATGCAGGTACATTAAAGACAACAAAAAAACAGACTTTAAAAGATGCTGAGTTTCACAGAAAACTGAACAGACACTCATCACCATACACAAGGTGCTACATATATCTATCTGTAATCAATCTTTAATGTAAATTACCTTCTAGTTGTGGCACTGTAAAAAAGAAGAAAGAAAAAGTCAACAGATGAAAACATCCACAACAGTTTGCTTACATTGTAACAACATTGTGTGTGTGTGTGTGTGTGTGTGTGTGTGTGTGTGTGTGTGTGTACAAGATCTGTGAAATAGCAAAATGTTGGTGGTTGCCGAACAATGTAACACCTTGACAGACAGTAGCCTGCATTTACATGCAGGATTGTGTTGTTGAGGCTACCCATTTGGTATTAATCATCAGTTTGAACATTCATGAAGATATTAAGTAGACAGGAAGGGAACATAGCTGAGAGATTTTGGCTACAGTGTAAGGGACTAAATGTATAGCCCTATGAATGACGTACAATGCTGGTTATTTGTATAGTTAGTTATTATAGGTTACATTTAACTTGTACATGGATCTTGTGTTCCTTTTAGATGTCCAACATGAAATATCAGTCTGGTTAAAATTGAACTACTTAATTTGCTAGGTTTACTGAAAAACATGCAAAGATTTTTGCACAGGTAATGATGAAACTGAAATTATTTCGTTTCGTACATTGGTATATTAATTCAGTGTGGGGAAAAATATCTATCATTACTAAATTAATCATTACACAAATTGAATTGGGGAGGGAGGGGGCAGTGTGTAGTGTGGGCTATAGTCAATATTTTTCTTTTTGGCATATCAACTCTGCTACATGGATGAGGTATCCCATTCTAAGGACACAGACATTTGGTAAATCATTAGGGGCACTAGCATTGCTGCTTGCCCCATGTTGCAGCTTACAGCTATATTTTCAATTAGAATAGTTGCCAAGTAAAACTATGATATTCCCATATGCCTGTATTACATTTGACTAAATGCAAGTGGTCACAATGACTGGTTCTACAAGCAGTGTTTTAGTTGAAAGTGTTTTCAAATGTGGTAACTTACCCAGTATTTCAACCTTAGCAGAATCTGACACTGTGCCTCTAGAGTTCGACAGCTCAAAGGTGTATTCTCCCTCATCCTCAACTCTGGCGTCATTGATCTTCAGGGTAAAGACATGACCCGATTGTGAGATGCTGATCTTGTCATTATTTTCCAGAGGCTTACCATCCTTGAGCCAAGTGCCAGAAGCTTCAGTGTTTGCCTTCCAGCGGAAAGTTATAGCTTCTCCTTTCTTCACTTTTTGGTCTATAAAGAGATTTGGAAATCATATAGTACAGATATTGTAGTAAAGATATAGTGAATTAACATCTATTCATCTTGGTTAAATAGTTTGCAGAGTTCTCGCTACACAGATACCATCCACATATCAGGTGAAACTGTGCGATCTGAACTTTCCAATGACTATAGGCACTTGTTGCTGTGATAAACTTGCTTAAAAATATTTTGAAAGTAAGGCTACATTACATTTTTTAATACATTCTGTAACTATGCATCCATCACACACCCACTTTTTGTGCAATAGTTCACAAACTCTTGCTCATATTTTGAAATCGCATAAGCAAATCGACAAATAGAGGTAGCCTATTCCACTGACAGAAATGTGAGCGTTTGTGGTGTTTTTGTGCATGCACAAATGTGTTTGTTATTGTGGGTGTAAATAGCCTTTTATTACTCTGTTGCCTAATTCTTCCCAGGGTGCAAATAGGCACTTTTACAAGACACAAAAAAGCGCTCAATTTATACACCCAATGTAGCACTAAAATTAGGACAACCATAAGTATATATTCTATCCACCAATATATTTTAGAAGTTGCCCTGTGTGTGTGCGTGTGTGTCTGTATGAGAGACAGAGAGAGAGAGAGAGAAAGAGAGAGAGAGTTATATTCACAGAAAATAAAAACAGACTATTGGTTGAATTACCTTTTAGGCGTGGCACTGTAAAAAAAAAAAAAAAAATATATATATATATATATACATAAAAATAAACCAGTCAGATAAACAACAGTTGTGTGCACATACATACATTAGAGAGCCAGAAATATCAGTATACAAGTTATTCAAACAATACTGTGTGTGTGTGTACACGTGTATGTGTGCATTGTGTGTGAGCATGTCTGTTTGTATATGCAGGTACATTAAAGACAACAAAAACAAACAGACTTTAAAAGATGCTGAGTTTCACAGAAAACTGAACAGACACTCATCACCATACATAAGCTGCTACATATATCTATCTGTAATCAATCTTTAATGTAAATTACCTTCTAGTTGTGGCACTGTAAAAAAGAAGAGAGAAAAGTCAACGGATGAAAACATCCACAATAGTTTGCTTACATTTCAATAACATTGTGTGTGTGTGTGTGTGTGTGTGTGTGTGTGTGTATAGGTGTGTGTGTGTGCAGAGCCGTTTCAAGGGGCTCTGGGGCCCACTCCCACTCAGTCTTGCAGTTTTGCTAATCTGTTCCTCTAATTGTTGACTGTTAGCTTCTCAGGATATCAATAGCAGAAAAAATAAAATCTTGTGGTACAGTTACCACAGATATTGTGTGACAGACCAATATCATCATCTGTACTTAGTGGCCCTATCCAACTCTACTTGGGGACTATAGGTAATTGGCTGGTTTGCCTGTCTTGTTGCAACGTCTCTCTCTCTCTCTCTCTCTCTGTGTGTGTGTGTGTGTGTGTGTAAACAAAAGCTGTCAAATAGCAAAATGTTGGTGGTAGCTGAACAATGTAATTCATTTGGCAGACAGTAGCCATAAATGGCATGCAGGATTGTGTTGGTGAGATTTGTTATTAATCATCAGTTTGAACATGAAGATATTACTTAGACAGGAAGAGAACATAGCTTAGATTTTGGCTACAGTGTAGCGACTAAATGTATAACCCCTATGAATGATGTACAATGTTGGTCATTTGTATAGTTAGTTATTATAGGCTACATTTCACTTGTACATGAAATCCTGTGTTCCTTTTAGATGTCCCAAATGAAATATCAGTCTGGTTAAAATTAAACTATTCTCTAAAAACAGATTGGTCATCCTGTTTGAGGTTTGAGTCATACAATTCTTTTAGATACTAAATAGTTTTCTTTTTGTTTTTTTTTGTGTGTGTGTTCCTGCTATTGCAGCACCACTCCTTTGACAGAAGTTAGCATCACGTTTTTATATATTTAAAGCCATACTGGCCAAAACGTGTGTATTTGTCTGTGTTTGTATACTTATAGCCTAATGTCATATATGAATGAGATAATGGTCATAGGACGAGAGATGGTTGGGAGGGAAGAACAGTATGGGCTTGGGTGTTTAATTCTTGGGTGTTCAATTTGGGGCTCTGGAAAAATGTCCATGTTCCATGAGGTATTACTCTTGATTGGAGATTTCATGTTACTTTTCTGAAACTTTCAGGAACTGTTCTACTGTAGCAGACATCTTTAAATTCGGAGATTCTTGTTTCACAGCTGCACATTTGCCAAGTAATGCTTTGCTGAATATGGCAATAAAATTATCTACTTATCTACTTCAGACTACTATATCGTGTAGATAAATGACATCAGATATTTAGTATTTCTGTGCATTACACACAAGTTATTGTACATTCCATACAAATAAGTAGATGTGTGGTATAAATCTAATTTTTTGAGTTGTGAGACATTAAAGATGACATAAATAAATTAAGACCTATACTTTAAGTAATTATCCCCAAGATCTGGCAAAGTTTACCCTCCCTTCATTTAGCAAAATTAGGCTTTTAATTGGGTACTTTGTGTCTGCCTCTTCCTTGTGTGTTTAGCCAATGAGGTTTTGGTTCCCTTTTAATATTTTTACTTGCTCTTGTGCAATGATTGATCACAATTTTTGTTGTTGTTGTTATTGTTAATAATGGCTTCATCTTTTGGCTACATTGAAGAAATGCTCAGTTGTTTGGAAGACAGTCACACATTACATTTTGTGAAAAATGTTAAAAGCTACTTTAAATTGATACCAGCTACAGTGGAATAACTGTCATGGACATTGTAACCCAATTTACTATTTATTCAGACACTTAGATCTACTCAATAGAATGTCACAGGATGTAAATAAGGTAGGCATATGCTATTGAATAAATCATCTGGACTGTCAGAGATACAACCAATCAGCAAATCGAAAAGATCACTTCAAATATTTAAATACCACCCTTTGCCACCCACATTGTAGGTATAGCTGTAACCTCAACATGTCCTAAAGAAATGCATCCAAACTTCTCAAGGCTTATCACCAAAATGGGGCTCAAACTCGAGTAGGTTGTACAGCATACTGATTTGCCATCACGGACCCTTTTAGTCTGACTAAATCCCAGTATATTGCAAATTATTCATGTCATCTATTGCTTCAGTTAACTCAATTTGATTTCCTCATTTCTATCAGTTATGGCTTCACTCACTTTACATCGAAGTAAAACCTTGTTTTTATTCCAGCTAAGACCAATCACTAGATGTAGATCGATATGCTTTCACCGTTTTCTTTCACCATAGAAACAAAGAAACAGATAAACTGCAGCCAGACATAGTACCTTTCAATCAACAGTTTAGTAACGCAATGAATGCATCAAAGTAATGCAAGCAGTATTTCCATGGTGACCATAGCCGACCATTAGTTACACAACTGAGAGCATGCCATAATATTGGCAAAGACATCCATATCTCAAATATCAGTGTTCAAATCTGCCCGTGGACATTTCCCTATCCTTCCCTGTCTGTCTCCCAGTCATTTTTCTGACACATTTCCGTTTGTCCAATTTGATGGGGAAAAATAACCTACATAAGCCATAAAGAAATGTAACTATAAACCAGGAAAGAGACTGATCATCTTACATTTGTGTGTGTGTGTGTGTGTGTGTGTGTGTGTGTGTGTGTGTGTGTGTGTGTGTGTGTGTGTGTGTGAGAGAGAGAGACAGACAGACTGTTTTTTTATTCACAGAAAAAACAGTGATAGAGTATTGGTTCATTTACCTTTTAGATGTGGCACTGTTAAAGCAAACAAAAAAAAAAACATTAAAGTAAAGAAACCAGTGAGATACACATTTCTGTGCACATACATACATTAGAGAGCCAGAAATATCAGTATACAAGTTATTCAAACAATACTGTGTGTGTGTGTGTGTGTGTGTGTGTGTGTGTGTGTGTGCGTGCATGCACACACGTGTGTGAGCACATCTGTTTGTATATGCAGGTACATTAGAGACAAAAACACACTTTAAAAAATGCTGTGTTTCACAGAAGACTGAGCAGACACTCATCACCATACAAAAGCTGATATATATAGAGATCTGTAATCAATCTATAATATAAATTACCTTGTAGTTCTGGCACTGTACAAAAAAAGAAGAAAGAAAAAGTCAACAGATGAAAACATCCACAACAGTTTGATTACACTATAACAACATGTGTGTGTGTGTGTGTGTGTGTGTGTGTGTGTGTGTGTGTGTGGAGGGCCGTTTCAAGGCTCACTCCCACTCAGTCTTGCAGTTTTGCTAATCTGTTCCTCTAATTGTTGACTGTTAGCTTCTCAGTATATCAATAGCAGAAAACATAAAATATTTGGTACAGTTACCACAGATAGGTTTTGGTAAAATTGTGGCAAAACATGCAAATTCAAAAGCCTACTCCAAGTGGTCACATTGACTGGTTCTACAAGCAGTGTTTTAGTTGAAAGTGTAGTCAGATGTGGTAACTTACCCAATATTTCAACCATAGCAGAATCTGACGCCGTGCCTCTAGAGTTTGACAGCTCCAATGTGTATTCTCCTCATCCTCTTCTCTGGCGTCATTGATCTTCAGGGTAAAGACATGACCCGATTGTGAGATGCTGATCTTGTCACCATTTTCCAGAGGCTCACTATCCTTCAGCCAAGTGGCAGTAGCTTCAGTGTTTGCCTTCCAGCGAAAGTTACAACGCCACCTTTCTTCACTTGTTGGTCTATAAAGAGATTTGGAAGTTATATAGTACAGATATAATAGTAAAGTTATAGTAGATCTCTGTTTAAGTGGTATGGTATACATCATAATAATAATAATGTTTCTTATTATTCTTATTATTATGATGATGTTTATTATTATTATTTCTGTTGTTGTTGTTGTTGTTGTTGTATTCATCACCCACTTCATTAATCTTTTCTTACATCTTATAGACTCTTCTCTAAATCATCATATGGAAAGGAGGAGTGAATGTAATGAAGATGGAAGATGAAGATGGAAGATGCATGAACGTGCATAGGTGAACTGAGCTTCCTCACTAACACATTCAGCATAGAACTGTGTTGAGCTTGCCCAGCTTTCGCCTGACCATCATGGATTTGCTTCACACTTCATGTGAATAATACTACACTCAGGACTTACAATGCAAAATATTACCATTGTATCCATTGTAGTTTTTGAGATATGGGGTCTTAAAAACAGGCTCATGTCTGAAGAAAATGGAGCTCTGGAAAAATGTCCATGTTCCATGAGGTATTACTGTTGGAGATTTCATGCTACTTTTCTGAAACTTTCAGGAACTCTTTTATTGTAGTAGACACCTTTAAATTCTGAGATTCTTGTTCCACAGTTGCACATGTGCCGAGTCATGCTTTGCTAAAAATGGCAAGAAAATTACATGATAATTTTTTCTACTATACCTTGTGGATGAATGACATCAGATCTTTAGTATTTCTGTGCATGACACACAAGTTATTGTACATTCCACACAAATAGGTAGATGTGTGGTATAAATCAAAATTTTTGAGTTGAGACATTAAATATGGAATAAATAAATTAAGCCTATACTTTAAGACCTATACTTTAAGAAAATTTTCCCAAGATATGACAAAGTTTACCCTCCTTCATTCAGCAATTAGGCTTTTCATTGGGTATTT
The DNA here is from genome assembly GCA_027481765.1 of Tenualosa thibaudeaui. Classification (NCBI taxonomy): domain Eukaryota; kingdom Metazoa; phylum Chordata; class Actinopteri; order Clupeiformes; family Clupeidae; genus Tenualosa; species Tenualosa thibaudeaui. The sequence continues at coordinate 110,024 of JAIFZK010000214.1, forward strand.
TGTGTCTGCCTCTTCCTTGTGTGTTTAGCCAATGAGGTTTTCTCATTTTGGTTCCCTTTCAATATTCATGCACATTTTTGCCTGCTCTTGTGCAATGATTGATCACAATTTTGGTTGTTTTTGTTGTTGTTGTTAATAATGGCTTCACCTTTGGCACCACACTACATTGAAGAAATGCTCAGTTGTTTGGAAGACTGTCACAAATTGGATTTTGTGAAAAATCTCAAAAGATGAGCTACTTCAAATTATTACCGGCTACTGTGGAATAACTGTTGTTGATATTGTAACCTAATTTACTTTTCATACACTAAGGTCTACTCAATAGCATGTCACAGGATGTAAAGAAGGTAGGCCTATGCTATTGAATAAATCATCGGACTGTAGGAGATACAACCAATCAGCAAATCGAAAAAATCTATTCAAACATTTAAGCGCCATCCTTTGCCACCCTCATTGTAGGTATAGCTGTAACTTCAACATGTCCTAAAGAAATGCATGAAAACCTCTGATAGCAATAATTTTAGAAGTGTATTCTGCCTCAGACAGCCAGGAAGCCACCATCATTTGGCATGGCACTGAAACAATAGGAATCATCCTCCCCAGTGATCAATGTAAATTAACTGCTGATACCCCTGTGGCTGGGTAGAACCTTTTGTTCATATTCACACTGCAAAGACAAACTTACCTCAGATAGATTTAGAATGTATTTGTGTATGTTATGAAATGTGAATCTATTGTTTGGTGTCATCTTTATTGTCTCAGTACAAGGAGAGCAATAGTCAATGTGTAGGACTTACTATATTTCTGACTCTTGGTGTATTCAGACATCTGGATATCCACTTATCAATGCTATTTGCCTTAGGTGTGTCCCTGGGCCATTAGACACCAGGCTCCAGATAAAGAACCAATCACCTTCCATTGCACTTCCTTCAAACGGTATGCTAACTGTATGCAACTCCCCTCAGTTAAGTGTATTTAAGTGGAACACTTTCATTGTTAAAGTTAGATTTATTGGTGGATGGTTTCGGGCTGAAACCCTTATGTCTCCCTTGACGCGCACTGTTTCCTGAAGTTCCAGAGTCTGCCACCAGTCTGCAATTCTTACCACAAACTAATTACTTTTACCTCTCATGGATGATGACCAAAATGGGGCTCAAATTTGAGTTGCAAAGCCTATTTTTTACAGCACAACTTTTTTTTTTACAGAACAACTTTGCATGAACTGGAGGCCAAGACAGCCGACGTGCGCAATTTTTCTCCTAGTGTCCCTCAGTCACCAGTTAGCGCTGTTAGTGGAAGTGTTACGCACTGCGCATTAAAATGCATAGGGTAGGAATTCATTGTACCTAGCACGAAAAAAAGGCCTAAATCGTGATCACAGCACGTTTGAATAGATTTTTATTTCGTGTCGGCTTCACGAAAAGTCGTGAGACCGGGTTGGTCGTGGAAAAGCTGACAGATCCTGGCATGAATGTGGCTACATTTTCATATTATTATTGTCATTGTCTGTTGTTTGATGTCAAAATGCTTCTTTGGTAAGACTAAAAATTCAAGTGAGTAAAGGGCGGAGACGCAGTTCATTGAGGGAGGGCTTTGGCACAAGGAACAAAAGCACATGGCTATATAAACAAAACAACACATGGTGAACAAGGCAGAAAACAATCCCCTATGGGTTGAAAGCTTGGATTGACAGGCCATTTTATGTAGTTTGCTTTAGGGTTCCAATTTTGAAATGCGGTGCATGCAGAAATCTAAAACATTTCTTAGCGATAGACTTCGTCACACCTGGAGAAAACTTGGATACAATTTTATCTTTCTCAGTTTTAAATTGTCATAAATCATAAGGTTTGTTTTCTATCTGAGTAAAAGCTTGTTTTCGATTGGCTCCCCATCTCAGGCATTTTCCATGTTCCCTAGAGATAGACAATTGGGTATTACCTTTCGTTTCCTTTCGCTAACGTTCAAGGCTAACAGTAGTGTTTGTAGCGTTGCATAGCATAGCTGAGTTCCACACTTGTGTAGTTACAAAGATCAATGGAAAATTAAACATGGCAAAAGATCTTTCAGAAAATAAAAACAAAGATAGTTGGTGAAAGGCAACATATCAATGTGCTGCATAGATACATAAGTAGCAGCAAATGCCCTTGATTATGAGGCCAGAGTGAGAGTATAGTTCCAAGTTATATCTTTCTAGAAAATTGCCACATTTAATTTTACATCAGTCGTAGTACACACCTTATAACTACCCTGGCAGCAATCCACTAACCGTGCAAGAGCTCCCCTTTAAGAGCCAGTAGTGCATGGACCTTGGCTTGGTTGGTATTTTACCAACAGGCGGGTTATCTACCATCAGAAACGCACCTCTTTAGATTCTTAACCGTTTTGGCTGGTATAGTATTCAGCCACCCCTTTTTTCAAGCTAGGGGCTGAGTGATCAAGATGTAAGGCAATGTGTTATGTTTTGATCTATGGTTTAGCTCGACTATTGGTTTTAGCCAAAATGATAAAATATTATTACTGTATTAGCCCAAATATATGACAATATTTTTGTCCTGTAAATACTTCTGAAAAGAGGGGGACTTTCCAATAGTGCATCTCAGTACAGTGTATTGTTTTCACTTTCATGGAAAATGTGGTAGCATACTTTTCATTCAATTTAAATGTGACAAATGTATCCTCCTTAATTAACTTGATCTAATGCTTTAAATTATAGCAATGATCAAAAATGTGCTGACTTTTAAAATGACTTAAAATATTTTCCAATGAGTTTTCACCTGCATTTTTGCAAGTAGTGTCCATCATTTCACTTTCTGGCCTTTTTAAATTATTTTTTTAAATCCTACCCTTAAACCCTACCCTCCTGAGTGGACTACAACCAACACTAAGGGAGGCCCATGTCAGGACCGACTCTCCATCATAGAGGCCCATGCTAGGCCTGTCTCCCCTTCCTTGAGGCTTTGTGATTGACCCCCCCTCACAATGGCACTGTCAAATGGACCCTTATTGTTACGCCCATGAGCCATCTCACTCCTTTGGGTTTGACACTATGTCTGGCCGCTGCTACATTGTCCAGCCATAATTCCTGATAACCACCTATAGACTGACTACCATATAATGTAAAGTGGGATAATACTCTGTTATGAACTATTATGAACCTTAGCTAAAACCAAGGCAACTTGTAGTCTGTCATGGTTACTACTGATTGTAATTTTTCTGCATGACCCTGGCAGTTGGGTTAGCCCTTTGAGTCGTGGATCTGCACAAGGTCTCTTTCTAGATTAACTGAACATAAGGGAGTTTTTTCTTGCCCCTGTTGCTCTTGAGTGCTCCTTCTGTGAAGCTATACGAGACAATACATTTGTAAAAGGCGCTGTAAAAATAAAATTGAATTGAATTTAACTTTGGGATCATTCATAGAATGGCTTCCCAATGTTTCAGTGTGATTTTGACAGAAAGAAAATTTTGGGATTGCACCTTCAGATATATTGGTGAATCTCAGTGGCGCCAGGGAACATTTTAATGTTAAAGATCACCTCCAGTGAAAATTGAGCTTTAACATTCTTTTCATGTTTCTAAAATATCTTATGTGTTCCAAAACTCATATCAAGAGGTAAATAAGCAGTTGATGCATGGCAGAGTATTTATGATTTGAAAGCGTATTTTTAACAATCCTGCCCTTGAAAAAATTCAGCATATAAGTGCGTCACTATGGTGCAACTGGCTTTTAACCAATCCCAGTGCTTGCAGTTGTGACGTATCTAGGTTGTTCTTGCATACAGTGGGAGTAATAAGTGGGTTATTTGCATGCCAAACAGTGATGCCCACAGACTGAAAAAGAAGGTGACATCCAGTGGAGAGTAACGTTAGTCTATAATGAGGAATATCTGTTTTGACGTTGTCATTAGCTCAAAGATAGTTGTTCTGTGTTTTAATGTAGGAGCTCAAATTGATTCCCTTAGCATAATGAAAAGTATGGTAGCGGCGGGTAGATAATTTAATTTCAAACGTAATTCGCGAGGCGAGTGCCGGCACGCCTGATATGGATTGCAAGCCACCATCAACAAACCGTGGAGGAACAAGACTGCGGGATGAACTTTGCTGAGGGTTTTGCTAATAGGGCCTAAACTGCCTTTGAATCCTGATTCCGACAATTCATCTCTATGACAGAGAAAGCAGGCAAAAAAATGGACATGTTGATCAATCAGTAAGTTTATTTTTTCCATGTCATTTCTTGTGCTTGCTCACTCCGGTGTTCTAGATAAACTGTTGGGCTACGCGATTATTCAGCAATTTGACTTGGTAATGTAGGCTACTGACTAGCGGTTACACTTGGGTTTGAACCTGGGTGACAGTCTGTAGACTATCCCACTAACCCACCAAGCTGATAGTGATTTGACTCAGTCGCAGACAGAGGAGAGTCTTTAGTTTCATAGTTTTTATTCTAAACAGGGTGGAAAAAAATACAAAATCTCAGAAGATCAAAAATTTGAAAAAATGATGTAAGTAATCCAAGGATAATTCCAAATTAGACAGGCCAAAGGCAAAAAGTATTCCAAAAGGCAAAACAGGTAGTCAGACACAAAGGACATCCAAGGGCAAGATTCTCAAGAACAAATGAGTAAGCACAATAGCAAGGACCAAAGTTACCTTAAGGTGTTACTCCTGAGGACTCAGCAAAGAGTGAAGAGACACCCAGGGCTAAAATACTAGTGAGTACTTGGAAAACAAGGCAGGCACATGACCAGTGTAACCGCGTGCAGGTGAGTGTAATCAACCAAGGACATAATGGAAAATTAACAAAACATAGGGACAGCTCATGAGGGTGACATCTAGAGTTAATCTAGAGTTCAGAATGTATTGACAATTCAACCTTGGGAGCACCTTATAGTCCCCCATTTTGAGAAGTGTGACAGTCCCTGCATTTACATCAGAGCTTTAATTCCGAATAAAACTAATTTCATTCAGAATAAACATTAATTCCACTTTAAAAGACCATGTAAACAATTAATGCCTAATGAAAATGATTATTCGAATTAAACTTAATTCCTAATTAAGTGTGTGGTTTATTCCTATTTTAAAGCGGAATTAATTTATTCCTCAAATATGTAAACATTTATTCCATTTAAAAATAATTCTGGTTGTTCAGCACATGCTCATTGGGTTGCCCTTCTGACAAGATAACGCACAGCAAGATGACAGCCCGCAGCAAACGTTGGTCCCTTCTCCGACACTCTTCCTTCTTTCTTCAGCTGACATACGTAAAGGGCGAGAATATTATTGAGCTGCTGCTTAATTATTATCGTGAGCACTGTGACAAAAGTTTGTAGCACGTTTGTATGTATGGCGTAACGACAAAACCTAGTTGACAGAAAAGGCAGTAGCCAGCTGAAGTGTGTGTTTTCTCCCGGTAGACGTACATATGTATGCCCCTGACCAATCAGAACCCCTCCATTGAGCGGAATTAAATAAAGCCGATTTAACCTGTGTTCCATGTAAACCTTTATTCTGAATTATTATTTCCATATAAACTTGATGGAGTTTTAATTTCCAAACTATTTAATTTATTTAATTTGTTTGACTGTAGGCTACTCGTATTACATTACATTTTATGACCAAATAATGTGATGCAGCTTGTGAAATTTGTGGAAAAAATAAAGCCATTTAGTCACCATCCTCCACTTACATTTATCAGATGCTCTTATCCAAATCGTCAACTATATTGTCAACTATCAAGTGTTCAGGGCCAGTCTCCCTAGAGCAACTTAGGGTTAAGTGCCTTGCTCATGGGCACAACGGTGGCAGCTGGGATTCGCACCCACAACTTTTGAGGCTACTTGCAGGTTCCTTAACCACTGCGCTACCACCACCCATTTACCACTCATCTTTCGGGTATTTAGATGAAACCATCTACTCATGTCTTTGGATGCAACATGAATACCAACTTGGCACCATCTTCTAACCCTTTGAAAGATAAGCCTCCCCTACAAAAAGATGCTTGAAAGTGGCTCTGACGACACATACAAATTCGACAAAACACTGCCCACTTTATCTGAATCAACCATTAGCTTCATCAACTTGTAGAAGTCTATCTAGGTCTATCAGGTTCTTCACATGTATGTATATATATATATATATATATATAAATGGCAAAGCCTGTAACCAGGACAGTAAAGAAGTGGACAGGGAAGGAAGAACCGCAGGACTGTTTTGACTGTACAGACTAGAGTGTCTTTGAGGATACCACAGCTAACCTGGACGAATTGACTGACACAGTCACATCCTACATTAGTTTCTGTGAGGAAGTTTGCGTGCCAACAAAGACTTTCCTTATCTTTAATAACAATAAGCCATGGTTCACTGCAAATCTCTGCCACTCCGCCAGGCCAAAGAGGAGGCATATAGCAAAAGAGACTCAGGAACTCACTCACCAAAGAAATCAGAGTAGCTAAAAAAGCTATTCTGAAAAGCTGGAAAACAATTTTCACTGCATATGCAAAGTCCCTTCATGCTTCAAAGCTCCAGGCCCAGATGGAATAACACCCTCCTGTCTCTGGCATCTTTACACACATCTTCAACAGATCACTGGAGATATGCAAAGTCTCTTCATGCTTCAAAAGCTCCACCATCATCCTGGTCCCCAAGAAACTCTTCATCACTGGACTTAACGACTACAGACCTGTGGCCTTGACTTCAGTTGCCATGAAGTCCTTTTGAACCTGTTGACCCACCTAAAGAAAATCAAAGGACCTCAGCTGGATCCCCTGCAGTTTGTGTACAGGGCAAATAGGTCAGTGGATGATGCAGTAAACATGGGGCTGCACTTCATTCTGCAACACCTAGACTAACCTGGGGCCTATGCTAGGATCCTTTGTGGACTTCAGCTTGGCGCTCAACGCCATAATTCCGGATATCCTCACTGCCAAAGTCTCTCAGCTCACTGTACCTCCTGCCATCTGTCAGTGGATCTCCAGCTTCCTGACTGACAGCAAATGACCTGGCGGTCAAGCTCTAGCTTGGTGCACAAACTCATCATTGGGAAACACTGCTCAGCTGACCTGGAGTATCTCATAGTCAAGTGTAGACCGTTCTGTCTTCCGAGGGAGTTCACCTCCACCATAATAACAGCTGCATACATAACTCCGGATGCAAATGGCAAACTTGCTATGGACACACTACACGCAGCCATTGGCAAACAACAATCCGCACACCCGGAGGCAGCATTTATTATTTAACCACTCCAACCTGAAGACAGTGCTACCTAAATTTCACCACCAGGAGACAAAACACTGGATCATGTCTACACCAACATTGCTGGTGCCTACACAGCAACTCCCCCCCACCCCACCTGGGACAGATTAATCACCTTTCTTTGTTTGTCACTCTGAAGTATTCACCGCCATCAACCACGTGAAACCAACAAAGAAGATCATCAAGGTGTGGACAGCGGGTAGACTCTGTACTCCAGGACAGGTTCAAAGACACGGACTGGAGCAGATACGCCTCAGTGGCCACTGAAGGCACTCATGTGAACATTGACTCTTACACCTACTCAGTATTGGATTACATCAACACCACAATCAATAGTGTTACTACTGAAAAACAGATCACCACGTACCCAAAGGTAAGGACAACAAGGATAAGACTGTCATCACCCTTCCCCTGACGACCACCATACTCTCACACTCACACTCACTGTCACAGATGTCCACAACGCACTGGGCCACATCAACGCCCATAAGGCCGCTGGACCTGACGGCATTCCTGGACGCGTGCTGAGAGCCTGTGCTGGGCAGCTTGCAGGGGTCTTCACAGGCATCTTCAACAGGTCCCTGGCCCAGGCAGCAGTACCAGCATGCTTCAAGACCACCTCCATAGTGCCAGTGCCAAAACACTCATCACCTATGTGCTTGAATGACTGGCACTCATGCCCATAGTGATGAAGTGCTTTGAACGACTGGTTCTCAGGAAATGCTTGCCGCCCACACTGGACCCTCACCAATTTGCCTAGCAACAGAAGCACAGAAGATGCAATATCCACAGTGCTTCATTGTGTGCTCTCACACTTGGACAGTAAGAATGCATATGAAAGAATGCTGTTTGTTGACTTCAGCTTAGCATTCAACACAGTCAACTCCTCCAAGCTAATCGCCAAACTCAGCGACCTTGGAATCAGCAACCCCATCTGCAACTGGATCATGGACTTCCTGACCAACAGACCCCAGTTTGTTAGGTCAGGCCAGAACAAGTGCACCACCCTGTCACTGAGCACCGGTGCACCACAAGGCTGTGTGCTATCCCCATTCCTCTACTCCCTTTTCACCCATGACTGCAGGCCTGTGCATGGATCCAACTCCATCTTCAAGTTTGCAGATGACACCACAGTGATTGGAGTCATCAGTGACAACGATGAGTCTGACTACAGGGAAGAAGTGAAGCACCTGGCTGCATGGTGTGCTGACAACAATCTGCTCTTGAACACCAGCAAGACCAAGGAACTCATCGTGGACTTCAGGAAAGAGAAGGAAACACCCATGACCCCATCCACATCAATGGAATGGCTGTGGAACGTGTTACCAGCTTCAAATTCTTGGGGACCCACATCTACGAAGACCTGTCCTGGTCGACCAACACCTCAAGCCTGGTCAAGAAGACCCACCAGCGCCTCTTCTTTCTAAGGACACTAAAGACTAAAAACCACCTGACTCCACTTCCTGCCATTGACGATGTCCACAAAGACTAAAAACCTGACCTGTCCTGTCCTGCGACGGCACGCAGCATTCTAAAGCACTAAAGGACACCTCTCATCCTGCCAACATACTATTCCAACTCCTCCTCTCCAGAAGGTGCTACAGGAGCCTCCAGACTAAAACCACCAGGTTCAGGAACAGCTTCTTCCCCACAGCTGTCACACTACTGAACTCTGCCCCCTCATACTGCACTCATACTGAACCTCATACTGCACTCTGTTGCTATACCCTTGACTGCACACCTGTACATCTGTATATACTTAATACATCTATACCTAACTATCTCTAGTACATCTGTATATTGCACAGCTGTATATTGCACATCTGTATATACTTCTGTATATACTTAACACTTAATACATCTGTACATAACTATTTCTATTGCACATCCGTATATTGCCCTTTATATTGAATCTATATAGCACATCTGTATATTACCCTCATTATCTCTTCACCTTTCATGTGTATTGCTCTTCTGCCTAGTTATTATTCTGCCTTTATTATTACTACTGTTATCTGAATATAATTTGCTCTTTAACTGTACATATTGCATATACTGTATATGCTGCACTTGCTGCTCCTTGCACTTGATTATTAGATGCCAAACCACATTGCGTTACCTGTATTTATACATGAGTAATGGCAATAAAGTTGAAAAAAAAAAATTGCTGACGACACCACTGTCATTGGTCTAATCCAGGATGGTGACGAGTCAGCATATCAGCAGGAGGTTGATAAGCTGGTGCTCTGGTGCTGTCAACACAACCTAGAGCTGAACACTCTAAAGACTGTGGAGATGGTTGTGGACTTCAGGAAGTAACCTGCACTGCTGCCCCCTTTCTATTCTATTTCTATTCTATTCTATCCTCTCCTCATCCATCACAATTTGGTTTGGACCTGCCACAAAACAGGACATGCGCAAACTACAGCTTACAATTTGGTGCCCCCCTGCCCTCCCTTCAGGACTTGTACAATGGAAGGACACACACTCTCTTTGACCCCCTCCTCTGGCAGGCACTACAGATCCCTGCTCACAAAAACTATCAGACACCAGAACAGCTTCTTCCCCACTGCCATCATCCTCATGAATAGCTAACAAATTGGGCCATCCCCCAACCTTGGTCAATTATTCATTTCACAGACTGCTCAGATTACCCTTCAACCTTATTTCTGAAATGTTTGTTTACTGTCATACCCTCACATATATTGTCCTTTTGCACAAGAGGAGTGTTGAGGTCTGACGTGTCCCAGCCTGGGCAACCTCTTAGGCTTGTCTTCCTTGTGTGTTCCCTCCGTCTCCCTATTTTATTACAACTGGTCACTACGTGCCTATGTGTATATTATTGCCTATATTAGGTGCCTATAGGTATATGGTTGTGAAATATGTGTCCACATATTTTTGATTTGTCTATAGTATTTATTGTGTTATATATTGTATAATATGTATTATTACATGTTGATATGTTAGGTGTACTAACATAGAGCTAACATCTACCAGAGTCAAATTCCTTGTATATGTAAATATACTTGGCCAATAAAGCTGATTCTGATATTTGGTTTTATATTTCACAGCAAGCCCATAATAGGTCTCATCGAAGGCTAAGCATCAGCCAACAGCTTTTTTTCCAAGTGGTACAGTTCAGTTGTCTTGCTTTTATTTATTAATTACGTATGTATGTATGTATGTATGTATGTATGTATGTATGTATGTATGTATGTATGTATGTATGTATGTGTTTATGTATTTTGTATGTATTGTTGTTACCCAGAATATGTGTATTTTAGCTATTTATAATAAAGTTTTTCTTTTTACCTAATGTGACTGTGTTTTTATATTGACATAATTCATTATCAACCTATACATTTCTATATTGTGTCTGCAAATCTGCAGCTACACAAACTGAACGTGAAGCTTAATGGGTTATGATTGAGACATATGTATCTTGTTATACATTGGCTACAAGAAACTTGACTTTAGGTGTAGTTTCATGCAGTCTGTGCCTTGATCTTCTAAGATACTGCTGAAAATATTTGTCAGGAAATGCAAATAAATGTTCTGCTCCTCAAAGGACGTCCCAAGGTGTGTAAACCAACACAGGTTGAACATTTAGGCTATATGTATTCCAATTGTTACGAACAGATAGACATTCTCCACTTGTGTAGCCAGATTGCATTCTTTGAATCGTTTGTGGCTCATCTGATGAAGGTTGAAATTTGACGTTGTGTGTGAGAAGTCATGTTCAAGCTTTGATTGATTAGGGCAGGAATGCATCTAAGGTGGGTGGCAACATTGGTGGGGCTACATTTGCATATTCACAGTTTCAGATTTTTGAAACCCAGAAGAAAAAATGGTAGGTCTGAATCATCCACTTTGGAGTCAATGATTAGGGGAGCCCAAAATTTCTGCCTTGCTTCAGTTTACCGTGTTATTATTTTGTAGAGCTAAATCCCAGGTCAGGGTTACATTACATTCCTTAATACATTCTGCAACCTTGCATCCATTACACACCCACTTTTTTTGTGCAATAGTTCACAAACTCTTATTCCTATTTTGAAATCGCATAAGAAAATTGACAAATAGAGGTAGCCTATTCCACTGACAGAAATGTTAATGTTTGCAGTGTTTTTGTGCATGCACAAATGTGTTTGTTATCGTGGGTGTAGATAGCCTTTTATTACCATGTTGTCTATTTCTTTAGAAGGTGCAAACAGACTCTTTATTTTTACGTGACACAGAAAACAGGCCAGGTTATACAGCCAGTTAGGCTGTATAATTAGGACAACCTTAAGGATATATCCTATCCATCTATATATTTTTGAAGTTGTCCTGTGTATGTGTGTGTGAGAGAGAGAGAGATAGAGAGACAGAGAGAAAGAAACAGAGTTTCTTATATTCACAGAAAATAAAAACAGAGTATTGGTTGAATTACCTTTTAGATGTGGCTCTGTTACAATAAAAAGAAAAAAGAAACCAGTCAGATAAACAACAGTTCTGTACACATATATACAACAGAAATATCAGTATACCAGGTATTCAAACAATACTGTGTGTGTTTGCTTGTGTGTGTGTATATATATGTGCACGCACGCATGCTTGTGTGTGTGTGTGACCACATCTGTTTGTATATGCAGGTACATTAGAGACAAAAAAAACACATTTTAAATAATGCTGGGTTTCACAGAAAACTGAGCAGACACTCCTCACCACACAAAAGCTGCTACATATATATCTATCTATAATCAGTCTACAATATAAATTACCTTGTAGTTTTGGCACTGTAAAAAAGAAGAAAGAAAAAAATCAACAGATGAAGATATCCACAGCAGTTTGCTTACATTATAACATTGTGTTTGCATGTGTGCATGTGTGTACATGTGAGCTGTTCCAGCCTTGCAGTATTGCTAATCTTTGCCTATAAGGGTTGACTGTTAGCCTCTCAGGATATCATTAGCAGAAGAAATTAAAATAATTTGATGCAGTTACCACAAATATTTTGTGATAGACCAATACTGTCATCTGTACTTAGGGGCTCTATTCAACTCTACCCAGGGGCCCTAGGTAATTGTCTGGTTTGCCTGAAATGGTCATTGACAGTAGTTTTGTAGTATGGGGGCTTTTGTCAACCTCAAGCCGAATGGTCAGCTCAGGTTTGCCTGTGAAGGCCTTGCAAGTCAGGATGTATAGGCTATGAATCTGAATGAATTTACATATTGCAGATCTCTCCAGCCGCCACCCCAAAATCCACCAGACTGCAGGAAATCACATCTACTGAATGCTAATTTTTCTGGGGACAAATTTGGAGTATTCAGTATCCCAGCGCCTGTCTTCCTCCTGGTGTTAGGGTTTGATTGTGGTGGTGGTAGTGTAGCGGTTAAGAAGCCTTACTAGCGGGTAATTCTGTGTGAAATCAACAAATGCATGACGCCCGTCCCGCTTGGATTTGCTTCATACTTTAAGTGCCCAATGCCACTGTACCAATTGTGCAAAATTTTAACCTAATCTACTTTAGTCTCTGAGATATCGGGCCCTAAAAAACAGGGTCATGGTCAAGGAAAAACATGTTTTTTTAACTTTATTAAGTTCAGTTGTCTAAATTCACATACTTCATGCTAGACACTTGAAATTTTCAGGCAATGTTGCAGACATGGAGACGTTCTGAACTGTAAATCACTTTGGCTCAGAGTATAATAATTGCCAAGTAATGGATTACTGGAAATGGCATAAAGACAAAATGGTGGCAACTTTTGATGACAATGTTTCCACATTGAAGCATATGGGATCTGTTATAATTCAATATATTACACTTCAGTTATAGTGCATTCTTGAAATGAAGGAATGTTTCAGAAAGAAAACAAACCTTTTGATTTATGGCACTTTAAAATTGAGAAAGATAAAAGTGATCCAAATTATAAGTGCGTTTTTCAGGTATCACAAAGTCTATCTCAAAAACAGACAGTCACTAAGAAATGTACTCAAAAGGAAACTACATAAAATAGTCTGTCAAACCTTTCAACGTATGGGGTGATTGCTTTTTTCTGCCTTGCTTACCATGTGTTGTTTTAGTTATGTAGCCGTGTGCTTTTGTTCCTTGTGCCACAGCCCCTCCCCTCACTGAACTGTGTCTCCGCCCTTTACCAACCTCAAATTTTAGCCTTACCAAAGAAGTGATTTTGACATCAATCAACAGACCATAATAATAATAACAACAACAACAGCAACAACAACAACAATAATAATAATGTGAACATTTTTCCACATTCTTGTCAGGATCTGTCATCTTTTCCACTACCTGTCCACTACAGATAGCTGTGGTTCTGCTCTGCTTTGCTGAAGTCCGGGATATGTAGACATAAATAATTGACACACTAGTGCCCATGCACTGTCTCCTTGTCAATAAGAACAAAACAAACTAGAAACAGCCCAAATGACATAACACACCATTTCTGAACAAGAACCATAACGGCTCTCAACAATATGTAGGAAAAATTGTTATATCCTAGAAATGAATATTAATGTGATACAAAGGTATGCCATGTGTGATACAAAGGTATTCCATGTGTAACCTGAGTCTAAAGGGTTAAGACAACAAACCAGACCAGATTAGGGTTAGGAACGTGGGAAACAGAGGGTGCTGGTGAAAACCAAATAAACATATTCACCAGGACAGGGAATAGATATATATCTTCACCAGGACAGGGAACCTAAACAAGCTAAAACAACAGGAGGGCGAGAAGTCAAATGTCATTGTGAGAGCAGGGAGGTCTGCCATTTGGTTTACATGTGATGTCTGCTCTGGGGGGTATAAAAAGGAATCCTAGTCTCCAGGAAGAGAGGCTTGTTTGCTATACATTCCTTGTGTAGGTTCGTGTGAGTAACTTGTCTCCGCCCCTCCCAGTGAAGTCATAAAATTCTATCAGATACTAAATCTTTTTTTTTTTTTTTTTTTTTTTTTGTGTGTGTGTTTCTGATATTGCAGCACCACTCCTTTGACAGAAGTTAGCATCACGCTTTTATATAGTGAAAGCCATACAGGCCAAAACATGTCTATTTGTCTGTGTTTTGTATACTTATAGCCTAATGTCATGTATGAATGAGATAATGGTCATAGGACGAGAGATGGTTGGGAGGGAAGAACAGTATGGGCTTGGATGATTCAGAAGCAATTGAGTATAGTTTGATAGGCATACTGAATAGAAAACATGCAATGATTTTTGTACATGCAGTGATGAAACTGAAAAGATTTAGTTTTGGTATTTTGGTATATTAATTTAGTATGGGGAAAAAATCTCTTTTTTTCATTAGACCAATTGAAATGGGGAGGGTGACAGTGTGTAGTGTTTGATATAGTATTTTCTTTCTCTCTTTTGGCATATCACCTCTGCTACATGGATGAGTTATCCCATTCTAAGGACACAGACATTTGGTAAATCATTGGGGGTACTAGCATTGCTGCTTGCCCCATGTTGCAGCTTAGAGCTATATTTCAATTAGAATGGTTGCCAAGTAAAACTATGATATTCCATATACCTGAATTAAATTTGACTAAATTGTTGTGGTAAAATTGTGGCAAAACACACTGCAATTCTACTGCAAATGGTCACAATGACTGGTTCTACAAGCTACAATGTTTAAGTTGAAAGTGTTTATAAATGTGATAACTTACCTAGTATTTCAACATTAGCAGAATTTGACACTGTGCCTCCAGAGTTTGACAGCTCCAAGGTGTATTCTCCTCATCCTTTCTCTGGCATTCTTGATCTTCAGGGTAAAGACATGTTCCGATTGTGAGATGCTGATCTTGTCACCATTTTCCAGAGGCTCACCATCCTTGAGCCAAATGCCAGAAGCTTCAGTGTTTGCCCTCCAGCGGAAAGTTATGGCTTCTCCTTTCTTCACTTTTTGGTCTATAAAGAGATTTGGAAATTATATAGTACAGATATAGTGAATTAACATCTATTCATCTCAGTTAAGTAGTTTGCAGAGTTCTCACTACACAGATACCATCCTCATGTCAGGTGAAACTGTGCGATCTGACCTTTCCAATGACCCTAGGCACTTGTTGTTGTGATAAACTTATAAACTTTCAAATAAATTTTAAAGTAAGGCTACATTACATTTCTTTATACATTCTGCAACCTTGCATCCATGACATACCCACTTTTTGTGCAATAGTTCACAAACTTTTTGAAATTGCATAAGCAAATTGACAAATAGAGGTACCCTATTCCACTGACAGAATTGTGAATGTTTGCTGTGTTGTTTGTGCATGTACAAATGTGTTTGTTATTGTGGGTGTAAATAGCCTATTATTACCCTGTTGCCTATTTCTTCCCAGGGTGCAAACAGACACTTTGTTATTTTAGGACAACCATAGGTATATATTCTATCCACCAATCTATTTTTGAAGTTGCCCTGTGTGTGTGTGTGTGTGTGAGAGAGAGAGACAGAGAGAAGAGAGAAAAAGTGTTTTTTTATTCACAGAAAAACAGTGATAGAGTATTGGTTCATTTACCTTTAGATGTGGCACTGTTAAAGCAAACAAAAAAAAAACATTAAAGTAAAGAAACCAGTGAGATACACATTTCTGTGCACATACATACATTAGAGAGCCAGAAATATCAGTATACAAGTTATTCAAACAATACTCTGTGTGTGTGTGTGTACACATGCATGCACACGTGTGTGTGAGCATGTCTGTTTGTATATGCAGGTACATTAGAGATAAAAAAACACATTTTAAAAATGCTGAGTTTCACAGAAAACTGAGCAGACACTCTCACCACACAAAAGCTGCTACATATATATCTTTCTATAATCAGTCTACAATATAAATTACCTTGTAGTTTTGGCACTGTAAAAAGAAGAAAGAAAAAATCAACAGATGAAGATATCCACAGCAGTTTGCTTACATTATAACATTGTGTTTGCATGTGTGTGTGTGTGTACATGTGTGCATGTGTGTATGTGTGCAGAGCCGCTCCAGCCTTGCAGTATTGCTAATCTTTGCCTATAAGGGTTGACTGTTAGCCTCTCAGGATATCATTAGCAGAAGAAATAAAATATTTTAATATATTACAGTTACCACAGATATTTTGTGATAGACCAATATTGTCATCTGAGTCATTCCTTATGAAACCAACAAATGCATCATGCCTGACCCTCTTGGATTTGCTTCATACTTTAGGTGCCCGATGCCATTGTACCCATCAGTAATTGTTAAAAATATTAAAGACTATGCTGCATTGGTGGCTAATTTGGCTTTGCTTTGTTTTCTCCATTTTCTGTGGGTGTTACCATGCAATGCAGTCATATGTTTCACTGTGTCTCCGCCTTCAATTTATTAGCCTGATCACTGACTCACCTGTTCTTCATTGCAGCTACAAGCCACTTTCTTGCAAGTAATGACAGTGCCTACATCTTGTTGTATCTCCTATTCAAACTCGTCATTAATACTTAATAGTTATGTTTACCTCCACAAAACAAATCACCCGGACTATGTGCTGCAAACACTGAAATATTTCAGCCCAAACCTTTTTCTAATATTTGGCTGAGTTTATTACCTGATGTGTGTTACTAACTAGACCTATCTAAGCAAAACTCTAATGTTCCAGATTTACATCAAATAATTGTATGTAACCCATCAATTGGTTGCCGCCCATCTGAACCAACTCTCAGTGTATCCCCTTTAATTGCAACGTAACCTCACACAGCCGCATCCGATCTCAGCATTCATAGCCAGAACTGCCAGAACTAATATGCCCCGCTTTCTTAGTTACTGTAACTCGGACACAACATCGCAGCTGACTGCATGTTTACAATGACAGCTGTTGCTGTTGACAGCTGAGTTGTTACCAGACCACAACCCAGAACATTTTGGCTGTGGTTTGGCATACATCCGACATTTTTGGATTTATTTTGGCACTACATTTAGACTTGTGGTTAGACATATGGTTATGATTTACCAAAAAATACTAAAGGGCGCCAGTGATAGCATATGAGTTATGGCATATGTCTGGTTTGCCAAAATCCTGGCATTTGGCTTCATTGTGGTGTGATTATGCTTTATCATAATCAATGCCCAGGAATTTGCAACCTCACTACCGTGAGAAAGACACCCACCTACTTCAGTTTCTCCAGCGTAATCAAGAAGGTAAGTGCACTTTGCTATCTTCAAATATTACCAGTAACTACACCACTACACACAAAACAGGGCAAGGTTTTCATGTGGATATTCGCTAAACGCTTCCTTACAGTTTCAATGTGTATGTGCAGAAACAGTTCACATTTAAACTCCAAACTTACATTTTAGGCAGTAGGCATGGTGTTTTAAGTGTATGCATAACACTTTAACAGGTACTAAATCATTATTCAACCAAGTTTCCCAGTAATTCTGGAGGATGTTGTAGCTACTTGTATAACAAATTGAGTAATTGTTATTTCTTTGTCTGTGTGTTGTCACTTTCAGATGCTGTGAAAAGAAACCCCAAATGTGTCGCTACTACGGGCGAGACATCACAGCAGCAATTAAGCACTGTTTTTACTGGGCCAAGGATAGGTAAGGGTAGAGGAAGGAACAGATGCCTTCTACACATGGTAGTGAGTTATTTTTAAAAAGGAAAAATAAAAATGAATTAAAGTGAAACTGAATCTTGTTTTCTTTTCTATAAATAGACACATACCATATAATTAGCATTAGCTAGGACACTAGGACATAGGTCATTTAACATAGCGATATAACTTTATGAGCATAGAGTGCTAGGATAAATAAATAAATAAATAAGTAAATATTCATTCCTATTGTGGGCCAAAATAGGGCCATGTGCCATGCCAAATTGGCAAGCCAGTTTTGGGCCATATGTGGGCCATAAATATTTTGCTATCTGGGAAGAGGCTCTTGACAACTTTTGGAGACAACAAAATTTTTTTTCTTGGGCAAGATTTTAATCTGTATATGGCTGACAAAAAGGTTAGAGGCATGGATCTTCAGATCCCAAAGCAAGAGGGAGAAACCTCATTTAAAGTTGATTATCTTTGGTAACAACGCTATCAAGACCAGCACTGTTTGTATACAGCAGGGTAATGTAGCCTATTTAATTTAATTAATAATTCATTTACCATCCATTAACCTTACAAATGTGTAACACTGCAGAAGCACTGACATTTGGCCACACCAATTTCAGAACTGGCATAGACTTTCCTGACATATTAGCCTAGTTAGCGCCGCTAAAGTTAGTGGAATATATCACAAGCATATTATTGCTATTCAGTTACAGATCAACATTATAGCTTTTCTAACAATAAAGCTATTAAAAGCATGACACAAGGCTTAATCCACTGGAGACATTTACCCATGTTTTATTTGGGTTTGGGAAATGGGATAAAATAAACCCCATTGAGTAATCTCTCGATATCGTGTGTCGTTGTTGCTTGTGCCCCAGGCACATAGTTTGAGCATTTTTGATTCCTTAATAAAGCACAGAAAACAATGAAAATGGCACAGGCTCTAATGGTTCCCTATGGAGTTGGACGCAGTCTGGACTCCGGCTGGTAGTTAAATGCTATGGTTCGCTTTGTGTTCGGGCGGGCTGAGCCAAAGGCCAATTGTGTTTTTGAATGGCTTCACTAAGGTTTTGCTGAGTAATTGTTTGGAATGTTGCCTTCATAGTATTGCTGTGCCTGGTTAAACTGCAAAAGGGATAATATCCCACTATTGTAGCTTATTAGGAAATTTGGTCATTTCTTTGAAATAGACATGAAAGTACATGAGACATGAAAGTATCTAATTGCAAAATTGAATTCATATAATTTAATTCATATAATTCAATTCATGGTTCGTGCAGCAAAGTATACTGAAATGCTGCCAAAAGTTGTTCTAAAGCAGCCTGATGAGGAACAGGTGAATTAATGAATTAATTTAGGTGGGGGGCTGGAGACACAGAAAGTGAAACACCTGGCTATGTAAATGAAACAATGACATGGTACACACTGTATACACACCGTGTCTTTTTCCCAGACATGTACAGTATGTCTAAGGTCTAAATATACTTTGCCAAAAACAATTTGTCTGAGCAACTGCTATAATCATAAACCATTGATGTGATTCATTATAAAACATACTATACCTTATCATCAAGCATTGTGCACTTGACCTACAAAGTTTAGTTCCTGATATAGGCCAAGGTGTTGTGTAAAGGTTTGTGAACCCCTCTGAGGTACCTAGTTTTTTGTATTGTTTGGCCATAGAATGTGATCTGATTTTCAAGTCACATATTGTCAAATGTGCTGAAGCTAACAGCACCAAAGAAATGTTTTTGTTGAAAACATCCATGAAACCAAAACGCTGCATGCAAAAGTAAGTGAATATTTTGAATTAATCAGTGCTTGGCAGGAATAAACTCGAATCATGACTGTCAACCAGATCTGCACAACCCTGGCAGGATGTTCATGAGGTATCTCCGTCAGTTTTTCTTTCACTGCATATGGATGGTTTGCCTATTTGAATGTTTTATGAATATTTTCAACAAAAATGTTGCGAAAAATGTGAAAGGTAGCTATTTCTTTTGTGGTATTAGCTTTAGTACACTGTGTCTGTGACTGTAGGCTATTTGTCTTTTCATAGCTAGAGAGACGGACATGGGTAGTACTGTTTGAATGGAAATTTTAAACGAATCCTTGAAAAGATGCAACAGTAAAAGACCTCAAAACACCAAATTAATTCAACAGCAAAATGAAGCCATTTCCATTACTGGCATGCTAATAATATTCTATCAATTCAATCCTCATTCTGAGTTGACATGTGGTGATGGCAAATATTATTACCCATCGATAAACATCTAATCATGAAAAGTCGCTGACTCTTCAGTTTATGTTTGTAAACAAAGCCATTCCAGTTAATGAACAGTATGGAGATGGATCAGCCTGACTTTGGCCGGATGGTTTGCTTACCAATTTTAATTGCTATTGTGGCATCGCTGATTAGTCATATATATCTGAGGGTAGTGTTTGCAAAGAATGTCTATCAAACCATTAGAAACAAGCTGTTCCATCTGTGTGTAAGAAAGTAACTTCAGTAACAACAAATTCTGAACATGTAGAGCAGTTGAGTTGTTTGTGGGTCTGGTTAGCATTTTGATAGCTAGCATGATAAATTCAACTTAGTTATGAGTTGCGGTAGTGTCTCTGGCAGCGCTTGCAAAGGATGCCTGCCAAACCACTAAAACGATCATGAGATAATGTCTTGTTTGTCTCAAATTGAAGACCACTACATTCAGCCACATGGTAGTGGTCAATTACGCTTTCAATCTGTGGGGGCACACTAAATGTGCTTTAGTGTTGCTTTAAATTTTATTTAAAAATTATAATTCTGTTTATTTGATTGGCTCTATAGCTCACATGCGTGAAAAAATACATATATATATCCCTTCACCTTTTTATTTATGCAGGGTGACTGAGTGAAATGTAATCACTGATTTAAAGTCCATTTAAATATAGCTTTATCTCCTTAGGAGGCCTGCTTTGCTTAGTCTGGCCGTGTTCTTTATGTTTACCTCTGATTTTCTGTTATTTAAAACACCAAAACATCTGGTACAAATATAAGCTATAGTGGTGTGTTAATAGTTTAAGCCATTCAGTTATTTGATGAAAGTGAATTTGCTCTCATTTGAATGGAGAGAGCTAGTGAGAGTGTCCGTGACAAAACGCTTTCAAAACGACTGAAGAGGTATAAATTATACCAATCTCACAAAAACATAAACAAAAAAGAATACAGCCAGAAATCACAACTGAAATTTGGCTTATTAAATATTTGTTCCTCTCCTCAAAGACGACTTTAATAAATGAACTTATTTCTGATCATTTCTGAGGGTAGTGTTTGCAAAGAATGACTATCAAACCATTAGAAACAAGCTGCTCCATCTGTGTGTAAGAAAGTAACTTCAGTAACAACAAATTCTGAACATGTAGAGCAGTTGATTTGTTTGTGGGTCTGGTTAGCAATTTTGATAGCTAGCATGCTAAATTCAATTTAGTTATGAGTTGAGGGTAGTGTCTCTGGCAGTGTTTGCAGAGCACTATTAAAAATCTCTGATTTACGGCACTGGTATTGGTCAATTACGCTTTCAGTCTGTGGGGGTCCAAGAGATCAACATGTGCTTTGGTGTTGCTTTAAATTTTAAATCTAAATAATATTTCTGTTTATTTGATGGGCTCTATAGCTCACATGCATGAAAAACAAAACAAAAAAAAATATGCAGGGTGACTGAAATGTAATCACTGATTTAAAGCCCATTTAAATATAGCTTTATCTCCTTTGGAGGCCTCCTTGGCTGTCTGTGTTCTTTATGTTTACTTCTGATTTTCTGTTATTTAAAATACCAAAACATCAGACAAAACTATAAGCTATAGTGGTGTATTAATAGTTTAAGCCACTCAGTTATATGATGAAAGTGAATTTGCTCTCATTTGAATGGAGAGAGCTCTAGCAGCAGACAGTCAGTGAGAGTGTCCGCGACAAAACGACCCGGTAGAGGTATAAATTATACCAACCTCACAAAAAAAAAACAGAAACAAAAAAGAATACAGCCAGAAATCACAACTGAAATTTGGCTTATTAAATATTCCCTCTTCTCAAAGACGACTTTAATAAATGAACTTATTTCTGATAATCAAATTGACATACTCTCATTATTATTACAATTCAAATCTCATTATGGCCCCTAAGCTTGATTATATTTTTAAATCTTTTGAAGTTCTTGTCCTTAATTTGATTCATCCTGATGGGAATGGTGCTAAACCCTTAACAATTGTAACATTATATAGACCTCCAGGCTCCCTACACTGAATTCTTATCAGAATTCTCTGACTTCCTGTCCACTCTAGTCATTAAAACAGAAAAGATAATCATATTAGGTGATTTTAATATCCACATCGATGTTGCAAACGATAGTTTCCAATCTCTGCTTGATCACATTGGCTTCTGCCAAAATGTAAACACACCTACACATCAAGGTAACCACACCCTTGATCTTGTTCTGACACATGGAGTACAAATAGAACAACTTACAACCCTACCTCAACACTAACTGACCACTACTTATTAACTTTAAAAATCACATTAGACTATGTAGCACCTAACTCAGTCTACTACTACACTAGAAACATAACTCCCAAAACTACAGATGACTTCATAGCAAAAATTCTGTCTCTCCTTGAGCCTCTGCTGAGCCAATATAGCCCTGTATTAGAAGGCTCTATGCCAAGCCCAACCCAAGTTGATCAATTAACTGACAGTGTTGTAAATTTAATATACTCCACCTTCAACACAATTGCACCACTCAAAAAGAAAACTAGGAAACAAGAAAAATTGCCCCATGGTATACCACACAGACTCGCTTACTGAAACAAGCTGCTCAGAGACTTGAAAGGAAATGGTATGCCACTAAACTTGAAGTGTTCCACCTTCCTTGGAAAGATAGCTTAAAAGAGTACAAGACAGCACTTAACAATGCCAAATCAGCATATTATTCCTCACTTATACACAATAATAAAGATAATACAAAATTCCTTTTTAACACTATGTCCCGCTTAACAAAAAGCAGGATTGAGGTGTCCCATTCCATTCCAATAAGTCTAAGCAGCAAGGACTTCATGGACTATTTTAATGACACAATTGAATCTTTTCGACTTAAAATAAACGACTCCCTTGTAACCTCAAATCCAGTTGGACCACATGTAATGGTTACAGCTAGCTCTAGTCAACCTGTAGCATACTTTAATTCATTCACACCCACCAATATATCAGAAATTATGTCTTTGATCTCTTCAGCTAAAGCCTCAACATGCTTATTGGACCCTATCCCAAATGATCTTCTTAAGGCAGCTCTCCTCTATTGGCTGAGACGATTCTTAAAATTAGAAATGACTCACTCATAGTGGGCATGTCCCAAAATCTTTCAAGACATCTGTTAATAAACCATCAATTAAAAAAACAAACCTTGATCCTGATGTCCTTGCTAATTACAGACCCATATCTAACCTCCCATTTGTTTCAAAAATAGTGTCTAAGCAAATGTGTAGCTTCTTAAATGACAATAATATCCAGGAAACCTTCCAGTCAGGCTTAGAACTAATCATAGCACAGAATCAGCCCGAGGTAAAGTCTTCAATGACCTCCTTCTCGCATCTGATAATGGATATATATCAATATTAATCCTATTGGATCTTAGGGCTGCCTTTGACACTATTGACGGTATCCTACTACACAGACTTGAACACATGATAGGCATCAAAGACACTGCATTAGCCTGGTTGAAATCATACCTCTCTGGTCACTACCAGTTTGTACACGCTCATAATGAGTCATCAACCCATACCAAAGTAAAGTTTGGTGTACCCCAAGGCTCAGTGCTAGGTCCCCTGCTGTTCTCCCTGTACATGTTACCTTTAGGATCTGTTATAAAGAAATATCAATTTATTGCCTACATCAGTAATTACACTCATCATGTGACATCATGTGACTACACTAATGGATTACTGTTTGCTATAGTGCAGTAATTTTAAAGCATTACCAATCATTTTTTTAGAATATGTAATTAGTTACATATCAGCAAGTTACAACATTTTTAACCTATAATTTTAGCTGTGATTTCTTTATCACTAACACTAGTAAACATTCTGTTTGCTGGAAGTTGGTTGAATTGTGGCAGACAGTTGTGAGATACATTTGCAAAAACTCAGACAATATTTGTTTTGTTTCCAGAAGCAAAAAAAAAAAAAGTATTGTGATTTAACGAAGTTTTCAGAAATCTGTTTACTTCAATTCTTTTCGCTTTCTAATAGTTGACATACTAAGGTATAATTTTGCACATCTTCCTTTGAGATGTGTGAGCACATAATATCCAAGATATTATGTGTGCAATTCTGAAGGGTCGAGTGGGAGGCATTGGTCTATTTGACACAGAATAACCCTGCTGCAATAAGATTTTGCTGACGGCAGAATATCTACTGATAGTGTGGCAATGTGTCATGCATTTAATGAAGTGTTGAAACATTAAACATGTGAAAAATACACTGCATTGCATTCTTGTCACACAAAATGTATGTTTTTCCCCTTTTCCCTCAGATCATGTGTGCAGGGATGTAAAGTGGCCTGCGCTGGCACGCCAGAAGGAACTGAGCGACTATTGTATAGGTTTCAGTGCAGTCCATGTGCTGAGATTTGGCAGAAAATGAACCCAGTCAAAAGTCCAATATCCAGAACCGAATCCTGCAATCCGCACATTACTAGAAATAAAACTGGCATCCTTTTACTGAATTCCCAACGGAAGGAAGTAACAAAGAAAGAAAGAAAAATGGAAAGATGGAAAGAAAGGTAAACATTTTGATTGATCTATCTGTCAATCTATCTATCTATTTAATAGTGTTAGTTAAATTACCTTGTTGTTGTGGCCCTGTAAAAAGCAGATACAAAGATCCACATCAGTTTACTTACAGTACATCATAACAATACTGTGTCTGTGTGTGTATGTGAGTTTGTGTGTCTGTGTCTGTGTGCAAATGTACACAATGTAAACAGGAGGTTCCTGATAGCAAAACACTGATGGTAGCTTAAGAATGTTACACATTTGGCAGAACGTAGCCTGAACTTGCATGCAGGAATGTATTGGAAAGGAAATCAATTATCAGCTTTAATATTCATGAGGATATTGAGAGAACACAGGAACATTATTATGATATTCAGTCAGTTTAGTGGTAGTCGTAGTGGTACATGTGGCGATAGGATGACATGTTTAGGATGTTGAATATGTGGACCTTTAGTGAAGCCTATGATCCAAGTGTCAGGCCTATAGAAAGCCAAAACAGAGTTAAAATCTTTCTTACTTCAGGGAAAAATGGAAGAGTTCAGATGCAAGTCCATTTGTGATGAATTTACAGAAATATATTTATATAATTTTGATAAACTTTATCCTTAGTCTTACTCCAAGTGGAATGTTTTGGCTTGGTTGGCGATGGCAAATATTATTACTCATCACAATAAACGTCTAATCATGAAAAGTAGCTGACTGTTCAGTTTATGTTCGTAAACAAAGCCATTCCAGTTAATGAACAGTATGGAGATGGATCAGCCTGGCTTTGGCTGGACGGTTTCCTTTCAATTTTAATTGCTATCGTGTAGCGCTGATCAGTCATATATATCTGAGGGTAGTGTTTGCAAAGAATGTCTATCAAACCATTAGAAACAAGCGTTCCATCTGTGTGTAAGAAAGTAACTTCAGTAACAACAAATTCTGAACATGTAGAGCAGTTGAGTTGTTTGTGGGTCTGGTTAGCATTTTGATAGCTAGCATGCTAAATTCAACTTAGTTATGAGTTGCGGGTAGTGTCTCTGGCAGTGTTTGCAAAGGATGCCTACCAAACCACTAAAGCGATCATGAGATAATGTCTTGTTTGTCTCAAATTGAAGACCACTACATTCAGCCACATGGTAGTGGTCAATTACGCTTTCAATCTGTGGGGGCACACTAAATGTGCTTTAGTGTTGCTTTAAATTTTATTTAAAAATTATATTTCTGTTTATTTGATTGGCTCTATAGCTCACATGCGTGAAAAAAAATACATATATATATCCCTTCACCTTTTTATTTATGCAGGGTGACTGAGTGAAATGTAATCACTGATTTAAAGCCCATTTAAATATAGCTTTATCTCCTTAGGAGGCCTCCTTTGCTCAGTCTGGCCGTGTTCTTTATGTTTACCTCTGATTTTCTGTTATTTAAAACACCAAAACATCAGATACAAATATAAGCTGTAGTGGTGTGTTAATAGTTTAAGCCATTCAGTTATTTGATGAAAGTGAATTTGCTCTCATTTGAATGGAGAGAGCTAGTGAGAGTGTCCGTGACAAAAGCGTTTTCAAAGCGACTCGGAAGAGGTATAAATTATACCAATCTCACAAAAAAACAGAAACAAAAAAGAATACAGCCAGCCAGAAATCACAACTGAAATTTGGCTTATTGAATATTTGTTCCCTCTCCTCAAAGACGACTTAAATAAATGAACTTATTTCTGATCATTTTGAGGGTAGTGTTATAAAGAATGACTATCAAACCATTAGAAACAAGCGTTCCATCTGTGTGTAAGAAAGTAACTTCAGTAACAACAAATTCTGAACATGTAGAGCAGTTGAGTTGTTTGTGGGTCTGGTTAGCTAGCATGCTAAATTCAATTTAGTTATGAGTTGAGGGTAGTGTCTCTGGCAGTGTTTGCAGAGCACTATTAAAAATCTCTGATTTACGGCACTGGTATTGGCCAATTACGCTTTCAGTCTGTGGGGGATCCCAGAGATCAAAATGTGCTTTGGTGTTGCTTTAAATTTTAAATCAAAATAATATTTCTGTTTATTTGATGGGCTCTATAGCTCACATACATGAAAAACAACAAAAAAATATGCAGGGTGACTGAAATGTAATCACTGATTTAAAGCCCATTTAAATATAGCTTTATCTCATTTGGAGGCCTCCTTGGCTGTCTGTGTTCTTTATGTTTACTTCTGATTTTCTGTTATTTAAAATACCAAAACATCAGACAAAACTATAAGCTATAGTGGTGTATTAATAGTTTAAGCCACTCAGTTATTTGATGAAAATGAATTTGCTCTCATTTGAATGGAGAGAGCTCTAGCAGCAGACAGTCAGTGAGAGTGTCCGCGACAAAAGCGACCCGGTAGAGGTATAAATTATACCAACCTTACAAAAAAACAGAAACAAAAAAGAATACAGCCAGAAATCACAACTGAAATTTGGCTTATGAAATATTCGTTCTCTCTTCTCAAAGACGACTTTAATAAATGAACTTATTTCTGATAATCAAATTGACATACTCTGTCTTACAGAAACCTGGCTAAAACCTGATGAATACCTCCCACTAAATGAAGCTACCCCCAAGTCATCTAAATTATAACATACCACGTTGTTATGGCCATGGTGGTGGAGTAGCCACAATTCACAATTCAAATCAATTCATTATGGCCCCTAGTCTTGATTATATTTTTAAATCTTTTGAAGTTCTTGTCCTTAACTTGATGCATCCTGATAGGAATGGTGCTAAACCCTTAACAATTGTAACATTATATAGACCTCCAGGCCCCTACACTGAATTCTTATCAGAATTCTCTGACTTCCTGTCCTCTCTAGTCATTAAAACAGAAAAAGATAATCATATTAGGTGATTTTAATATCCACATCGATGTTGCAAACGATAGTTTCCAATCTCTGCTTGATCACATTGGCTTCTGCCAAAATGTAAACACATCTACACATCAAGGTAACCACACCCTTGATCTTGTTCTGACACATGGAGTACAAATAGAACAACTTACAACCCTACCTCAACACTAACTGACCACTACTTATTAACTTTAAAAATCACATTAGACTATGTAGCACCTAACTCAGTCTACTACTACACTAGAAACATAACTCCCAAAACTACAGATGACTTCATAGCAAAAATTCTGTCTCTCCTTGAGCCTCTGCTGAGCCAATATAGCCCTGTATTAGAAGGCTCTATGCCAAGCCCAACCCAAGTTGATCAATTAACTGACAGTGTTGTAAATGTACTATACTCCACATTCAACACAATTGCACCACTCAAAAAGAAAACTAGGAAACAAGAAAAAATTGCCCCATGGTATACCACACAGACTCGCTTACTGAAACAAGCTGCTCGTAGACTTGAAAGGAAATGGTATGCCACTAAACTTGAAGTGTTCCACCTTCCTTGGAAAGATAGCTTAAAAGAGTACAAGACAGCACTTAACAATGCCAAATCAGCATATTATTCCTCACTTATACACAATAATAAAGATAATACAAAATTCCTTTTTAACACTATGTCCCGTTTAACAAAAAGCAGGATTGAGGTGTCCCATTCCATTCCAATAAGTCTAAGCAGCAAGGACTTCATGGACTATTTTAATGACACAATTGAATATATTAGACTTAAAATAAACAACTCCCTTGTAACCTCAAATCCAGTTGGACCACATGTAATGGTTACAGCTAGCTCTAGTCAACCTGTAGTATACTTTGATTCATTCACACCCACCAATATCTCAGAAATTATGTCTTTGGTCTCTTCAGCTAAAGCCTCAACATGCTTATTGGACCCTATCCCAAATGATCTTCTTAAGGCTGCTCTCCCTCTATTGGCTGAGACGATTCTTAAAATTAGAAATGACTCACTCATAGTGGGCATGTCCCAAAATCTTTCAAGACATCTGTTAATAAACCATCAATTAAAAAAACAAACCTTGATCCTGATGTCCTTGCTAATTACAGACCCATATCTAACCTCCCATTTGTTTCAAAAATAGTGTCTAAGCAAATGTGTAGCTTCTTAAATGACAATAATATCCAGGAAACCTTCCAGTCAGGCTTAGAACTAATCATAGCACAGAATCAGCCGAGGTAAAGTCTTCAATGACCTCCTTCTCGCATCTGATAATGGATATATATCAATATTAATCCTATTGGATCTTAGGGCTGCCTTTGACACTATTGACGGTATATCCTACTACACAGACTTGAACACATGATTGGCATCAAAGACACTGCATTAGCCTGGTTCAAATCATACCTCTCTGGTCGCTACCAGTTTGTACACGCTCATAATGAGTCATCAACCCATACCAAAGTAAAGTTTGGTGTACCCCGTTATGTTACCTTTAGGATCTGTTATAAGGAAACATGGTATTACTTTCCACTCCTATGCTGATGAGACCCAGCTTTACCTTTCTATGAAGCCTAATGACTATATGCCAATGACTAAACTTTATGCCTGTTTCCTAGACATCAAAACCTGGATGACTAATAATTTCCTTTGTTTAAAATCATGAAGTTATGATGATTGGCCCTAAACAGCTGACCAACACTCTACCCCATCGCCAAAACTTACTCAGTGGCCTGTCACTGTCATGTAATGCAAAAGTTAAAGACCTCGGGGTAATTGTTGACCAGGGACCTCTCTCTACAGAGTCATGTAAAACACATTTCAAAAACATCTTTTTCCCACCTACAAAGTATTGCTTAGGTTAGAAAGTTCCTATCCTTTGAGGATGCTGAAAAATAATACACGCATTTATTACTTCCGGGCTTGATTATTGCAATGCTCTGTTCTCTGGGTGTAGCAATACTTGCATGAAAAACCTACAACTAATACAAAATACTCACCAGGACAAAAAATATGAACATATCTCTCCTATCCTTGCTTCCCTACATTGGCTCCCCCTATTAAAAGTCGAATTGATTTTAAAATACTCCTCCTAACCTACAAAGCCCTCAAGGCGATGCACCAACATATATTAAAGACTTACTCGTGTCTTACCACCCTCCTAGAACCCTAAGATCCCAAAATGCTGGTTTCCCTTGTAATCCCCAAGAATATCAAAATCTACGATTGGAGGAAGAGCCTTCTGTTACGTGCACCCCTCCTGTGGAATAGTCTCCCCATATATATATATATATATATATATATATATATATATATATATATATATATATATATATATATATATATATATATAATATAATTTAATATATAATTTATTTATTTATACACATATAGGTATGCCCAAATTACACATTTGCTTTCTGATGTGTGAGCCTGGCCTAATTCACTATTTTCCTCTCTGTTATGATTCTGTCCTCCGGGACATCGGCCCCCGCTGGACTCTCGCTGTATTGCAGCTTCCTTGTTTTGTTTTTCTATGTCTTCCATGTGCTTATGTTGTGTTTACCTGACCCGCCCCTTTCTGCCCTCATTGATCCACTCCTGTGTCCCATGATTCTGTTTTTCCTTAACGAGTTTCACCTGCCTCTTGTTTGTTGCTTGTTCCCTTCCTATATATTGACCAGTCCGTTCATGGCTCTTTGTCTGATTGTCTGACCGTGTTCCTGTCTGTAAGTTTCGTGCTATCTGCCAGTGTATTTATGCTCCCGTGTTTACCCGATTTCCCTTCCGTGTTTTTGCCTCCTCCGAGTTTTCTCTGAAGTTTTCTGCTGTCTTGGTTCTGTGGACAATTTTGAGTTTTGACTGCGATTTACTGATTTGGATTATTGCCTTTTGTTGGAATTTTGCCTACCCGCTGTATGGATTACCTTTGCGTTTGATCTTCTAAGTGTTTCCCTTTTGTGATTATTGAACTTTTTGTAAATAAATTTGTCTTAATCTGCATTTGAGTCAGTCTGAGTTTTCACGTACCTCACACTCTCTCACAATTATCCCTTCCTGAGGCTTTGTGATTGACCCCCTCACAATGGCGCTGTCAAATGGACCCTTACTGTTACCCCCATGGCCCATCTCATTCCTTTGAGTTTGTCACTATGCCTGGCCGCTGCTACATTGTCCAGCCATAATTCCTGATAACCACCTATAGACTGGCAACTTATACTTTGTCATGGTTACTACTGATTGTGATTTTCTCCATGACCCCTGGCAGTTGGGTTAGCCCCTTGAGTCGTGGATCTGCCCAAAGTTTCTTCCTAGATTAACTGAACATAAGGGAGTTTTCCTTGCCCTGTTGCTCTTGGGTGCTTCTTCTGTAAAGCGAAGAATTGTAGGCTATCTAAAATGCTGGGTTGTGTGTAAATTGTATCTGTCTAGTGTCAGCTCAACTCTTATTTAATAATCAATTTATTGCCTACATCAGTAATTACACTCATCATGTGACATCATGTGATTACACTAATGGATTACTGTTTGCTATAGTGCAGTAATTTTAAAGCATTACCAATCATTTTTTTAGGAATATGTAATTAGTTACATATCAGCAAGTTACAACATTTTCAACTTATAATTTTAGCTGTGATTTCTTTATCACTAACACTAGTAAACAATAGTAAACATTCTGTTTGCTGGAAGTTGGTTGAATTGTGGCAGACAGTTATGAGATACATTTGCAAAAACTCAGACAATATTTGTTTTGTTTCCAGCAAAAAAAAAAAGTATTGTGATTTAACGATCCCACCTCAGTTTTCAGAAATCTGTTTACTTCAATTCTTTTCGTTTCTAATAGTTGACATACTAAGGTATAATTTTGCACATCTTCCTTTGAGATGTGTGAGCACATATATATCCAAGATATTATGTGTGCAATTCTGAAGGGTCGAGTGGGAGGCATTGGTCTATTTGACACAGAATAACCCTGCTGCAATAAGATTTTGCTGACGGCAGAATATCTACTGATAGTGTGGCAATGTGTCATGCATTTAATGAAGTGTTGAAACATTAAACATGTGAAAAATACACTGCATTGCATTCTTGTCACACAAAATGTATGTTTTTCCCCCTTTCCCCCTCATATCATGTGTGCAGGGATGTAAAGTGGCCTGCGCTGGCACGCCAGAAGGAACTGAGCGACTATTGTATAGGTTTCAGTGCAGTCCATGTGCTGAGATTTGGCAGAAAATGAACCCAGTCAAAAGTCCAATATCCAGAACCGAATCCTGCAATCCGTACATTACTAGAAATAAAACTGGCATCCTTTACTGAATTCCAACGGGAAGGAAGTAACAAAGAAAGAAAGAAAAATGGAAAGATGGAAAGAAAGGTAAACATTTTGATTGATCTATCTGTCAATCTATCTATCTATTTAATAGTGTTAGTTAAATTACCTTGTTGTTGTGGCCCTGTAAAAAGCAGATACAAAGATCCACATCAGTTTACTTACAGTACATCATAACAATACTGTGTCTGTGTGTGTATGTGAGTTTGTGTGTCTGTGTCTGTGTGCAAATGTACACAATGTAAACAGGAGGTTCCCTGATAGCAAAACACTGATGGTAGCTTAAGAATGTTACACATTTGGCAGAACGTAGCCTGAACTTGCATGCAGGAATGTATTGGAAAGGAAATCAATTATCAGCTTTAATATTCATGAGGATATTGAGAGAACACAGGAACATTATGATATTCAGTCACTTTGTAGTAAGTGGTATCTGGGCGATGACATGTTAGGATGTTGAATATGTGGACCTTTAGTGAAGCCTATGATCCAAGTGTCAGGCCTATAGAAAGCCAAAACAGAGTTAAAATCTCTTTCTTACTTCAGGGAAAAATGGAAGAGTTCAGATGCAAGTCCATTTGTGATGAATTTACAGAAATATATTTATATAATTTTGATAAACTTTATCCTTAGTCTTACTCCAAGTGGAATGTTTTGGCTTGGTTGGCGATGGCAAATATTATTACTCATCACAATAAAACGTCTAATCATGAAAAGTAGCTGACTGTTCAGTTTATGTTCGTAAACAAAGCCATTCCAGTTAATGAACAGTATGGAGATGGATCAGCCTGGCTTTGGCTGGACGGTTTCCTTTCCAATTTTAATTGCTATCGTGGCAACGCTGATCAGTCATATATATCTGAGGGTAGTGTTTGCAAAGAATGACTATCAAACCATTAGAAACAAGCGTTCCATCTGTGTGTAAGAAAGTAACTTCAGTAACAACAAATTCTGAACATGTAGAGCAGTTGAGTTGTTTGTGGGTCTGGTTAGCATTTTGATAGCTAGCATGCTAAATTCAACTTAGTTATGAGTTGCGGGTAGTGTCTCTGGCAGTGTTTGCAAAGGATGCCTACCAAACCACTAAAACGATCATGAGATAATGTCTTGTTTGTCTCAAATTGAAGACCACTACATTCAGCCACATGGTAGTGGTCAATTACGCTTTCAATCTGTGGGGGCACACTAAATGTGCTTTAGTGTTGCTTTAAATTTTATTTAAAAATTATATTTCTGTTTATTTGATTGGCTCTATAGCTCACATGCGTGAAAAAAATACATATATATATCCCCTTCACCTTTTTATTTATGCAGGGTGACTGAGTGAAATGTAATCACTGATTTAAAGCCCATTTAAATATAGCTTTATCTCCTTAGGAGGCCTCCTTTGCTCAGTCTGGCCGTGTTCTTTATGTTTACCTCTGATTTTCTGTTATTTAAAACACCAAAACATCAGATACAAATATAAGCTGTAGTGGTGTGTTAATAGTTTAAGCCATTCAGTTATTTGATGAAAGTGAATTTGCTCTCATTTGAATGGAGAGAGCTAGTGAGAGTGTCCGTGACAAAACGTTTTCAAAACGACTGAAGAGGTATAAATTATACCAATCTCACAAAAAAACAGAAACAAAAAAGAATACAGCCAGAAATCACAACTGAAATTTGGCTTATTGAATATTTGTTCCCTCTCCTCAAAGACGACTTAAATAAATGAACTTATTTCTGATCATTTTGAGGGTAGTGTTCGCAAAGAATGACTATCAAACCATTAGAAACAAGCGTTCCATCTGTGTGTAAGAAAGTAACTTCAGTAACAACAAATTCTGAACATGTAGAGCAGTTGAGTTGTTTGTGGGTCTGGTTAGCTAGCATGCTAAATTCAATTTAGTTATGAGTTGAGGGTAGTGTCTCTGGCAGTGTTTGCAGAGCACTATTAAAAATCTCTGATTTACGGCACTGGTATTGGCCAATTACGCTTTCAGTCTGTGGGGATCCCAGAGATCAAAATGTGCTTTGGTGTTGCTTTAAATTTTAAATCAAAATAATATTTCTGTTTATTTGATGGGCTCTATAGCTCACATACATGAAAAACAACAAAAAAATATGCAGGGTGACTGAAATGTAATCACTGATTTAAAGCCCATTTAAATATAGCTTTATCTCATTTGGAGGCCTCCTTGGCTGTCTGTGTTCTTTATGTTTACTTCTGATTTTCTGTTATTTAAAATACCAAAACATCAGACAAAACTATAAGCTATAGTGGTGTATTAATAGTTTAAGCCACTCAGTTATTTGATGAAAATGAATTTGCTCTCATTTGAATGGAGAGAGCTCTAGCAGCAGACAGTCAGTGAGAGTGTCCGCGACAAAACGACCGGTAGAGGTATAAATTATACCAACCTTACAAAAAAAACAGAAACAAAAAAGAATACAGCCAGAAATCACAACTGAAATTTGGCTTATGAAATATTCGTTCTCTCTTCTCAAAGACGACTTTAATAAATGAACTTATTTCTGATAATCAAATTGACATACTCTGTCTTACAGAAACCTGGCTAAAACCTGATGAATACCTCCCACTAAATGAAGCTACCCCCAAGTCATCTAAATTATAACATACCACGTTGTTATGGCCATGGTGGTGGAGTATCCACAATTCACAATTCAAATCTCATTATGGCCCCTAAGCTTGATTATATTTTTAAATCTTTTGAAGTTCTTGTCCTTAATTTGATTCATCCTGATGGGAATGGTGCTAAACCCTTAACAATTGTAACATTATAGAGACCTACTACACTGAATTCTTATCAGAATTCTCTGACTTCCTGTCCTCTCTAGTTATCAAAACAGAAAAGATAATCATATTAGGTGATTTTAATATCCACATCGATGTTGCAAACGATAGTTTCCAATCTCTGCTTGATCACATTGGCTTCTGCCAAAATGTAAACACATCTACACATCAAGGTAACCACACCCTTGATCTTGTTCTGACACATGGAGTACAAACAGAACAACTTACAACCCTACCTCAACACTAACTGACCACTACTTATTAACTTTAAAAATCACATTAGACTATGTAGCACCTAACTCTGTCTACTACTACACTAGAAACATAACTCCCAAAACTACAGATGACTTCATAGCAAAATTCTGTCTCTCCTTGAGCCTCTGCTGAGCCAATATAGCCCTGTATTAGAAGGCTCTATGCCAAGCCCAACCCAAGTTGATCAATTAACTGACAGTGTTGTAAATGTACTATACTCCACCTTCAACACAATTGCACCACTCAAAAAGAAAACTAGGAAACAAGAAAAAATTGCCCCATGGTATACCACACAGACTCGCTTACTGAAACAAGCTGCTCGTAGACTTGAAAGGAAATGGTATGCCACTAAACTTGAAGTGTTCCACCTTCCTTGGAAAGATAGCTTAAAAGAGTACAAGACAGCACTTAACAATGCCAAATCAGCATATTATTCCTCACTTATACACAATAATAAAGATAATACAAAATTCCTTTTAACACTATGTCCCGTTTAACAAAAAGCAGGATTGAGGTGTCCCATTCCATTCCAATAAGTCTAAGCAGCAAGGACTTCATGGACTATTTTAATGACACAATTGAATATATTAGACTTAAAATAAACAACTCCCTTGTAACCTCAAATCCAGTTGGACCACATGTAATGGTTACAGCTAGCTCTAGTCAACCTGTAGCATACTTTAATTCATTCACACCCACCAATATATCAGAAATTATGTCTTTGATCTCTTCAGCTAAAGCCTCAACATGCTTATTGGACCCTATCCCAAATGATCTTCTTAAGGCAGCTCTCCCTCTATTGGCTGAGACGATTCTTAAAATTAGAAATGACTCACTCATAGTGGGCATGTCCCAAAATCTTTCAAGACATCTGTTAATAAACCATCAATTAAAAAAACAAACCTTGATCCTGATGTCCTTGCTAATTACAGACCCATATCTAACCTCCCATTTGTTTCAAAAATAGTGTCTAAGCAAATGTGTAGCTTCTTAAATGACAATAATATCCAGGAAACCTTCCAGTCAGGCTTAGAACTAATCATAGCACAGAATCAGCCCGAGGTAAAGTCTTCAATGACCTCCTTCTCGCATCTGATAATGGATATATATCAATATTAATCCTATTGGATCTTAGGGCTGCCTTTGACACTATTGACGGTATCCTACTACACAGACTTGAACACATGATAGGCATCAAAGACACTGCATTAGCCTGGTTCAAATCATACCTCTCTGGTCGCTACCAGTTTGTACACGCTCATAATGAGTCATCAACCCATACCAAAGTAAAGTTTGGTGTACCCCGTTATGTTACCTTTAGGATCTGTTATAAGGAAACATGGTATTACTTTCCACTCCTATGCTGATGAGACCCAGCTTTACCTTTCTATGAAGCCTAATGACTATATGCCAATGACTAAACTTTATGCCTGTTTCCTAGACATCAAAACCTGGATGACTAATAATTTCCTTTGTTTAAAATCATGAAGTTATGATGATTGGCCCTAAACAGCTGACCAACACTCTACCCCATCGCCAAAACTTACTCAGTGGCCTGTCACTGTCATGTAATGCAAAAGTTAAAGACCTCGGGGTAATTGTTGACCAGGACCTCTCTCTACAGAGTCATGTAAAACACATTTCAAAAACATCTTTTTTCCACCTACGAAATATTGCTAAGGTTAGAAAGTTCATATCCTGTGAGGATGCTGAGAAATGAATACATGCATTTATTACTTCCAGGCTCGATTATTGCAATGCTCTGTTCTCTGGGTGTAGTAATACTTGCATGAAAAACCTACAGCTAATACAAAACACTCACTAGGACTACAAAATATGAACATATCTCTCCTATCCTTGCTTCCCTACATTGGCTCTCCTATTAAAAGTCGAATTGATTTTAAAATACTCCTCCTAACCTACAAAGCCCTCAAGGGCGATGCACCAACATATATTAAAGACTTACTCGTGTCTTACCACCCTCCTAGAACCCTAAGATCCCAAAATGCTGGTTTCCTTGTAATCCCAAGAATATCAAAATCTACGATTGGAGGAAGAGCCTTCTGTTACCGCACCCCTCCTGTGGAATAGTCTCCCACATATATATATATATATATATATATATATATATATATATATATATATATATATATATATATATATATATATATATAATATATAATTTATTTATTTATACACATATAGGTATGCCCAAATTACACATTTGCTTTCTGATGTGTGAGCCTGGCCTAATTCACTATTTTCCTCTCTGTTATGATTCTGTCCTCCGGGACATCGCCCCCGCTGGACTCTCGATGTATTGCAGCTTCCTTGTTTTGTTTTTTTTTCTATGTCTTCCATGTGCTTATGTTGTGTTTACCTGACCCGCCCCTTTCTGCCCTCATTGATCCACACATGTGTCCAATGATTATGTTTTCCCTTAACGAGTTTCACCTGCCCCTTGTTTGTTACTGTGCTCCCTTCCCTATATATTCACCAGTCCGTTCGTGGCTCTTTGTCTGATTGTCTGACCGTGTTCTTGTCTGTAAGTTTCGTGCTATCTGCCAATGTATTTATGCTCCCGTGTTTACCCGATTTCCCTCCCGTGTTTTTGCCTCCTCCGAGTTTTCTGAAGTTTTCTGCTCTCCTGTTTCTGTGGACAATTTTGAGTTTTGACTGCGATTTACTGATTTGGATTATTGCCTTTGTTGGAATTTTTGCCTACCCGCTGTATGGATTACCTTTTGCGTTTGATCTTCTAAGTGTTTTCCTTTTGTGATTATTGAACTTTTTGTAAATAAATTTGTCTTAATCTGCATTTGAGTCAGTCTGAGTTTTCACGCACCTCACACTCTCTCCACAATTATCCCTTCCTGAGGCTTTGTGATTGACCCCCTCACAATGGCGCTGTCAAATGGACCCTTACTGTTACCCCCATGGCCCATCTCATTCCTTTGAGTTTGTCACTATGCCTGGCCGCTGCTACATTGTCCAGCCATAATTCCTGATAACCACCTATAGACTGGCAACTTATACTTTGTCATGGTTACTACTGATTGTGATTTTTCTCCATGACCCCTGGCAGTTGGGTTAGCCCCTTGAGTCGTGGATCTGCCCAAAGTTTCTTCCTAGATTAACTGAACATAAGGGAGTTTTTCCTTGCCCCTGTTGCTCTTGGGTGCTTCTTCTGTAAAGCGAAGAATTGTAGGCTATCTAAAATGCTGGGTTGTGTGTAAATTGTATCTGTCTAGTGTCAGCTCAACTCTTATTTAATAATCAATTTATTGCCTACATCAGTAATTACACTCATCATGTGACATCATGTGATTACACTAATGGATTACTGTTTGCTATAGTGCAGTAATTTTAAAGCATTACCAATCATTTTTTAGGAATATGTAATTAGTTACATATCAGCAAGTTACAACATTTTCAACTTATAATTTTAGCTGTGATTTCTTTATCACTAACACTAGTAAACAATAGTAAACATTCTGTTTGCTGGAAGTTGTTGTTGAATTGTGGCAGACAGTTATGAGATACATTTGCAAAAACTCAGACAATATTTGTTTTGTTTCCAGAAGCAAAAAAAAAAA
Source organism: Tenualosa thibaudeaui (assembly GCA_027481765.1). NCBI lineage: Eukaryota > Metazoa > Chordata > Actinopteri > Clupeiformes > Clupeidae > Tenualosa > Tenualosa thibaudeaui. The sequence continues at coordinate 148,476 of JAIFZK010000214.1, forward strand.
AAGTATTGTGATTTAACGATCCCACCTCAGTTTTCAGAAATCTGTTTACTTCAATTCTTTTCGTTTCTAATAGTTGACATACTAAGGTATAATTTTGCACATCTTCCTTTGAGATGTGTGAGCACATAATATCCAAGATATTATGTGTGCAATTCTGAAGGGTCGAGTGGGAGGCATTGGTCTATTTGACACAGAATAACCCTGCTGCAATAAGATTTTGCTGACGGCAGAATATCTACTGATAGTGTGGCAATGTGTCATGCATTTAATGAAGTGTTGAAACATTAAACATGTGAAAATACACTGCATTGCATTCTTGTCACACAAAATGTATGTTTTTCCCCCTTTTCCCTCAGATCATGTGTGCAGGGATGTAAAGTGGCCTGCGCTGGCACGCCAGAAGGAACTGAGCGACTATTGTATAGGTTTCAGTGCAGTCCATGTGCTGAGATTTGGCAGAAAATGAACCCAGTCAAAAAGTCCAATATCCAGAACCGAATCCTGCAATCCGTACATTACTAGAAATAAAACTGGCATCCTTTTACTGAATTCCCCAACGGAAGGAAGTAACAAAGAAAGAAAGAAAAATGGAAAGATGGAAAGAAAGGTAAACATTTTGATTGATCTATCTGTCAATCTATCTATCTATTTAATAGTGTTAGTTAAATTACCTTGTTGTTGTGGCCCTGTAAAAAGCAGATACAAAGATCCACATCAGTTTACTTACAGTACATCATAACAATACTGTGTCTGTGTGTGTATGTGAGTTTGTGTGTCTGTGTCTGTGTGCAAATGTACACAATGTAAACAGGAGGTTCCTGATAGCAAAACACTGATGGTAGCTTAAGAATGTTACACATTTGGCAGAACGTAGCCTGAACTTGCATGCAGGAATGTATTGGAAAGGAAATCAATTATCAGCTTTAATATTCATGAGGATATTGAGAGAACACAGGAACATTATGATATTCAGTCACTTTCGTAGTAAGTGGTATCTGGGCCGATGACATGTTAGGATGTTGAATATGTGGACCTTTAGTGAAGCCTATGATCCAAGTGTCAGGCCTATAGAAAGCCAAAACAGAGTTAAAATCTTTCTTACTTCAGGGAAAAATGGAAGAGTTCAGATGCAAGTCCATTTGTGATGAATTTACAGAAATATATTTATATAATTTTGATAAACTTTATCCTTAGTCTTACTCCAAGTGGAATGTTTTGGCTTGGTTGGCGATGGCAAATATTATTACTCATCACAATAAACGTCTAATCATGAAAAGTAGCTGACTGTTCAGTTTATGTTCGTAAACAAAGCCATTCCAGTTAATGAACAGTATGGAGATGGATCAGCCTGGCTTTGGCTGGACGGTTTCCTTTCCAATTTTAATTGCTATCGTGGCAACGCTGATCAGTCATATATATCTGAGGGTAGTGTTTGCAAAGAATGACTATCAAACCATTAGAAACAAGCTGTTCCATCTGTGTGTAAGAAAGTAACTTCAGTAACAACAAATTCTGAACATGTAGAGCAGTTGAGTTGTTTGTGGGTCTGGTTAGCATTTTGATAGCTAGCATGCTAAATTCAACTTAGTTATGAGTTGCGGGTAGTGTCTCTGGCAGTGTTTGCAAAGGATGCCTACCAAACCACTAAAACGATCATGAGATAATGTCTTGTTTGTCTCAAATTGAAGACCACTACATTCAGCCACATGGTAGTGGTCAATTACGCTTTCAATCTGTGGGGGCACACTAAATGTGCTTTAGTGTTGCTTTAAATTTTATTTAAAAATTATATTTCTGTTTATTTGATTGGCTCTATAGCTCACATGCGTGAAAAAAAATACATATATATATCCCTTCACCTTTTTATTTATGCAGGGTGACTGAGTGAAATGTAATCACTGATTTAAAGCCCATTTAAATATAGCTTTATCTCCTTAGGAGGCCTCCTTTGCTCAGTCTGGCCGTGTTCTTTATGTTTACCTCTGATTTTCTGTTATTTAAAACACCAAAACATCAGATACAAATATAAGCTGTAGTGGTGTGTTAATAGTTTAAGCCATTCAGTTATTTGATGAAAGTGAATTTGCTCTCATTTGAATGGAGAGAGCTAGTGAGAGTGTCCGTGACAAAAACGTTTTCAAACGACTGGAAGAGGTATAAATTATACCAATCTCACAAAAAAACAGAAACAAAAAAGAATACAGCCAGAAATCACAACTGAAATTTGGCTTATTGAATATTTGTTCCCTCTCCTCAAAGACGACTTAAATAAATGAACTTATTTCTGATCATTTTTGAGGGTAGTGTTCGCAAAGAATGACTATCAAACCATTAGAAACAAGCTGTTCCATCTGTGTGTAAGAAAGTAACTTCAGTAACAACAAATTCTGAACATGTAGAGCAGTTGAGTTGTTTGTGGGTCTGGTTAGCTAGCATGCTAAATTCAATTTAGTTATGAGTTGAGGGTAGTGTCTCTGGCAGTGTTTGCAGAGCACTATTAAAAATCTCTGATTTACGGCACTGGTATTGGCCAATTACGCTTTCAGTCTGTGGGGATCCCAGAGATCAAAATGTGCTTTGGTGTTGCTTTAAATTTTAAATCAAAATAATATTTCTGTTTATTTGATGGGCTCTATAGCTCACATACATGAAAAACAACAAAAAAATATGCAGGGTGACTGAAATGTAATCACTGATTTAAAGCCCATTTAAATATAGCTTTATCTCATTTGGAGGCCTCCTTGGCTGTCTGTGTTCTTTATGTTTACTTCTGATTTTCTGTTATTTAAAATACCAAAACATCAGACAAAACTATAAGCTATAGTGGTGTATTAATAGTTTAAGCCACTCAGTTATTTGATGAAAATGAATTTGCTCTCATTTGAATGGAGAGAGCTCTAGCAGCAGACAGTCAGTGAGAGTGTCCGCGACAAAACGACCCGGTAGGGGTATAAATTATACCAACCTCACAAAAATAAAACCAGAAACAAAAAAACAATATAGCCAGAAATCACAGCTGAAATTTGGCTTATTAAATATTTGTTCATTCTTCTCAAAGACGACTTTAATAAATGAACTTGATCAAAGTGACATGCTTTGTCTTACCTGGCTAAAACCTGATGAATACCTCCCACTAAATGAAGCTACCCCCCAAGTCATCTAAATTATCACATACCACGTTGTTATGGCCATGGTGGCGGAGTAGCCACAATTTATAATTCAAACCTCATCATGGCCCCTAAGCTTGATTATGTGTTTAAATCTTTTGAAGTTCTTGTCCCTTAATTTGATTCATCCTGATGGGAATGGTGCTAAACCCTTAACAATTGTAAACATTATATAGACCTCCAGGCTCCTACACTGAATTCTTATCAGAATTCTCTGACTTCCTGTCCTCTCTAGTCATTAAAACAGAAAAGATAATCATATTAGGTGATTTTAATATCCACATCGATGTTGCAAACGATAGTTTCCAATCTCAGCTTGATCACATCGGCTTCTGCCAAAATGTAAATACACCTACACATCAGGGTAACCACACCCTTGATCTTGTTCTGACACATGGAGTACAAATAGAACTTACGACCCTACCTCAACACTCTATACTAACTGACCACTATTTATTAACTTTAAAAATCACATTAGACTATGTAGCACCTAACTCAGTCTACTACTACACTAGAAACATAACTCCCAAAACTACAGATGACTTCATAGCAAAATTCTGTCTCTCCTTGAGCCTCTGCTGAGCCAATATAGCCCTGTATTAGAAGGCTCTATGCCAAGCCCAACCCAAGTTGATCAATTAACTGACAGTGTTGTAATTGCACCACTCAAAAATTGAAAACTAGGAAAATTGCACCACTCAAAAAGAAAACTAGGAAACAAGAAAACAGGGCCCCATGGTATACCACACCGACTCGCGTACTGAAACCAGCGGCTCATAGACTTGAAAGGAAATGGTATGCCACGAAACTTGAAGTGTTCCACCTTCCTTGGAAAGATAGCTTAAAAGAGTACAAGACAGCACTTAACAATGCCAAATCAGCATATTATTCCTCACTTATACACAATAATAAAGATAATACAAAATTCCTTTTTAACACTATGTCCCGTTTAACAAAAAGCAGGATTGAGGTGTCCCATTCCATTCCAATAAGTCTAAGCAGCAAGGACTTCATGGACTATTTTAATGACACAATTGAATATATTAGACTTAAAATAAACAACTCCCTTGTAACCTCAAATCCAGTTGGACCACATGTAATGGTTACAGCTAGCTCTAGTCAACCTGTAGCATCCTTTAATTCATTCACACCCACCAATATATCAGAAATTATGTCTTTGATCTCTTCAGCTAAAGCCTCAACATGCTTATTGGACCCTATCCCAAATGATCTTCTTAAGGCAGCTCTCCCTCTATTGGCTGAGACGATTCTTAAAATTAGAAATGACTCACTCATAGTGGGCATGTCCCAAAATCTTTCAAGACATCTGTTAATAAACCATCAATTAAAAAAACAAACCTTGATCCTGATGTCCTTGCTAATTACAGACCCATATCTAACCTCCCATTTGTTTCAAAAATAGTGTCTAAGCAAATGTGTAGCTTTCTTAAATGACAATAATATCCAGGAAACCTTCCAGTCAGGCTTAGAACTAATCATAGCACAGAATCAGCCCGAGGTAAAGTCTTCAATGACCTCCTTCTCGCATCTGATAATGGATATATATCAATATTAATCCTATTGGATCTTAGGGCTGCCTTTGACACTATTGACGGTATCCTACTACACAGACTTGAACACATGATAGGCATCAAAGACACTGCATTAGCCTGGTTCAAATCATACCTCTCTGGTCGCTACCAGTTTGTACACGCTCATAATGAGTCATCAACCCATACCAAAGTAAAGTTTGGTGTACCCCGTTATGTTACCTTTAGGATCTGTTATAAGGAAACATGGTATTACTTTCCACTCCTATGCTGATGATACCCAGCTTTACCTTTCTATGAAGCCTAATGACTATATGCCAATGACTAAACTTTATGCCTGTTTCCTAGACATCAAAACCTGGATGACTAATAATTTCCTTTGTTTAAAATCATGAAGTTATGATGATTGGCCCTAAACAGCTGACCAACACTCTACCCCATCGCCAAAACTTACTCAGTGGCCTGTCACTGTCATGTAATGCAAAAGTTAAAGACCTCGGGTAATTGTTGACCAGGACCTCTCTCTACAGAGTCATGTAAAACACATTTCAAAAACATCTTTTTCCACCTACAAAGTATTGCTTAGGTTAGAAAGTTCCTATCCTTTGAGGATGCTGAAAATTAATACACGCATTTATTACTTCCGGCTTGATTATTGCAATGCTCTGTTCTCTGGGTGTAGCAATACTTGCATGAAAAACCTACAACTAATACAAAATACTCACCAGGACTAAAAAATATGAACATACCTCTCCTACCCTTGCTTCCCTACATTGGCTCCCTATTAAAAGTCGAATTGATTTTAAAATAACCTACAACTCCTCCTAACCTACAAAGCCCTCAAGGGCGATGCACCAACATATATTAAAGACTTACTCGTGTCTTACCACCCTCCTAGAACCCTAAGATCCCAAAATGCTGGTTTCCTTGTAATCCCAAGAATATCAAAATCTACGATTGGAGGAAGAGCCTTCTGTTACCGTGCACCCCTCCTGTGGAATAGTCTCCCCACATATATATATATATATATATATATATATATATATATATATATATATATATATATATATATATATATATTTAATATATAATTTATTTATTTATACACATATAGGTATGCCCAAATTACACATTTGCTTTCTGATGTGTGAGCCTGGCCTAATTCACTATTTTCCTCTCTGTTATGATTCTGTCCTCCGGGACATCGGCCCCGCTGGACTCTCGCTGTATTGCAGCTTCCTTGTTTTGTTTTTCTATGTCTTCCATGTGCTTATGTTGTGTTTACCTGACCCGCCCCTTTCTGCCCTCATTGATCCACACCTGTGTCCCATGATTCTGTTTTCCCTAATGAGTTTCACCTGCCTCTTGTTTGTTACATTGCTCCCTTCCCTATATATTCACCAGTCCGTTCATGGCTCTTTGTCTGATTGTCTGACTGTGTACCTGTCCGTAAGTTTCCTGCTATCTGCCAGTGTATTTATGCTCCGTGTTTACCCGATTTCCCTTCCGTGTTTTTGCCTCCTCCGAGTTTTCTGAAGTTTTCTGCTGTCTTGGTTCTGTGGACAATTTTGAGTTTTGACTGCGATTTACTGATTTGGATTATTGCCTTTTGTTGGAATTTTTGCCTACCCGCTGTATGGATTACCTTTTTGCGTTTGATCTTCTAAGTGTTTTCCCTTTTGTGATTATTGAACTTTTTGTAAATAAATTTGTCTTAATCTGCATTTGAGTCAGTCTGAGTTTTCACGCACTCACTCTCTCCACAATTATCCCTTCCTGAGGCTTTGTGATTGACCCCCCTCACAATGGCGCTGTCAAATGGACCCTTACTGTTACCCCCATGGCCCATCTCATTCCTTTGAGTTTGTCACTATGCCTGGCCGCTGCTACATTGTCCAGCCATAATTCCTGATAACCACCTATAGACTGGCAACTTATACTTTGTCATGGTTACTACTGATTGTGATTTTCTCCATGACCCCTGGCAGTTGGGTTAGCCCCTTGAGTCGTGGATCTGCCCAAAGTTTCTTCCTAGATTAACTGAACATAAGGGAGTTTTTCCTTGCCCTGTTGCTCTTGGGTGCTTCTTCTGTAAGCGAAGAATTGTAGGCTATCTAAAATGCTGGGTTGTGTGTAAATTGTATCTGTCTAGTGTCAGCTCAACTCTTATTTAATAATCAATTTATTGCCTACATCAGTAATTACACTCATCATGTGACATCATGTGATTACACTAATGGATTACTGTTTGCTATAGTGCAGTAATTTTAAAGCATTACCAATCATTTTTTTAGGAATATGTAATTAGTTACATATCAGCAAGTTACAACATTTTCAACTTATAATTTTAGCTGTGATTTCTTTATCACTAACACTAGTAAACAATAGTAAACATTCTGTTTGCTGGAAGTTGGTTGAATTGTGGCAGACAGTTATGAGATACATTTGCAAAAACTCAGACAATATTTGTTTTGTTTCCAGAAGCAAAAAAAAAAAAGTATTGTGATTTAACGATCCCACCTCAGTTTTCAGAAATCTGTTTACTTCAATTCTTTTCGTTTCTAATAGTTGACATACTAAGGTATAATTTTGCACATCTTCCTTTGAGATGTGTGAGCACATAATATCCAAGATATTATGTGTGCAATTCTGAAGAGGTCGAGCGGGGGGCATTGGTCTATTTGACACAGAATAACCCTGCTGCAATAAGATTTTGCTGACGGCAGAATATCTACTGATAGTGTGGCAATGTGTCATGCATTTAATGAAGTGTTGAAACATTAAACATGTGAAAAATACACTGCATTGCATTCTTGTCACACAAAATGTATGTTTTTCCCCCTTTTCCCTCAGATCATGTGTGCAGGGATGTGTAAAGTGGCCTGCGCTGGCACGCCAGAAGGAACTGAGCGACTATTGTATAGGTTTCAGTGCAGTCCATGTGCTGAGATTTGGCAGAAAATGAACCCAGTCAAAAAGTCCAATATCCAGAACCGAATCCTGCAATCCGTACATTACTAGAAATAAAACTGGCATCCTTTTACTGAATTCCCCAACGGAAGGAAGTAACAAAGAAAGAAAGAAAAATGGAAAGATGGAAAGAAAGGTAAACATTTTGATTGATCTATCTGTCAATCTATCTATCTATTTAATAGTGTTAGTTAAATTACCTTGTTGTTGTGGCCCTGTAAAAGCAGATACAAAGATCCACATCAGTTTACTTACAGTACATCATAACAATACTGTGTCTGTGTGTGTATGTGAGTTTGTGTGTCTGTGTCTGTGTGCAAATGTACACAATGTAAACAGGAGGTTCCTGATAGCAAAACACTGATGGTAGCTTAAGAATGTTACACATTTGGCAGAACGTAGCCTGAACTTGCATGCAGGAATGTATTGGAAAGGAAATCAATTATCAGCTTTAATATTCATGAGGATATTGAGAGAACACAGGAACATTATGATATTCAGTCACTTTGTAGTAAGTGGTATCTGGGCCGATGACATGTTAGGATGTTGAATATGTGGACCTTTAGTGAAGCCTATGATCCAAGTGTCAGGCCTATAGAAAGCCAAAACAGAGTTAAAATCTTTCTTACTTCAGGGAAAAATGGAAGAGTTCAGATGCAAGTCCATTTGTGATGAATTTACAGAAATATATTTATATAATTTTGATAAACTTTATCCTTAGTCTTACTCCAAGTGGAATGTTTTGGCTTGGTTGGCGATGACAAATACTATTACAATCACAATAAAGGTGTAATCATGAAAAGTAGCTGACTGTTCAGTTTATGTTCGTAAACAAAGCCATTCCAGTTAATGAACAGTATGGAGATGGATCAGCCTGGCTTTGGCTGGACGGTTTCCTTTCAATTTTAATTGCTATCGTGGCAACGCTGATCAGTCATATATATCTGAGGGTATTGTTTGTAAAGGATGACTATCAAGTCATTAGAAACAAGCGTTCCATCTGTGTGTAAGAAAGTAACTTCAGTAACAACAAATTCTGAACATGTAGAGCAGTTGAGTTGTTTGTGGGTCTGGTTAGCATTTTGATAGCTAGCATGCTAACAACAACTTAGCTATGAGTTGAGGGCAGTCTCTGGTCGTGTTTGCAAAGGATGCCTACCAAATCACTAAAACGATCATGAGATAATGTCTTGTTTGTCTCAAATTGAAGACCACTACATTCAGCCACATGGTAGTGGTCAATTACGCTTTCAATCTGTGGGGGCACACTAAATGTGCTTTAGTGTTGCTTTAAATTTTATTTAAAAATTATATTTCTGTTTATTTGATTGGCTCTATAGCTCACATGCGTGAAAAAAAATACATATATATATCCCTTCACCTTTTTATTTATGCAGGGTGACTGAGTGAAATGTAATCACTGATTTAAAGCCCATTTAAATATAGCTTTATCTCCTTAGGAGGCCTCCTTTGCTCAGTCTGGCCGTGTTCTTTATGTTTACCTCTGATTTTCTGTTATTTAAAACACCAAAACATCAGATACAAATATAAGCTGTAGTGGTGTGTTAATAGTTTAAGCCATTCAGTTATTTGATGAAAGTGAATTTGCTCTCATTTGAATGGAGAGAGCTAGTGAGAGTGTCCGTGACAAAACGTTTTCAAACGACTCGGAAGAGGTATAAATTATACCAATCTCACAAAAAAAACAGAAACAAAAAAGAATACAGCCAGAAATCACAACTGAAATTTGGCTTATTGAATATTTGTTCCCTCTCCTCAAAGACGACTTAAATAAATGAACTTATTTCTGATCATTTTTGAGGGTAGTGTTCGCAAAGAATGACTATCAAACCATTAGAAACAAGCGTTCCATCTGTGTGTAAGAAAGTAACTTCAGTAACAACAAATTCTGAACATGTAGAGCAGTTGAGTTGTTTGTGGGTCTGGTTAGCTAGCATGCTAAATTCAATTTAGTTATGAGTTGAGGGTAGTGTCTCTGGCAGTGTTTGCAGAGCACTATTAAAAATCTCTGATTTACGGCACTGGTATTGGCCATTACGCTTTCAGTCTGTGGGGGATCCCAGAGAGATCAAAATGTGCTTTGGTGTTGCTTTAAATTTTAAATCAAAATAATATTTCTGTTTATTTGATGGGCTCTATAGCTCACATACATGAAAAACAACAAAAAAAATATGCAGGGTGACTGAAATGTAATCACTGATTTAAAGCCCATTTAAATATAGCTTTATCTCATTTGGAGGCCTCCTTGGCTGTCTGTGTTCTTTATGTTTACTTCTGATTTTCTGTTATTTAAAATACCAAAACATCAGACAAAACTATAAGCTATAGTGGTGTATTAATAGTTTAAGCCACTCAGTTATTTGATGAAAATGAATTTGCTCTCATTTGAATGGAGAGAGCTCTAGCAGCAGACAGTCAGTGAGAGTGTCCGCGACAAAAACGACCGGTAGAGGTATAAATTATACCAACCTTTACAAAAAAACAGAAACAAAAAAGAATACAGCCAGAAATCACAACTGAAATTTGGCTTATGAAATATTCGTTCTCTCTTCTCAAAGACGACTTTAATAAATGAACTTATTTCTGATAATCAAATTGACATACTCTGTCTTACAGAAACCTGGCTAAAACCTGATGAATACCTCCCACTAAATGAAGCTACCCCCAAGTCATCTAAATTATAACATACCACGTTGTTATGGCCATGGTGGTGGAGTAGCCACAATTCACAATTCAAATCTCATTATGGCCCCTAAGCTTGATTATATTTTTAAATCTTTTGAAGTTCTTGTCCTTAATTTGATTCATCCTGATGGGAATGGTGCTAAACCCTTAACAATTGTAACATTATATAGACCTCCAGGCCCCTACACTGAATTCTTATCAGAATTCTCTGACTTCCTGTCCTCTCTAGTGATTAAAACAGAAAAGATAATCATATTAGGTGATTTTAATATCCACATCGATGTTGCAAACGATAGTTTCCAATCTCTGCTTGATCACATTGGCTTCTGCCAAAATGTAAACACATCTACACATCAAGGTAACCACACCCTTGATCTTGTTCTGACACATGGAGTACAAACAGAACAACTTACAACCCTACCTCAACACTAACTGACCACTACTTATTAACTTTAAAAATCACATTAGACTATGTAGCACCTAACTCAGTCTACTACTACACTAGAAACATAACTCCCAAAACTACAGATGACTTCATAGCAAAAATTCTGTCTCTCCTTGAGCCTCTGCTGAGCCAATATAGCCCTGTATTAGAAGGCTCTATGCCAAGCCCAACCCAAGTTGATCAATTAACTGACAGTGTTGTAAATGTACTATACTCCACATTCAACATAATTGCACCACTCAAAAAGAAAACTAGGAAACAAGAAAAAATTGCCCCATGGTATACCACACAGACTCGCTTACTGAAACAAGCTGCTCGTAGACTTGAAAGGAAATGGAATGCCACTAAACTTGAAGTGTTCCACCTTCCTTGGAAAGATAGCTTAAAAAAAGAGTACAAGACAGCACTTAACAATGCCCAAATCAGCATATTATTCCTCACTTATACACAATAATAAAGATAATACAAAATTCCTTTTTAACACTATGTCCCGTTTAACAAAAAGCAGGATTGAGGTGTCCCATTCCATTCCAATAAGTCTAAGCAGCAAGGACTTCATGGACTATTTTAATGACACAATTGAATATATTAGACTTAAAATAAACAACTCCCTTGTAACCTCAAATCCAGTTGGACCACATGTAATGGTTACAGCTAGCTCTAGTCAACCTGTAGCAGCATACTTTAATTCATTCACACCCACCAATATATCAGAAATTATGTCTTTGATCTCTTCAGCTAAAGCCTCAACATGCTTATTGGACCCTATCCCAAATGATCTTCTTAAGGCAGCTCTCCCTCTATTGGCTGAGACGATTCTTAAAATTAGAAATGACTCACTCATAGTGGGCATGTCCCAAAATCTTTCAAGACATCTGTTAATAAACCATCAATTAAAAAAACAAACCTTGATCCTGATGTCCTTGCTAATTACAGACCCATATCTAACCTCCCATTTGTTTCAAAAATAGTGTCTAAGCAAATGTGTAGCTTCTTAAATGACAATAATATCCAGGAAACCTTCCAGTCAGGCTTAGAACTAATCATAGCACAGAATCAGCCCGAGGTAAAGTCTTCAATGACCTCCTTCTCGCATCTGATAATGGATATATATCAATATTAATCCTATTGGATCTTAGGGCTGCCTTTGACACTATTGACGGTATCCTACTACACAGACTTGAACACATGATAGGCATCAAAGACACTGCATTAGCCTGGTTCAAATCATACCTCTCTGGTCGCTACCAGTTTGTACACGCTCATAATGAGTCATCAACCCATACCAAAGTAAAGTTTGGTGTACCCCGTTATGTTACCTTTAGGATCTGTTATAAGGAAACATGGTATTACTTTCCACTCCTATGCTGATGAGACCCAGCTTTACCTTTCTATGAAGCCTAATGACTATATGCCAATGACTAAACTTTATGCCTGTTTCCTAGACATCAAAACCTGGATGACTAATAATTTCCTTTGTTTAAAATCATGAAGTTATGATGATTGGCCCTAAACAGCTGACCAACACTCTACCCCATCGCCAAAACTTACTCAGTGGCCTGTCACTGTCATGTAATGCAAAAGTTAAAGACCTCGGGGGGTAATTGTTGACCAGGACCTCTCTACAGAGTCATGTAAAACACATTTCAAAAACATCTTTTTCCACCTACAAAGTATTGCTTAGGTTAGAAAGTTCCTATCCTTTGAGGATGCTGAAAAATTAATACACGCATTTATTACTTCCGGCTTGATTATTGCAATGCTCTGTTCTCTGGGTGTAGCAATACTTGCATGAAAAACCTACAACTAATACAAAATACTCACCAGGACAAAAAATATGAACATATCTCTCCTATCCTTGCTTCCCTACATTGGCTCCCTATTAAAAGTCGAATTGATTTTAAAATACTCCTCCTAACCTACAAAGCCCTCAAGGGCGATGCACCAACATATATTAAAGACTTACTCGTGTCTTACCACCCTCCTAGAACCCTAAGATCCCAAAATGCTGGTTTCCTTGTAATCCCAAGAATATCAAAATCTCTACGATTGGAGGAAGAGCCCTTCTGTTACCGTGCACCCCCCTCCTGTGGAATAGTCTCCCCCCATATATATATATATATATATATATATATATATATATATATATATCATATATATATATATAATATATATATTTATTTATATTTATACACATATAGGTATGCCCAAATTACACATTTGCTTTCTGATGTGTGAGCCTGGCCTAATTCACTATTTTCCTCTCTGTTATGATTCTGTCCTCCGGGACATCGGCCCCGCTGGACTCTCGATGTATTGCAGCTTCCTTGTTTTGTTTTTTTTTCTATGTCTTCCATGTGCTTATGTTGTGTTTACCTGACCCGCCCCTTTCTGCCCTCATTGATCCACACCTGTGTCCCATGATTCTGTTTTCCCTTAACGAGTTTCACCTGCCTCTTTGTTTGTTGCTTGTTCCCTTCCCTATATATTGACCAGTCCGTTCATGGCTCTTTGTCTGATTGTCTGACCGTGTTCCTGTCTGTAAGTTTCGTGCTATCTGCCAGTGTATTTATGCTCCCGTGTTTACCCGATTTCCTTCCGTGTTTTTGCCTCCTCCGAGTTTTCTGAAGTTTTCTGCTGTCTTGGTTCTGTGGACAATTTTTGAGTTTTGACTGCGATTTACTGATTTGGATTATTGCCTTTGTTGGAATTTTTTTGCCTACCCGCTGTATGGATTACCTTTTGCGTTTGATCTTCTAAGTGTTTTCCTTTGTGATTATTGAACTTTTTGTAAATAAATTTGTCTTAATCTGCATTTGAGTCAGTCTGAGTTTTCACGCACTCACACTCTCTCCACAATTATCCCTTCCTGAGGCTTTGTGATTGACCCCCCCTCACAATGGCGCTGTCAAATGGACCCTTACTGTTACCCCCATGACCCATCTCATTCTTTTGAGTTTGTCACTATGCCTGGCCGCTGCTACATTGTCCAGCCATAATTCCTGATAACCACCTATAGACTGGCAACTTATACTTTGTCATGGTTACTACTGATTGTGATTTTCTCCATGACCCCTGGCAGTTGGGTTAGCCCCTTGAGTCGTGGATCTGCCCAAAGTTTCTTCCTAGATTAACTGAACATAAGGGAGTTTTTCCTTGCCCCTGTTGCTCTTGGGTGCTTCTTCTGTAAAGCGAAGAATTGTAGGCTATCTAAAATGCTGGGTTGTGTGTAAATTGTATCTGTCTAGTGTCAGCTCAACTCTTATTTAATAATCAATTTATTGCCTACATCAGTAATTACACTCATCATGTGACATCATGTGATTACACTAATGGATTACTGTTTGCTATAGTGCAGTAATTTTAAAGCATTACCAATCATTTTTTTAGGAATATGTAATTAGTTACATATCAGCAAGTTACAACATTTTCAACTTATAATTTTAGCTGTGATTTCTTTATCACTAACACTAATAAACAATAGTAAACATTCTGTTTGCTGGAAGTTGGTTGAATTGTGGCAGACAGTTATGAGATACATTTGCAAAAACTCAGACAATATTTGTTTTGTTTCCAGAAGCAAAAAAAAAAAGTATTGTGATTTAACGATCCCACCTCAGTTTTCAGAAATCTGTTTACTTCAATTCTTTTCGTTTCTAATAGTTGACATACTAAGGTATAATTTTGCACATCTTCCTTTGAGATGTGTGAGCACATAATATCCAAGATATTATGTGTGCAATTCTGAAGGGGTCGAGTGGGAGGCATTGGTCTATTTGACACAGAATAACCCTGCTGCAATAAGATTTTGCTGACGGCAGAATATCTACTGATAGTGTGGCAATGTGTCATGCATTTAATGAAGTGTTGAAACATTAAACATGTGAAAAATACACTGCATTGCATTCTTGTCACACAAAATGTATGTTTTTCCCCTTTCCCTCAGATCATGTGTGCAGGGATGTAAAGTGGCCTGCGCTGGCACGCCAGAAGGAACTGAACTGGCGACTATTGTATAGGTTTCAGTGCAGTCCATGTGCTGAGATTTGGCAGAAAATGAACCCAGTCAAAAAGTCCAATATCCAGAACCGAATCCTGCAATCCGTACATTACTAGAAATAAAACTGGCATCCTTTACTGAATTCCCCAACGGAAGGAAGTAACAAAGAAAGAAAGAAAAATGGAAAGATGGAAAGAAAGGTAAACATTTTGATTGATCTATCTGTCAATCTATCTATCTATTTAATAGTGTTAGTTAAATTACCTTGTTGTTGTGGCCCTGTAAAAAGCAGATACAAAGATCCACATCAGTTTACTTACAGTACATCATAACAATACTGTGTCTGTGTGTGTATGTGAGTTTGTGTGTCTGTGTCTGTGTGCAAATGTACACAATGTAAACAGGAGGTTCCTGATAGCAAAACACTGATGGTAGCTTAAGAATGTTACACATTTGGCAGAACGTAGCCTGAACTTGCATGCAGGAATGTATTGGAAAGGAAATCAATTATCAGCTTTAATATTCATGAGGATATTGAGAGAACACAGGAACATTATGATATTCAGTCACTTTCGTAGTAAGTGGTATCTGGGCCGATGACATGTTAGGATGTTGAATATGTGGACCTTTAGTGAAGCCTATGATCCAAGTGTCAGGCCTATAGAAAGCCAAAACAGAGTTAAAATCTTTCTTACTTCAGGGAAAAATGGAAGAGTTCAGATGCAAGTCCATTTGTGATGAATTTACAGAAATATATTTATATAATTTTGATAAACTTTATCCTTAGTCTTACTCCAAGTGGAATGTTTTGGCTTGGTTGGCGATGGCAAATATTATTACTCATCACAATAAACGTCTAATCATGAAAAGTAGCTGACTGTTCAGTTTATGTTCGTAAACAAAGCCATTCCAGTTAATGAACAGTATGGAGATGGATCAGCCTGGCTTTGGCTGGACGGTTTCCTTTCCAATTTTAATTGCTATCGTGGCAACGCTGATCAGTCATATATATCTGAGGGTAGTGTTTGCAAAGAATGACTATCAAACCATTAGAAACAAGCGTTCCATCTGTGTGTAAGAAAGTAACTTCAGTAACAACAAATTCTGAACATGTAGAGCAGTTGAGTTGTTTGTGGGTCTGGTTAGCATTTTGATAGCTAGCATGCTAAATTCAACTTAGTTATGAGTTGAGGGTAGTGTCTCTGGCAGCGTTTGCCTGCCAAACCACTAAAACGATCATGAGATAATGTCTTGTTTGTCTCAAATTGAAGACCACTACATTCAGCCACATGGTAGTGGTCAATTACACTTTCAATCTGTGGGGGCACACTAAATGTGCTTTAGTGTTGCTTTAAATTTTATTTAAAAATTATATTTCTGTTTATTTGATTGGCTCTATAGCTCACACATGCGTGAAAAAAAACATATATATATCCCTTCACCTTTTCATTTATGCAGGGTGACTGAGTGAAATGTAATCACTGATTTAAAGCCCATTTAAATATAGCTTTATCTCCTTAGGAGGCCTGCTTTGCTCAGTCTGGCCGTGTTCTTTATGTTTACCTCTGATTTTCTGTTATTTAAAACACCAAAACATCAGGTACAAATATAAGCTATAGTGGTGTGTTAATAGTTTAAGCCATTCAGTTATTTGATGAAAGTGAATCTGCTCTCATTTGAATGGAGAGAGCTAGTGAGAGTGTCCGTGACAAAACGTTTTCAAAGCGACTCGGAAGAGGTATAAATTATACCAATCTCACAAAAAAACAGAAACAAAAAAAGAATAGAGCCAGAAATCACAACTGAAATTTGGCTTATTAAATATTTGTTCCCTCTCCTCAAAGACGACTTTAATAAATGAACTTATTTCTGATCATTTCTGAGGGTAGTGTTTGCAAAGAATGACTATCAAACCATTAGAAACAAGCGTTCCCATCTGTGTGTAAGAAAGTAACTTCAGTAACAACAAATTCTGAACATGTAGAGCAGTTGATTTGTTTGTGGGTCTGGTTAGCGATTTCGATAGCTAGCATGCTAAATTCAATTTAGTTATGAGTTGAGGGTAGTGTCTCTGGCAGTGTTTACAGAGCACTATTAAAAATCTCTGATTTACGGCACTGGTATTGGTCAATTACGCTTTCAGTCTGTGGGGGTCCCAGAGATCAAAATGTGCTTTGGTGTTGCTTTAAATTTTAAATCAAAATAATATTTCTGTTTATTTGATGGGCTCTATAGCTCACATGCATGAAAAAATACATATATATATATATCCCTTCACCTTTTCATTTATGCAGGGTGACTGAGTGAAATTTGTAATCACAAATTGACTAAAGCCCATTTAAATATAGCTTTATTCAGTCTGCTTTGTAGTTGGCCTTTATGTTTACCTCTGATTTTCTGTTATTTAAAACACCAAAACATCAGATACAAATATAAGCTGTAGTGGTGTGTTAATAGTTTAAGCCATTCAGTTATTTGATGAAAGTGAATTTGCTCTCATTTGAATGGAGAGAGCTAGTGAGAGTGTCCGTGACAAAACGTTTTCAAAACGACTCGGAAGAGGTATAAATTATACCAATCTCACAAAAAAACAGAAACAAAAAAGAATACAGCCAGAAATCACAACTGAAATTTGGCTTATTGAATATTTGTTCCCTCTCCTCAAAGACGACTTAAATAAATGAACTTATTTCTGATCATTTTGAGGGTAGTGTTCGCAAAGAATGACTATCAAACCATTAGAAACAAGCGTTCCATCTGTGTGTAAGAAAGTAACTTCAGTAACAACAAATTCTGAACATGTAGAGCAGTTGAGTTGTTTGTGGGTCTGGTTAGCTAGCATGCTAAATTCAATTTAGTTATGAGTTGAGGGTAGTGTCTCTGGCAGTGTTTGCAGAGCACTATTAAAAATCTCTGATTTACGGCACTGGTATTGGCCAATTACGCTTTCAGTCTGTGGGGGATCCCAGAGATCAAAATGTGCTTTGGTGTTGCTTTAAATTTTAAATCAAAATAATATTTCTGTTTATTTGATGGGCTCTATAGCTCACATACATGAAAAACAACAAAAAAAAATATGCAGGGTGACTGAAATGTAATCACTGATTTAAAGCCCATTTAAATATAGCTTTATCTCATTTGGAGGCCTCCTTGGCTGTCTGTGTTCTTTATGTTTACTTCTGATTTTCTGTTATTTAAAATACCAAAACATCAGACAAAACTATAAGCTATAGTGGTGTATTAATAGTTTAAGCCACTCAGTTATTTGATGAAAATGAATTTGCTCTCATTTGAATGGAGAGAGCTCTAGCAGCAGACAGTCAGTGAGAGTGTCCGCGACAAAAGCGACCGGTAGAGGTATAAATTATACCAACCTTACAAAAAAACAGAAACAAAAAAGAATACAGCCAGAAATCACAACTGAAATTTGGCTTATGAAATATTCGTTCTCTCTTCTCAAAGACGACTTTAATAAATGAACTTATTTCTGATAATCAAATTGACATACTCTGTCTTACAGAAACCTGGCTAAAACCTGATGAATACCTCCCACTAAATGAAGCTACCCCCAAGTCATCTAAATTATAACATACCACGTTGTTATGGCCATGGTGGTGGAGTAGCCACAATTCACAATTCAAATCTCATTATGGCCCCTAAGCTTGATTATATTTTTAAATCTTTTGAAGTTATTGTCCTTACTTTGATTCATCCTGATGGGAATGGTGCTAAACCCTTAACAATTGTAACATTATATAGACCTCCATGCCCCTACACTGAATTCTTATCAGAATTCTCTGACTTCCTGTCCTCTCTAGTCATTAAAACAGAAAAGATAATCATATTAGGTGATTTTAATATCCACATCGATGTTGCAAACGATAGTTTCCAATCTCTGCTTGATCACATTGGCTTCTGCCAAAATGTAAACACATCTACACATCAAGGTAACCACACCCTTGATCTTGTTCTGACACATGGAGTACAAACAGAACAACTTACAACCCTACCTCAACACTAACTGACCACTACTTATTAACTTTAAAAATCACATTAGACTATGTAGCACCTAACTCTGTCTACTACTACACTAGAAACATAACTCCCAAAACTACAGATGACTTCATAGCAAAATTCTGTCTCTCCTTGAGCCTCTGCTGAGCCAATATAGCCCTGTATTAGAAGGCTCTATGCCAAGCCCAACCCAAGTTGATCAATTAACTGACAGTGTTGTAAATGTACTATACTCCACCTTCAACACAATTGCACCACTCAAAAAGAAAACTAGGAAACAAGAAAAAATTGCCCCATGGTATACCACACAGACTCGCTTACTGAAACAAGCTGCTCGTAGACTTGAAAGGAAATGATATGCCACTAAACTTGAAGTGTTCCACCTTCCTTGGAAAGATAGCTTAAAGAGTACAAGACAGCACTTAACAATGCCAAATCAGCATATTATTCCTCACTTATACACAATAATAAAGATAATACAAAATTCCTTTTTAACACTATGTCCCGTTTAACAAAAAGCAGGATTGAGGTGTCCCATTCCATTCCAATAAGTCTAAGCAGCAAGGACTTCATGGACTATTTTAATGATAAAATTGAAGATATTGGAATTAAAATAAACAACTCCCTTGTAACCTCAAATCCAGTTGGAGCACATGTAATGGTTACAGCTAGCTCTAGTCAACCTGTAGTGAGAGTGTCCGCGACAAAACGACCCAGTAGAGGTATAAATTATACCATCCTCACAAAAAAAACAGAAACAAAAAAGAATACAGCCAGAAATCACAACTGAAATTTGGCTTATTAAATATTCGTTCCCTCTTCTCAAAGACGACTTTAATAAATGAACTTATTTCTGATAATCAAATTGACATACTCTCATTATTATTACAATTCAAATCTCATTATGGCCCCTAAGCTTGATTATATTTTAAATCTTTTGAAGTTCTTGTCCTTAATTTGATTCATCCTGATGGGAATGGTGCTAAACCCTTAACAATTGTAACATTATATAGACCTCCAGGCTCTACACTGAATTCTTATCAGAATTCTCTGACATCCTGTCCTCTCTAGTCATTAAAACAGAAAAGATAATCATATTAGGTGATTTTAATATCCACATCGATGTTGCAAACGATAGTTTCCAATCTCTGCTTGATCACATTGGCTTGCAAAATGTAAACACACCTACACATCAAGGTAACCACACCCTTGATCTTGTTCTGACACATGGAGTACAAACAGAACAACTTACAACCCTCCCTTGTAACCTCAAATCCAGTTGGACCACATGTAATGGTTACAGCTAGCTCTAGTCAACCTGTAGCATACTTTAATTCATTCACACCCACCAATATATCAGAAATTATGTCTTTGATCTCTTCAGCTAAAGCCTCAACATGCTTATTGGACCCTATCCCAAATGATCTTCTTAAGGCAGCTCTCCCTCTATTGGCTGAGACGATTCTTAAAATTAGAAATGACTCACTCATAGTGGGCATGTCCCAAAATCTTTCAAGACATCTGTTAATAAACCATCAATTAAAAAAAACAAACCTTGATCCTTAGGTCCTAGCTAATAACCGACACATATCTAACCTCCCATTTGTTTCAAAAATAGTGTCTAAGCAAATGTGTAGCTTCTTAAATGACAATAATATCCAGGAAACCTTCCAGTCAGGCTTAGAACTAATCATAGCACAGAATCAGCCCGAGGTAAAGTCTTCAATGACCTCCTTCTCGCATCTGATAATGGATATATATCAATATTAATCCTATTGGATCTTAGGGCTGCCTTTGACACTATTGACGGTATCCTACTACACAGACTTGAACACATGATAGGCATCAAAGACACTGCATTAGCCTGGTTGAAATCATACCTCTCTGGTCGCTACCAGTTTGTACACGCCATAATGAGTCATCAACCCATACCAAAGTAACGTTTGGTGTTCCCCTAGGCTCAGTGCTAGGTGCCGTGATGTTCTCCCTGTACTTGTTACCTTTATGATCGGTTATAAAGAAATATGGTATTACTTTCCACTCCTATGCTGATGAGACCCAGCTTTACCTTTCTATGAAGCCTAATGACTATATGCCAATGACTAAACTTTATGCCTGTTTCCTAGACATCAAAACATTGATGACTAATAATTTCCTTTGTTTAAAATCATGAAGTTATGATGATTGGCCCTAAACAGCTGACCAACACTCTACCCCATCGCCAAAACTTACTCAGTGGCCTGTCACTGTCATGTAATGCAAAAGTTAAAGACCTCGGGGTAATTGTTGACCAGGACCTCTCTCTACATAGTCATGTAAAACACATTTCAAAAACATCTTTTTCCACCTACAAAGTATTGCTTAGGTTAGAAAGTTCCTATCCTTTGAGGATGCTGAAAAATTAATACACGCATTTATTACTTCCAGGCTTGATTATTGCAATGCTCTGTTCTCTGGGTGTAGCAATACTTGCATGAAAAACCTACAACTAATACAAAATACACTCACCAGGACAAAAAATATGAACATATCTCTCCTATCCTTGCTTCCCTACATTGGCTCCCTATTAAAAGTCGAATTGATTTTAAAATACTCCTCCTAACCTACAAAGCCCTGAAGGGCGATGCACCAACATATATTAAAGACTTACTCGTGTCTTACCACCCTCCTAGAACCCTAAGATCCCAAAATGCTGGTTTCCTTGTAATCCCAAGAATATCAAAATCTACGATTGGAGGAAGAGCCTTCTGTTACCGTGCACCCCTCCCTGTGGAATAGTCCCCCCACATATATATATATATATATATATATATATATATATATATATATATATATATATATATATACACATTACATATAAATTACACATTTATAAATTACACATTTGCTTTCTGATGTGTGAGCCTGGCCTAATTCACTATTTTCCTCTCTGTTATGATTCTGTCCTCCGGGACATCGGCCCCGCTGGACTCTCGATGTATTGCAGCTTCCTTGTTTTGTTTTTTTTTCTATGTCTTCCATGTGCTTATGTTGTGTTTACCTGACCCGCCCTTTCTGCCCTCATTGATCCACACCTGTGTCCCATGATTCTGTTTTCCTTAACGAGTTTCACCTGCCTCTTGTTTGTTGCTTGTTTCCTTCCCTATATATTGACCAGTCCGTTCGTGGCTCTTTGTCTGATTGTCTGACCGTGTTCTTGTCTGTAAGTTTCGTGCTATCTGCCAATGTATTTATGCTCCCGTGTTTACCCGATTTCCCTTCCGTGTTTTGCCTCCTCCGAGTTTTCTGAAGTTTTCTGCTGTCTTGGTTCTGTAGACAATTTTGAGTTTTGACTGCGATTTACTGATTTGGATTATTGCCTTTGTTGGAATTTTTGCCTACCCGCTGTATGGATTACCTTTTGCGTTTGATCTTCTAAGCGTTTTCCTTTTGTGATGATTGAACTTTTTGTAAATAAATTTGTCTTAATCTGCATTTGGGTCAGTCTGAGTTTTCACGCACCTCACACTCTCTCCACAATTATCCCTTCCTGAGGCTTTGTGATTGACCCCCTCACAATGGCGCTGTCAAATGGACCCTTACTGTTACCCCCATGGCCCATCTCATTCCTTTGAGTTTGTCACTATGCCTGGCCGCTGCTACATTGTCCAGCCATAATTCCTGATAACCACCTATAGACTGGCAACTTATACTCTGTCATGGTTACTACTGATTGTGATTTTTCTCCATGACCCCTGGCAGTTGGGTTAGCCCCTTGAGTCGTGGATCTGCCCAAAGTTTCTTCCTAGATTAACTGAACATAAGGGAGTTTTTCCTTGCCCCTGTTGCTCTTGGGTGCTCTTCTGTCTTCTATTGTAAAGGCGCTGTATAAATAAACTGAATTGAATTGAATTGTAGGCTATCTAAAATGCTGGGTTGTGTGTAAATTGTATCTGTCTAGTGTCAGCTCAACTCTTATTTAATAATCAATTTATTGCCTACATCAGTAATTACACTCATCATGTGACATCATGTGATTACACTAATGGATTACTGTTTGCTATAGTGCAGTAATTTTAAAGCATTACCAATCATTTTTTAGGAATATGTAATTAGTTACATATCAGCAAGTTACAACATTTTCAACTTATAATTTTAGCTGTGATTTCTTTATCACTAACACTAGTAAACAATAGTAAACATTCTGTTTGCTGGAAGTTGGTTGAATTGTGGCAGACAGTTATGAGATACATTTGCAAAAACTCAGACAATATTTGTTTTGTTTCCAAAAAAAAAAAGTATTGTGATTTAACGATCCCACCTCAGTTTTCAGAAATCTGTTTACTTCAATTCTTTTCGTTTCTAATAGTTGACATACTAAGGTATAATTTTGCACATCTTCCTTTGAGATGTGTGAGCACATAATATCCAAGATATTATGTGTGCAATTCCGAAGGGGTCGAATGGGAGGCATTGGTCCATTTGACACAGAATAACCCTGCTGCAATAAGATTTTGCTGACGGCAGAATATCTACTGATAGTGTGGCAATGTGTCATGCATTTAATGAAGTGTTTAAACATTAAACATGTGAAAAATACACTGCATTGCATTCTTGTCACACAAAATGTATGTTTTTCCCCTTTTCCCTCAGATCATGTGTGCAGGGATGTAAAGTGGCCTGCGCTGGCACGCCAGAAGGAACTGAGCGACTATTGTATAGGTTTCAGTGCAGTCCATGTGCTGAGATTTGGCAGAAAATGAACCCAGTCAAAGTCCAAGTCCATATCCAGAACCGAATCCTGCAATCCGTACATTACTAGAAATAAAACTGGCATCCTTTACTGAATTCCCCGGGAAGGAAGTAACAAAGAAAGAAAGAAATGGAAAAGAAAGATGGAAAGAAAGGTAAACATTTTGATTGATCTATCTGTCAATCTATCTATCTATTTAATAGTGTTAGTTAAATTACCTTGTTGTTGTGGCCCTGTAAAAAGCAGATACAAAGATCCACATCAGCTTACTTACAGTGCATCATAACAATACTGTGTCTGTGTGTGTGTATGTGACTTTAAAGGATTGTTAACTTGCAAGGTTCACTTGAGCAAGTACACTAGTTATAATGTTTCTAAAAAATAATGTGGGACTAAAATGTTATCCTAAAAGATGGGTACAGTAATGTCTTTTCGACAAATTACCTTTTAGTTTTGGCTCTGTAAAAGAAAGAGAGAGGGAGAGAAAGAGTCAGAAAAGTTTATGCAACCATGATTCTTTGAAGAAGGACACAATGAAGCCTCTTACAGGTCTTGTTGCAGCTTTTTGGTGTGTATACAACAAACTTGTCTTCTTAAGTGCACTACACTTGTGCACTACATTTTTTGTCTTATTATTTATTTTATATTTAGTTTTCCATTTATTTCTTTAGTTTGTGATTTTCCCTTAAAAATCTAGCATAGTACTGATAGAGGGCTGCATTGACTGACAGATGCTATGACAACAATATGGCCATGGAGAACTGGATCAAATATCACTGTTAGATAGTTCAAACATACTGAGTGAAGACAACCTGTTTTACCCAGCCTGTGTGAGTATGTGTGTGTGTGTGCGCGTATGTGTGACTGCTCATACGTGCAATTTTATTTATTTATTTAAAATGTAGCCCAAATTACCTGTTGGCGGTGTCGCTGTAAGGAAAGGAAAAAAAAAATTAGACAAAGATTCATAATGATGAATACAGCAGAAATTCATTTTATTTAAGTATTTATTTTCAAAGAAAACTCAAACACTATTGTAATTTTGACACCTTGTGTGTGTGCGTGGATGGCATAACAGTTACATAATTTCAGACTTAGTGACATCTGTTTGAGCACCGGAAAAGAATGTCCCTATGTTCTTATATTAGTGAGTGGAGACAAGGTGCATATCTTAAAGACCCACTCCGGTGAAATTTTTGCTTTTGCATTCTTAACATTTTCCCAAAATGGCTTATGTGTATGTAAAACTCACTACGGTGAAAAATTGGCTTTCAACCAATCCCTGTGTTGCAATTGTGATGTATCTAGGTTGTTCTTGCATACAGTGGGAGTAATAAGTGGGTCATTTGCATGCCAAGTGAGGAGTGGTGATGCCCACAGAGTGAAAATTAAGGTGGCATCCAGTGGAGAGTAACTTTAGTTACTCACCTATTAGTGAGGAATATCTGTTTTGATGCTGTCATTAGCTCGAAGACAGTTGTTCTGTGTTTTGATGTAGGAGCTCAATTTCGATTCCCTCAGCATATTACCAAAATGCAAAAAGGTAAGCAGGTAATATGCATATAGGCATATAGGTAAGCAGAATGAATGAGGGAAATAATTGGGAAAGAGACGGGAAGAACGATTAAGAAATGGAAAAGAAATGGAAGAAATGGAAACAACGAAATATCAGGAAATTTGGAAAACAGAAGACGACACCTGAGCTGATTAGTTTAGACACTCTGCTCCCCAGTGGCATTTTTTTATGTTACTGAAATAACGTCAACTTCAACATTATTCCCTGGCGTGGACTTCGACTGCTTTGATAAAACTTGGCAATCAAGAAAAACCCACAACACCTCCTGCAAATAAATGTTCTGCACACCGGTGGACGCCCACGGTGCGTAAACCAATACAACAGTTTCGACAGTGTAAGTGCGTGGAGTGGAGTTTTCCGCTTCCTCGTTGAGAATATGTTCAAAATGCCTCTCACTCGGCACCAAGTGCAAGTAAGTAAGGTAAACCAACCGGGAACAAAGTTTACATTACGTCTAGGCAAAGGTTGAACACACTATTTACTCCAACGAACGGATAGACATTTTCCACGTGTAGCCACCTCACATTCTCTGAATCGTTTGTGGCTCATTTGACAAACGTTGAAATTTGCCGTCGTGTTTGAGAAATCGTGTTGAAGCTTTGATTGATTAGAGCAGGAACCTATCTAGGCAACGGTGGGTGGCGACATTGGCGGGGCTATATTTGAATATTCATAGTTTCGGATTTTAGAAACCCGGAAGAAAAAAATGGTAGGTCTGAATCGGCGCTGAAGGGGGACTTTTAACAATGAATTATTCTAGTGAAGGCAGAGGATGCAGTTGGTGGAAGTTACAACAGGAAATATTCCCTGCTTGCAAACATAGTCACTGAAAAGATTACTGCAAGCAATAATTCAAGAACAAATAAAATATTTTCTTTGTCTCTTACGTGAAAAGGTGTTTCCCATGATTCTGTCTTGGAAAACACATAAAAAGGCAAGTATTAGAAACAAATAATTGTAGGCCAGCACAAGAATATTCCTAGATTCTTATCTGAAGGCAACACAAGAAAAAGATGAAAGCAACACAAGAAAAAGAGAAAGGACATATTTTCTTTGATACATATTGGCAATTATCAAATGAACAGTATGTAACACAAATCCCTGAACACATAATCACAAAAAATGTAAAGGCCACAAGTAGTCAAAAAGCAGTATGTAGCCTGTTCACTAAGCTCAGTAAAACCAATTTACAAAAGGTCAGAAAGCGGCTACTTGCAACATTCTACATCGCAATGGTTTCAAAGCATGATGTTAAAATTCATTCCTAACCATAAGTAATAGTACACCACCATCACCAGCAAATATTAAATCCAGTGATCAGACAATTGTGTCATTTTTCTTTCTTAACTTTGCAGCAGCTCACCGTTGAGGTTTTAAGACAATATTCTTTTAAAAATTACTGCGACCAATACCACATTAAATGCAATAACTCTGCAAACACACCAAAAACACTCCTACCTACTACACAGACTAAAGATTTATGAAAACAAATCCTCTCACCAGTGATGTGAAAATCCGTATCAGAGGTCTGTGAGCAGTCTGTAACAGGCTCTCAAATTTTGCTCTAACTCTTATAGGCCTTCAGGTGCACCCGCCCTTAAATCCCGCCCAAGTCACTGTTTACTTTTGCTTATATTTCCCATTTCTCTGAAATCAAGCTAATTCCAGGAAACTAAAACGGTGTATTTTTAAAGTATTTTTAAAGGTGCACTATTATGCAGTGCACATTTCTATACCAGGGGCCAAATTTATCTGTTTGCAGGCCACATGCTGAAAAAGAAATGAGATGCCAAGGGCTAATGAAAATGTTTTCATTGGTTTGTTTTGGAAAGTTTTCAATATTTATGATCCCCTGGGAAAAGAGCGTTGACTGAAAACACAATTTTGCGAATAGTCCACCAGTCTGAAGACGGCTTAGAACTAGTAAAGCTAACATATTGGTAAAGCTAACTACATTTTTACAGTCTCTTAGGTCATGTCCAAAGTTAGAAAAAATAAATGGGACCCTAACTTTGGGCCCTGAAAGGCCATGTGTAGGTGCTACAAAGCTACAAGTGATCAGGAAGAGATCAGGTGATACTGACAGGCAGGCATGACACAAAATGTCATCTATCGCAAAATACTAATAAAAAGGCCACCCATCAATCCACCCAAGAATACACTCACATGTCATATTTCCATCCCATGTACAAGTCTGTCTGTATGTTTTAAATGTCATTTCTGCCAATGTAATGCAGTAATGTGCTGTGTTGCAGTAATGTCTTGCCTGGGCATGGTAATTAGAATGCATTTAGTGTCAGCCTATGTAATTCTGTGTGTATTTGTTTGTGTGTGTGTGTGTGTGTGTCGTCAGTCTATGTATTAAGTCTAATTTTGATAGGTTAAAGGGTTAGTAATTATAGCATCCCCAGTGGGGATGTTTTTATTTTTTATGCATACTGAGGATGTTACTATTTAAATAAAACCTCATAGCAGCAATGGAAAGACAGAACAAACATTAAGAAGACAAAGCATAGGCCTGTTATTTTTCTCCTACAAGCCTCTTCTCTAACTAAACTTGGTCTATTAATTAAATCACTTTATATTTGTGTGGTTGTTGAAGCAAAGAGACTTGCTCTCAAATTATCCTCATGATTTATTCAGTGTTTTTCCACTTTTATTTGTTTATTTGATTATAATATTGTATTTGATTATAATATTCTATATTTGTTCCACTTGTCAGTCATTCACTTTAATGCAATGCAATTCCACTACCCATCTCATAGCATTTTCTTTGGCAACTTCCTGCAAACCACCTCCACAATGAATACCCAGCAACCAGCATAGCAACCACTGTAATCGCCTAGCAACAGCCTAGCAACCACCTCAAGTATCCTTGCTACTTTCTGGTAACCACTTCCACAATGACTACCCTGAAACCAACATCGAACCAACATCATTAACCATCAACATTATGTCACTGCAGGAGCAATCAACTAATTTCTATTAACCTATTTACACTGAAACTTAATATCCTTTTATCCAACTAGGGCTATTGATTAAAGCACTTGCATTTGCTTAAGCAAAGAGGCATGCAAAACAAATGTCTTTGCTTCTTGTTCTTCAATCCTCTTCTTCAAAATGTTCATTTTTTGTGCTTTCATTTATTTTGTAATTGCGAAGATAATTTGGTAACGCTTTATAGTAAGGTAGCCAGGAAAGTAAATAGGAAAGTAGCCATTAATTTGTTAATGATTGTTAATGTGCCTATTATGACACACTATGTGGCTACAGCTGACTGCCAGCTAAACTTCTAAAGTTTTGTAAAATAAGCATTATTTACTCAATATTTTTCCACTTGTATTAATCTATTAGTTACCTGTCCATTACCATGCCAGCTCTCACCTTCACCCTAAGCCTAGCCCCAAGCCCCAGGCTCACCACACAGGGTCCAGACCTGCGTACCAGCCCTAAGCTCATCGCTTAGCCATGGGCCCACTACACATCCTGCCAGCCCTTACACTACCCTTGAGCACTATTCCAAACATCAGGCTAGCTCTACAAGATCTAGGGCTGCCTGCCACCTGTGGAGAAGTTTCTTGAAAACCCAAAGTAGCAGAGAAGTTTGTCTTGTTCAACCAAGTCTTTATTATGCTCACTGAGAGAATGGTTACAACAGTGATAATCCTCAACCATTCTAACCTTTTACCTTATCTGTCTACCTTAAATACTTCTAACAGTAGATGACATAACTGACACAGAGCCAATCCTACACGAGATCTCAGTCTCGGTTCTTTTTTCGATGATGCTCCAAACATGGTTTCAACATGGGTTTCAGAAGAAGTCTACTGTCATGCACATAAATCTCTTGTACATTCTTTTTATAGCACACACTCTGAGCATGCACTATTGTATTCTTGTATACACTCAACACACATATATTACTTGTTCTTACAAAATTCCCACACACCCTAACCCTAAGCAAAGCCCAAGGCTGGAATTTACTTGCTTTTAGACCTAGCGTAGCGTATACACCCCTCTTGCGACCCACTGTGTCCTGTGTGCAGACTTGCCGCAGCATTACGCAGTTAAAACACAGGATAGAGGAGGTCTCCACTTGGGGCAGACCACAATATCAGATATGGGTATCAGGCATAAGCCGGTGTCAAGCTCGCTGCTGTCAATATGTCTTGCGGTCAGTGTTTTTTCCATGATCGCCCTCTACTTTCTTATTAGTATTGCATCAGTAGATTTCTAGTACTAAAGGTATTAAATGAAACCAGACAATCAGACGCATCCCTTACTGCCACTTATGTAATGTACTTGCTCGAGAGATCAAATTCTGTTGGTCACATGTAGGCAAAAGAAATATCTATGTTGTATTACCGCTGCTAATTGGCTCGGTTCTTAAATGTTTTAGGATGACACTGTTTATGATAACAAGCACCAGACCTTGATCATAGGTGGGTGGACTTCTAGGGAACATGAACATAGAGAGTTGGATTATGGTTTGTGGTAGCAAACGCAAACAGTATAGTGGTGAGCAGTGTTGGAGATCAAAGTCCAAATATGTGGTTTTTAGCAAATAAATAGTGTGTTTTCTGATAGATCAGTCCTTCATTATTCAACACACTAAATCTGTCGATCAGGGTGTGAATCCGGGCCTCAAAACTTCGCTCAATGGTTGTCTACAGTTGAGATTCAGTTGTGAATTCCCAGCATGTCTACCGCCAGCTGAGTGAAATGGCAGTGAAAATAATACCTTTTCATTCCACACGACTGTGAGAACGCAGTTTCACATTTGACAGCCTCAAAAAACCAAAACAGGCTCAACACAGAAAACATGCTCAAAGTTTCCATGTTTATTACAAAGTGTGCATATTCTTGGGGTACAATGTAGCAGAATCTTATGTTCAAAAGTGTAAAAAAAACATATAGCATAATGAATAATAATGAAATATCTTTGGACATGAGAGGTGTCAGGCGGTATGCTCTGGAGGTGTAGGCCTATGCAGGGCCTTGCAGCACAAATACCTAACATCACTGGCCTCCAGAGCAAAGTTTAAGAAACCCTGAAATAGGGTGCATCTACATTCTTTGTCATGATTCTTTATGCCTTAGAACATGGTCTGTTACATCCATCTACTCCATCCCGATCCTGATCTTGATTCAGACCTGATACAAAATGTCAAAATGTATTAAGGACATGTCCCTATCAACAATATCTCCTATGTGCACTGATTCATTATCTTTGTTGTTAGGCTAGACCAGTGTAAAAAAAAGTCAAAGTAGTGTTCTCAATATGAAGAGTTTGGTTTGAAAACACCACCATTTTAATTATTTTTCAGAAATATACATTTTGTTTTTAGAATATATCATTGGATGTACATTTAGGTTGCTTTTATTAGATTTATTTATGCATAATAAAATGATATGTAAGTTTATTTTATTTCATTAATAACATTTATTAAATAAAATAAACTTAAATGAAAATGAACTAACATTATTTAAGTTAGATTAATCATTACAGAAATACACGAAATAAAAACATGACTTTTGAATACTTTCAAAAACTCTTCATATCTATGCCAACCACTGGAAAGACTTCCCAGTGGAATGTTCCGATTTATACATGTTCCGACACTGTATGAAAAGGGTGTGGTGTAACTAGTCCAGACATTTGGATGAGACCATCCATGCAGTTCCTTGCTGTAAATACCACAGGATATACTGAATTTCAATGCCATCACACAAAGCAGTAGCTGAAGCAAAGCTAAATGGCGTGACGTGACCTGTGTAATTGTCAAATCTTACAAACAACATATTTTAGAATAGTCCAAGGACAACATAGAAGTTGTTGAAACTTAACTTTTTTATTGTTTTATGGGATATTTACAGTCATTTAAAATTTGAGGCTCTGAAGTTGGGAATCTGTGGGAGCTGTAAGCCATATCAGAGCCACACGCACACACACACACACACACACACACACACACACATAATTATTCAGCATTAGGGTCATTCCATGTCAAATGGACCAATTTTGAAGGACTTTCTCGCTCAACCTTCAGAATTGGCTCATTCTTGAATATTATGTGCCCACACATCTCAAAAAGAAGGTGTGAAAATTATACGTCAGTATCACAAATATTTCTATGAAAAATATGCCTTAGAATGCACTCCACCCTTTTTCAAAAAGTGCCCATGAGCATTTTTTAAATATCACCATATAGACTATAATATCACCAAAAAGTATTTGAGATTCAAGACAGGCTTTTGTATGCAAATAGTTCTGGTACTAAACTATGCAATATATCAGAAGCTTTCTGTCAGGCACAGACTAGACACGACTTGATTTTCAAACAAAAGGGGATTTATTTTCACACAGATAAGCAAAATACAACTAAAGTCGACGTCCGCTACAAATAGCGGAGGAAAAGGAAATAATTATAACACTCAGAAGAATAAGAGGGAACAAAACATAAACACGTAACAGAAGTATATCAAACATGAAGGAGTTCAGGAACGCGGAGAGCTACACACACGGGAGAATCTCAGGAGACGAAGATCGGACGAACGGCTGACTCGGAACATATCCTAGGGATGAATGACGAGGGCAGACATCAGGGAATCAGGGAGAAACAATTAAATATGTGGAGACCAGGTGAAACCAATCAATACTCAGGTGAAGGTGAGCGTGCACCAGGAAGTGGCTGTGAACGGGGAAACAAGCTGTGAGTTTGGGAGGCAGAGAGAGAGGGAGTGGTCGTGGCCAGATCTGATGCAGACCTGACATCACTCCCCATTCAGGGGCCTCTCCTGAGGCACGACGGCCCAGGCACTGGATATGCCACCTGTGAGGACCTCTACCTTGTGGAGCGGGACGGTCCGGATGCTCCGCATGGAACGCCGTGAGCAGGTTGGGATCCAGGATGTCTTCTCTCAGAACCCACGAGCATTCCACTGGACTGTACCCTCCCAGTCCACTAGGTACTCCAGGCGACCCCTCCGAGCGCCTGGAATCGAGGATGGCATCGACCGAATAGGCTGGACAACAGGAGCGGCAAAGGCGGGTATGGTCGTGCATCAGACTCTGGGGAAGAAGGGGAAACACGATAGGGTGCATGGTAAGGTTTGAGTAACGACACATGGAGTATGGTAACGGTGGGTGAATACGGTAACGTGATGGCAAACTTAACTTAAATGTGTCCGGTTGACCTGCTGAATGATTTCAAATGGCCCGATGGGCCAGACCTTCTGGTCCACTTCGTAAGAGGGTGGACATCCGCATGGTACTGGTATCGACGAACTGCCCTCTGAAGCTGGTGGTGTGCGGTGTTCCAGACTCACCCACTCTAACGGTACCAGTCTTTGACTCGCCAGTTGGCTCGGAGTGCCAGGGAAAGAGGGGTGGCTGGTAGCCGAGTGTCCACTGGAAGGAAGTGAATCCGTGGTGCGGTTGCACAGGAGTTCTGAGCGCTTTGGCCCATGGCAGGTAATGACTCCAGGTAGCCTGATGTTGGGAGCAAAAGGTGCATAGAAACCTCCAGATATCCTGAATCTTCCACTCTGTTTGGCCATTGGCTTGAGGATGGTACCCAGAGATTACGTTGTTGGATGGTTTGGCGGTGATGGGGCGACCCACGATGGAATGGACCGTATAAGGGTTGGGGCAGTCCCGACACTGGAGCCGGCGTTGGAAGATAGACCCTGCTATGAAGTTCCCGCTGAGCCGAGTCGAGGAGGGCCCGGCTGTGAGGGAGACACCTGCTGCTGTGAGAGTCACTGGCAATAACGGTTGTAAACTGACAGAACTCACCAGGACGTGAGGCGAACTAACAGGGCATGTTTGGATGAGGTAGCACCACAGTACAGACATAAGCCCTGCTCCATCCGCCTCGCGCCGCCGGTTGGACTTAGCCTGACGATGTCGATCTGCATAGGGGTCTCCAGACAGGCGATCTCAGGGGCAAGTCCAGGGCAACTGGTCGGAAAGTTCATGGTGATGAATGCGGGCTCGCTCCAACCACTGGCAGCGGCAAGGGTCCGGAAGCATAGGGCGACTCCAAGATACTACCCTTACTTTGTCTTAGCCTGTGCAACTGTTCTTGCACCGATGAGTCACCGACTGGTGCCTGGAATACCTCTCTGAAGTGTTTCACAAAGCTTCCACCGATTGTGTGGTTGGACCAGCCTGCTGCCACACACTCTCTGCCCATGGCAGGGCTTTGCCGCCTAACCGCGATATAATGTATGTGACCTTACTCGCTCCGTAGGGAAGTGACGTGGGTCCATTTCCAGCACCAGAGTGCATTGTAGGAGAAACCCCCACATGCCTCTGGATCACCCGAGTACGGTGGTGGATCAGGAGGGAAGCACCATAGTGACTTGAGGCGCTGACGGAGGTACTAGGCTTTGATGTAGTTCTTCCACCAGCATTTGCAATTGATCCAGGGCTCTGCCTCCATGGTAAACGGTCTGGCATTCTGTCAGGCACAGACTAGACACAACTGATGCAGACCTGAGACTTTCAATATACATCAATATTATTAGCCCCTGGGAAAATAGTGTTAGCACATAGTTTTGAGCCGTGTTATGTATTAAAGAGTTTTGGAGGCTAACTCCAAACATCAGGCTAGCTCTACAAGATCTAGGGCTGCCTGCCACCCTAACTCTAAGCAAAGCCCCAAGTTCTAGGCTGGAATTTACTTGCTGTTAGACCAAGTGTAAGAGTATGCACGATACCCGCACTGCTGTCAGTATGTTTTATGTCAGTGTTTTTGTGCAATCGCCCTCTACTAAATGGTGCAGTTTCTATGTTAGCAATATGCACCCTTGTTTGTGCTTTCATTGTGTCGTTGCTTGAATGTTATCCTCTTTTGTAAGTCGCTGGATAAAAGCATCTGCTAAATGTAAATGTACTTTCTTATTAGTATTGCAGGGAACATGAACATAGAGAGTTGGATTGCAAATGCAAACAGTATAATCTCTATCA
This sequence comes from Tenualosa thibaudeaui, assembly GCA_027481765.1. Lineage (NCBI taxonomy): Eukaryota > Metazoa > Chordata > Actinopteri > Clupeiformes > Clupeidae > Tenualosa > Tenualosa thibaudeaui. The sequence goes on from JAIFZK010000214.1 coordinate 182,610, forward strand.
AATGGCAATGATGGACTCTTGGTGGATATTTTTCAGCACCCCAACTCTGAGTGACTTCCTTCCAGTCCCCTGGTAACAAGGCTGTGTACATCTCAGACATGTACATCTCAAAAGTAAATCAGAGGATTTATTGAAAAGAAAATTGAATGAATTGGCCACCCAAACTAGAGAGTAGACTGAAAACTAGGCTAATAATACAGGTACAGGTATAAGTCTATACACAGAGCTCCAAGATTCATGGACATTAATAAAGGACATTAATTCCCAAAGTGTCTGCATTTAACTGCATTTAATAATGAACCCCAGATAGACAGGCAAATACAGCGCAATGACATTGCTGAGCACATTTGTTTATTTTTAATAATATAGTTTTAATAACAATGTATTGTATATATGTTATTTTTATTATGCCTTAGCTATTAAAGTTATGGTCAGATAGGAGAGATGGGTAATGTTTAGCTTAAGTCGAGCCTGGTATGTGTATTAACTCAATGGTGATATCGGATCGGTATCAGGTGTCAACCAATATACAAACCCAGATGCCAGAATCAGTATTGGAATCCAAAAAGCTGGAACGGTGCATCCCTAGATTCAAAACTTCTTAATTGGCTGACATATGCCCTCACTTCCCGCTTGGTGGCCACATTTTGTTTTTCAAATATATCATTGGATCTACATTTGGGTTGCTTTTTGTAGATTTATTTTTACAAAATAAAATGAAATTTAAGTTAATTTTATTTACTTAATAACATATTAGAAGTGTGATCAGTAATTACTGAAATACAAAATATGCACACACATCTCAAAAGAAGGTGTGCAAAATTATACCACTGTATCTCAAATATTTCTATGAAAAATATGCCTTAGAATTCAACAAAAGTGCCCATGAGCATTTTTGACAACTTCAGACTATAATATCACCAAAAAGTATTTGAGATTCAAGCACAGGCTTTTGTATGCAAATAGTTCTGGTACTAAACTCTGCAAAGTATGTAGCAAGTTCAAGAGATTCCTAATGCATTTGTTGATTTCACATGGAATGAGTGCCATCACACACAGCAGTAGCTGAAGCAAAGCTAAACTGCATGAGGTGACCTGTCCTGTGAGCTGGATCTGCTCCAAAAGATTGTGATTTTGCCTATGATACAACTTTCACTTGGTTTCATAAAACGGAACCTTTTTTCTTTTTTCTTTTTCTGCTTTTTTTTTTTGCATTATGCTAGATATTTTGGGATCCTAAATGAAGCTTAATTGTGTGTTTTTGTCAGGGTTTAGTAAGTCGGACCCAAACGCAGAATCAGAGATAAGAAGGATTTATTCAGTCTTTGCAAAACCAGGGATCCAGAAAAAGCAGAGAGCATCAGAAGGTTCAAAAACACAAATCCAGGGAAAACGCAAAGAGCATTGAGAGGTTCAAAAACATAAATCCAGGAAGAACAGGGAGCAAAGGCAAAACAAGTCTTTTAAACGGAGATCCAAAATCTAACAAAGGACAGGAACAGGTGAGACAGACATGTCAAAAACAGAACTCACAGGTCGGAAATTCAGACAATGATCAGACAGATAGGTGAGTAATCGACAACAATAATCACAAACAGTGATCACCCGGTCAACTTTCCACACACAATAGACAAAAAAAAAAAAACAGCACCACCAACAGACTTGGTGACGGATGTCCAGAGAAAAAAAAACTGTTGCATCTAGTCTCAGGAATGTATGAAGCATGTTATAAGGCATTAGTCATTGGAACAGTATAATGACAGAAACAAGCAGCAGGGCAAATGGTTGTTTTAATGGCTTTTCAGTACAAACTGAAAAGAGGGCCTCTTGGAGACCCTGAGAATGCAGACATATCTTACCAAGTCAGCTAAATATAGACCACTATTGTATAAATGGCCTTGTCTGTCTGAAAGAACAGAGAGAGCACAGACGACCATTGTGTCAAAAGATAAACACCTGCCAAAGACAAGGTCAGATGGACAAAAGGGTTAACTGGGGGTGGAAGTGCTCCATTTTATGACAGAATGTTGCAAAGGGCTTACATTTCATGAATTTTACATGAGTGGCCATACACTAATTAGCTGATAAGGTTAAGACATTTCATTTGTTGCATGAAAAACCTGGAATATGATACAAAACTTGGGTACACACTACAGAACAAAATGGGGAGCAGAGGGGAACTGGGGAGCAGAACGAATGGCAGAAAGAATTGGGGAAGAACAATAAGGAAACATTTACATTTCCATGTATGCATTTTGCAGACGCTTTTACCCAAAGCAACTTACAAAAGAGGACAACATTCAAGCTACAACACAATGAAAGAAACTAACAAAGACTGCATATTGCCAACATGAAAACTACAGTATTTTCAGTTGAAAGTGCAATAGTGTAATAAAAGTGCAGTATGAAAGAGTGTAAGTATAATAGGTTAAGTCCATTTATGGTGTTCAGAATTCAAGCCAGGAGATATTCTTGAAGAGCTGGGTCTTCAAGAGTTTCTTGAAGGTGGAGAGGGTTTCTGTTGATCTGGTAGCACTTGGAAAGTTATTCCACCAGTGTAGAACAACACATGAGAAGAGTCTGATTGACCTGTGCAAGGTGTTGGCTGTGATAGATAACGCTCCTTGAGGAGCAAAGTGGTCGGCGGGTAACATAAAGCTTTAAGTGAGTATTCAGGTAGATGGGAGCAGAAGAATCAGTCACCCCGTAGGGCACCATTAGTGCCTTGAATTTGATGCGAGCGGCTATGGGTAGCCTGTGGAGTTCAATGAACAGTGGTGTGACATGCAGCCTTTTGGTTGGTTAAAAACCTGCATTTTGGATCATCTGTAGTGGTCTAACAGCACAGGCTGTTGATCATCGATCAATTTTGATGCTGATGTTTTGATGTATGGTTTGTTTGGCTGGGAGTACCAGCAGTTTTGATTTGGAGAGATTTAGTTGATTTGGTGTCCTTTCATCCATGCAGATATGTCAGAAAGGCAGTCCGAGATCCAGGAGGAAAGGACAGATAGAGCTGGGTATCATCAGCATAACAGTGATATGAGAAGCAATGGGAGTGAATGATCGAGCCCAGCGAGGTGGTATACACAGCACTGATTCTTTGGGTAATCCTGTGGCGAGTTGATTAAAAGCCAATGTCTGTCCTTGCCATGAGAAGTTGAATGACCATCCAGTAAGGATTCAAACCAGGAGTGCACTCTGCAATCAATGCCCATGTTGGTTAGTTTGTCCAGTAAGATGTGATGGTTAACCGTGTCAAATGCTGCTGATAGGTCCAGCAGGATGAATACTGAGCCTCTTTTAATGCTTCACAGACAGAAGCATTGTTTCAGTGGAGTGGCCACTTTTGAAGCCGGATTGGTAGGAGTCAAGGAGTTTGTGCTGAGAGAGGAATCCTGTGACCTGTTTAAAGACAGATCATTCAATAGTTTTGGAAAGGAAAGGAAGAAGAGAGACAGGCCGGTAGTTCTCCACTTGAGTGGGAGCAAGGGACGTTTTTTTGAGCAGCAGTGTTACCTGTGCTTGTTTGAAGGTGGTGTGAAATGTACTCGTAGTTAGTGAAACATTGACCACGTATGTGGTTGCTGTCACGATGCCAGGGATCTATGGCCTGAAGAAGGGTTTTGGAATAGGGTCCAGAAGACAAGAAGTAGGCCGGCTGCCTGTGAGAAGCTTATACACCTCAGCCTCGGAGAGAGGAGTGAATGAAGAAAGCAGTTGGTTTAGAGAAGCTTGGAGGAGAAACCTCTGTAGATGGGTTAGAGAACTAACTACTAATTGCTGCACATTAGTAAAAATGCAGCAAAATTGCTGTGAGGTTAGTTGCAGGAAGTGGAGGAGGTGGGTTTAGTAAAGATTTTAGTAAAGAGTTTCTTGGTGCCCGTGGCATTGTGAATCTTGTCATGGTAGAAAGCCTTTTCGCCAAATCGCCAAATTCTTAGTTTTGTAGATAAGCACAAGACCTGGGTGTTATTTACAGCCATATTTGTATCCCCTTTTGTGACAACCTAACCTTATACAGACACATCCCCAATCCTGTCATTCATAGCCACAATACAACTTTTACCAACAACTGACTAAACGGACTAAAAACCAAGCTACACTTTGTAATGTCATGGTAATCTGTATAATCTTACACTGACAATTTAAATTTGGGAGCACCTCATAGTCCCCTTTTTGAGATGCCTCTGAATCCTGCCTCACATCATTGGTGTAAGCTAAGATTGTGCTGTGTAGTTAAACTATTTCTGCATTTGTTGCTTTGATAAATTCGGTAACATTTTAGACTAGGGTACACATATTCTCCCTTAACTAGTAGGTTATTAGAATGCAAATTAGTAATATGCTAGCCATTTGTTAGCCATTACAAGTCACTTGTTAATACCTTATTCTACATGACCTTATTCTACCCATAATGGACCATTAACTAAGAATTTCTCCAATATAAACTAATCACTGTTTATTCATAATTATTAAGTTAGTTGTTGTATATGAATTATGATCTAAATATGCCTTGGTTAGTATGGGGCTTATAAGGCGGTAGTACAACAGGAAGAGTTATTCTTCTTCAATAAGGTTTAGAAAAGATGGCCTATTCATTGCAACTAAACCAAAAACTACAAGTACCTAATAGTGTCCAAATAAGTCCTAACTATGCCATTTTCATTGAGAATAACTGTTCCTGTTGTACCAGCACCTTATAAGCCCTTTACTGAGCAAAGCATATTGAGATCAAAATTCATATGCAACAACTATCTTACTATGAATAAGCAGTAATTAGGAGTTTATATTGGAGAAAGAGTAGTTAATGGTCTACTATAGGAAGAATAAGATCATGCAGAATAAGGTGTTAAAAAGAAACGACTAACAAATGGCTAGTATGTTATTAATTTGCATGGTAATCAGCTGCTAGTTGAATATGTGTACCTAATCTAAAGTGTTACTCAGTAAATTTGAGTGACTTCACTAGGTTTTGTAAAGAAGATTGATACATTGTTTTATAGGTGTTTGGGAAGTCCATTCATGATTTTGCTGTCACATTGAACTATAAAGGAATAATGCCACAACTACTTTAGTTATCATTTGGACTATGCATATCATCATCATAAAATGATGAACACACAGGTGATCATCTGAAATATCACCATACATGAAAGCATATAATTGCAAGAAATATAACAATTCATGTAGCAAAGTCTGCTGAAATGCACACGATCTCTAAAACAGCATAATGAGGAACAATTGAGTCAAGGATCAAACAAATAAATGGATTTAGGGGGAGGGGTGGAGACAGACACACAGAAATGAAACACATGGCTATGTAAACAAAACAATCACATGGTACATACAAACAAGTGCCCACAGAAAGTATGGGAGGGGTTGATGAGCCTATACAGCTTACCTGTGTCTAAATATGAAAGAAAAAAAAAGGTCACATATTGTCAAACGTGCTAAACTTAACAGCGACCAAGAAATTGTTATATTTCATGCATTTGTTGAAAACATCCATGAAATGTCCAAAAGGCTGTGTGCAAAAGTAAGTGAACCAGCAGTTGAACCTCCTTTGACAGGAATAAACTGTCAAAGTCACAACTGTCAATCAGATATGCACAACCCTGGCTCAGGAGGCATTTCAGCCCATTCTTCTCACTACTAGCGACACAAGTGGAGAATGTCAATGTATATCCATTCATGATATTCAAAATGAAATATAATATAAATGTTCAACCTTTGGTTAACATTTTCATTTGCAAATCGCTATGTAAACAGTGGGTGACAACATTATAGGGCCGATATTTGTGTATTCATAGTTTGGGATTTTTGAAACCCGGAAGAAAGAATTGGCAGGTCTGAATCGGCCGCTGGAGGGGGGACTTCAATAACAGACATCACATAATTTGACAACCGTTGTATATCTGTGTGGAGCTAAGCCTATTTCTAGGGATTGGTCTTCTATGAAGTACTAGACCAGTACATCAGGATTTATGGGTTCAATTGTGGTAAATGAGAAAGTAATGTTTCATCAGTTTGTTAGAGAAAAATAAAAGTTGAAAATACCCCTTATACAATCAGTATAATGCAGCTTAGAAACTACTAAGAAGCCCTGGCAAACAACTTCTCAAGAAGAGATCATCAATTTCTTTTGTACAGAACATTCAAAGATCCTACAGCTGGCAGCAATTTGTACCTGGAAAGTACGAACCCCATTCCAGTGTACTGATTGTGTGCTACAAAATGATTTTCAACATCCAATGTCTTTTTTGGCAAGGACTTTGAGATCATTCACAGAACTCAATCTCCAATTTCAACTGTTCAGAAACCAACTGACTCTTCTTTGCAAACAAAACAATAAAATAGAGTTTTGGGTGCATCAGACAAACAAGTGTACAGCATGCTTACAACTCAGTATTAATATGCTGCCACATAGATCAAATACCATGCTTGTCTTGAGTTACTTGACAGGATGCATCAAATAACAAACAGAACATGACCTCAGGTATAAAATCAGCAACAGTGCAACATTTGTGAACATTTCACTGGGGTAATAAAGCAAGCACCAGCAAAGAAAAAACGGCAACTGTCAGAATGTTCACAAAACATAAGTAGGATTGAGGAAAAAAAAAGAAAATACTGCTGACCGGTAGTCTACACCACTTTTTCATTTTCAGACTGGCATAACATCCTAGCATGAGATATACGGGCATACACACAGAAGTATCTTCAAAATTGTTAGCAATAAATAGGTGCACTGTTGGTAGTGCTGACATACAGTCTACATAATACCACTTCTTCTTTTTGATTGAATAATGAGGAAGTGTCATTTCACAGTGTCTTCTATATAAATGCAGAACTGCTGACAGGCAGTCTACACCACTTCTTAATTTTCAGACTGGCATAACAGAAGAATAGGAGCACGAGGTGTTGGAATCACACATAGAAATAACTTCAAACCTCAAAAGACCCAAGCTAGACAATTGTTTGGATTTCTCAAGCCATACTGAATCAATAGGACCAGTGTCATTCTGTCACTACTCTGCTCTGGCTGTTACGTTCACTCACTTCCTCGTTCTCTGCTACTCTACTACTAATGCCTGCTAGTGTTTATTCCCCTCTGTCTCAGTTGCTCCTTGTCAGAATATCCGCAAACCAGAAAGCTTCACAGCTGCCGGCAAGCACCAAGATCCTGACACCCATACCTGTTCTCTGTCTCTGTTCTAGCCTGTTTCTTGTTCCCTGCCCTATCTTCCCGCTCTGTCTCTGTTTTTGTCTCTTGTTCTCTGCATGATCGCTACCCGTGGACGCTCTGCTCTCCAGCCCGGCTACCCGACTCGACGTCTGCCCGACCGTGAGCCTGCCTCCATCATCTCTGCGCCGAGGGGACACTTACACCCCCAATCCTAAATAAAAACTGTGTGTAACGTGACGCTACCGTGGCCCATCTGTTCTTGACACAATCCGTGTGAGATTGTGGGATTTTGAAGGATTTTCCTGCTATTATGCACCCACACATCTCAAAGGAAGGGTGCAAAATTATACTCAATATCTCAGGTACTATACATATCTCAAAGTATCATATAGCTCAAGTAAATACATTTCAAATATGCATTAGAATGCACCCATCCCCTTTTCCAAATAAACCAATTTCAGAAAAAGATTATGCCTGACCATCATGGATTTGCTTCATGCTTTATGTAAATAATGGGTCATTCTATTAAACAAATCAACAAATTTCAGAAAAAATGACACTTGACCATCATGGATTTGCTTCATACTTTAAGTGAATAATGTTACTGTAGGACTATAGGACTTATAGGACTTATAATGCAAAACATTACCATTGTATCCTCTGTTTTTTTTTTTTTGAGATATGGGGTCTTCAAAAGGGGTCATGTCTGAATAAAATGGAGCTATAAGTATTACTCTTGGAGTTTTAATGCTGCTTTGATGAAGCTTTCAGGAACTTTTCTATTGTAGTAGACATATTAAAAAAGCAAATCCAATGTCGTGCATTTGTTGATTTCACACGGAATGACCCACTGCCTACTTGCTTCAAGCAGTTCATTATTGTTCCTGTGCCGAAAAACAAATGTCCATCATGCCTTAATGACTTGCGTCATGATGTGAAGTGTTTTGAGAGGCTGATGAAAACATTATCTGCTCTTTCCTTCCCAAGCTCCTTTGACTCCCTCCAATTTGCTTACAGTCAATAAATACAGAGAAGATTCCATCTCTGAACACCACCCTAACTCACCTGGAGGAGGAGAAGGTGAATTTTATGAGAATGTTGTTCACTGACTTTAGTTCAGCATTTAACATGATAGTATCCCTCACCCTAATCACAAAGATGAAGCCCCTTGCTGTACAATGTCTACACACATGACTGCACAGCCAACAGTAGTCACACTCCCATTATCAAGTTTGCAGATGACACAGTAGTCATGGGCCTGATCAGCAACAACAACTAACAGGCCTACTTGGATCAGGTTGAAGAGGTTTCACAATGTCTAGCAGTCAGTCAGTCTAACAGCTTGACACTGCATGTCAGTAAAACCAAGGAAATGGTGGTAGATTATTGGAGGCAGCAGAAGCTTAAGAAAATGCAGCAGCTTAAGCTTAAGAAATTTAAGGTTTCAACATCCATCTTGAGGACCTTCTACACTTAAGTTGTTGAGAGTGTTTTAGCATCATCACCTGGTACTCCACAGTCAAAGATTGTAGTACTCTGCGGAGAGTATTTTATACACTCTGTAACAGTAAATTTTAACCATCATTTTATCAATACATTCAAATCAATGTATTCAAATCATTAAATATCTTGTATGCATATATTAAAGAAAGTTGTGTTTGTATTATACAATATAGCATAATTTCTTTGCGTCTACTGAAAAAAACAAGTGTGTTGGTATCTATCTATCTATCTATCTATCTATCCATTTATCTATCCATCTATCTATCTATCTATCTATCTATCCATCCATCCATCCATCCATCCATCCATCCATCCATCCATCCATCCATCCATCCATCCATCTATCTATCTATCTATCTATCTATCTATCTATCTATTTTGGCTTCCATCCATCTTGCAATGGTCAGGAAAGGGAAAATGAGGCAGGACCACTGGCTTTTAGAAAATGGCTATGACCCTATTTGGCCCACGGCCTAGTAATGTAGCCTAATCTTAACAGATAAATTCATGTCATAACACGCTTTGTCTCCCATGCTTGATGTTTCACAGGGTTTAGATGGTCACATGATTATGAGTATTCATTCATTTTGTTTTCCTGTCCTTCCTGGTTCTGAACCACGGGACTAAACAGTGTGGTCCTCATGACAGACAAGTATAGGCCCAATATTAGGACAAATGATGTCAGGGCAAACAGTGTGACAGTCTTTTAGTAGTGCCTATGCTGTTACAGTGTGTGGATATGTGATGCTTCAATGTTATGACCATTTTCCCAAAAGTGTAAAGACATCTAAAATATAACTAGGCTTATATGGCACCCATCAACATGGGTGAAATGTCCTGTGGGTTAATGGTTATGCAGCCATTTCATAAAGTTAAGTTTTTTTTTTTTTTGTAAGGTATTAAGAGGTATCTAGGAAAACACACTGTCATATAACATATGATTAAATAATATTTTAGGCTATCTGAATATAGTGTTGGACATTGTTTTTGTTATCCCCTCCACCCATATGGAAGATGAAGGTTGAGCGAAAGGTAATATGATATCCTGGAACTGGAAGGTTTAATACTGTTGCCTCCTCTAATGGCTTACTTTTAATACCTTGAAAATCCCTGAATTCCCCTCCGTCACGCTTGTCCCCAGCGCTGTCTGTAAAATCCCTGAAAGCACCATCGGACAGTGCCCTCTAGTGGCAGCAACACAGAGGTTGACAGAAAATCGCGGTTATCGTGGAAAACAGGTTTCTTCTTCTTCTTCTTCTTCTTCTTCTTCTTCTTCTTCTTCTGTGCAAAAATAACAGCCTTAATAGGTATCATCTGTGCTGCAGGTCCTGCTGGTCTTTATAATAGTTGCATCTTTTCAGCTATGGGACAGGCACCATCAGGTATGCCTGCGATTTCTCATCGTAGTAGAATAACATTATTTATGTATTTTGCGATTGCCTAATGCTTTGTTTGACATGGATTTCTTTGTTTGTTGTCTGATTTGGCTTTCTGTTTTGCTTCCCATAGCACCTCAACAGAAAGGTAACAATGAATCAATTTTGTTAAAATTTCACATACAATTTTCTATCGTGATTATTCTCATAAAGGTAGGTATTTAATCGCAATTAATCACAGAATCGCAAATAAACCTTAATAGGTATCATCTGTCCTACAGATCCTGTTGGTCTCTATAACAGTTGCATCTTTTTAGCTATGGGATCGACATTATTTATGTATTTTGCAATTACCTAATGCTTTGTTTGACATGGATTTATTTGTGTGTTGACTGATTCGGCTTTCTGTGTTGCTTCCCATAGCACCTCAACTGAAAGGTAACAATGAATCAATGTTGTTAAAAATTCACATACAACACACCTCCCACTCTCTCTCTCTGCTGCACATTTATCAGTCTTGCATTTTCACCTGCTGCTTATTTCATGCAAATTGCACTTTAAGGTTTTTAATTGGGTTGTAGTTTGAATGTTAATCCTCTTTTTGTAAGTCACTGTAGATAAAAGCATCTGCTAAATGCATAAATGTGAATATTTGCATATTTATAAAAATGCTAGATAGTGCTCCTGTATCTAAAATCTTTTTGTTAAGGGTGGAGCCCTGAAAAAGACAAGATACTCTTGATTGGCATAGTCTCAGACTTTGTGAGCAGAGTGAGTGGTACATTTAAAATGAAATCCTTTTTGGTTTTAATCATCACATAGCACAGCGCTATGATAGTACAGGACATATTCCTGCCGCTTAGTAGGTCACTGACGTGTGCAGTCTGCCTTTGAGCAAGTAGATGAGATCATCTAGTAATTAATGTAATAATAATACTAATAATAATAATACTAATTAGTAGTAGTTATAGTAGGGGTAGCATTATATTATATACACTCTATTGATCCCATTAGGATTTAACCCTCTGTGATTTAGTGACACACACACACACAGCACACAATGAGGTGAGAGACCAGCAGCCAGCTGCTGCAGTGCCTGGGGAGCAGTGAGGCGTAAGGTGCCTTGCTCAAGACTATCTCAGTTGTGGATATGGACACAATAGTGATGTTCAACCACTTCCCCCTACCCACATTATTCTACTGGTCAGAATTCAAACTAACCATCCTTTGGTTCAAGCCCAAGGCCCTAACCTCTGCCTGCAGTAGTGTGTTGTACTGTATTGTTGTTTGTGTCATTGTTTGTTGTTTTTGCACATTTCATTGTTCTACAATAGAAATAATGACGTAAAATAGAATTTAAACATGGAAGTAATGCAGCATACATATCATATAATTTTCCAGGTAAATCTGTCAAAAGTTTAGGAGGTCATAAACTTTAATTGGGTGGTAGACCATTGGGCTCATGCCAAATGGATGAAGGACGGTCAGGCGCTTCAAGACACTGGTGGCAGGATCAGCACCACCCAATCAGATGGTGACTGGAAACACTTCTCACTTCTCAAAGATGCCAGAGCGAAGGATGAGGGAGAATACACTCTGGTGCTGTGGAACAGCCATGGCACAGTGAAAGGCTCTGCTAAGGTCACAGCACTGGGTAGGTGCATCCTATAAGTCATTGGTTCTCAAACTGCATGAAGTTGAGCAAATTATTATTTTTTTTTTTTGGCTGTCGCTCAAGCCACCCAAACTTTTTTGCTCTTCTCTTTTCTAGCTTTTGTCGCTCTTGGCAATAGAAAGTGAATAATTACTTACAGCGATTTTACAGCTCAACAGCTTTACAGTAGCTCTTCGTCTGAACACGCAAGATGGGAGTTCAACCTGGGTCCTTGGCTATATTTACCTAAACTAGCTATACACTATAAAGCTGTAATTGGCAATAAACAGTTGCAATACATTTATTATAGGGCTATCAAACGATTAAAATTGAGTGATAAAATTGATTTTACAACAGCATTGAACATGAATCAACTGATCATAAATGTAATTATATTTTAATTATATATATATATATATATATATAGAGAGAGAGAGAGAGAGAGAGAGAGAGAAAGATCCATTACATTTCAGATGGGTGTGGCAACTTTCATCACTACTACACTAACCCTTCATGTGCATTTAACCAAAATAAAAAAACATTTTGTCATCATGATTTTGTTAACTGAGATGTCCAATAATAATAATAATAATAATAAAAAAAAATCATAACAATAATAAAACAGCAATTGTTGTTTTTGTTCTTGTTCTTGTTATTTTGTATTTTAATTTTATTTTTATTTTTATTATTATTATTGTTGTTGTTGTTAGGCAAATTAGGCAGGTATGCATGGCTCTTCTGACTCCTAAATCTTATTATCCAACCATCCAAACCATGCATGAAGCTGTTTAAACAGATTTTCCATAAATAAAGCTGCATTGATGACAGATTTGGTAACACATTGTTTGTCTTCTTGTGTGTGTGTGTGTGTGTGTTGTTACAGAATATGATGTGGACTGGAGACAAATGAACTGGAAGTAAGTATTCAGTCTATGAGTAGTGCACTCAAGGTGACTATTTTAGACATAAAGTCATATTTTACATACAAAATTTGAAATGATCACGAGTCCTGAACTAATGGCGGTCACATTTACAGAAAAGATCTGGTTACAGATTTGGACTTGTATATTCTGGTTCTCAATTAGCAACCTGGTCTGATTTTTAGTTTTGGGTATATAAACTCTCCTGTGTGTTCAGTCACTCCACGAGATCCACTGTTGATCTCTTTGAAGGAGATCTGCTCACTGTAACAAACTCTGAACTGAGCACAACTAGCATGAGCAGAGTCAGAAAGCAGAGAGTCTGAGCTACATTGATGCATTTTCGTGTCCATCTAAGCAGTCAGAAAGCAGAGAGTCTAGGCTACATTGATACATTTCCGTGTCCATCTGCCACCGTTTACCATGCCATCGTCAGATGTCCTTCCATTGAGGGCTGCAGGATGGTTCTGCCTCCCCATCTCTGGAGAGTGGCAGACCTGCAAGTGTGCAACATGTTTATTTTCTGCAGCCTACCTCAGCCATGGACTGACTGTAGAAAAAATGTGTGAATGACTTTGCCAACTGCAGAACACCCAGACACCTGTTTAATAGCCACTTCTACTATGCTGCTCACTGCTGAAAAAAAATCTATTCACAATGCCTTCAGGTTAACGCAGCCATTATTTTTTTGCCTCAGGAAAGTTAGACCTACTTGTCACGGACTGAGCCATGACGCTCACGCAGACAATTATTCACGTAAAACACAGTACATAGGCAGCCAATTGCGGCAATGTTAAACATCAAAGCTGACCTGTTGCTGTGAGTTTCAACTTTGTTCGCATTACCGCTTTGTACTGTTCGTAATTCTGGTTTCAAAACATGTCATACCCCACCATTTGCAATAACCTGTCTTCAGCCTTACATTGTTATGAGGGTGCAGGAAAGGCCTACCAGCATTTCAAGTAGCAATTGTTTGGTCCTAAACTTACGTCTACCATCCACACTTCATGTTCATAGTCATCATCGTCTCATCTGTTTTAAGCATGTCTGGTTGCAGAGAATCACAATTATACACACTGGCTGTTTAAAACGATGAAGTTTATTAGTATTTAGCATTTACAAAAACAACTGTCTTCTGTTACTCACCGTCTGGCGAGGATGTTTGAGTCCTTTATGGATGTACAGCGTGCCAGAGATGAAAAGCTGGAGAGAGTCTGCCCGGCAAGCACAGCAGTTTTCTGTCCTCACCCACCAAGTGACACAGCTGCAGCTGGATGTGGAGATGGTGCGGGTAGAAGGGAGCACGCCAGTTCCTTCCGAGACGCAACTCCTGAACCGCCTGCAGCCACCACCAGAGGGGTAAAGGATACAAGCTGAAGATGGCAAAGCTGGAAGACTATCGGACAACATCGACCACTACCTGGCAACATATGAGAAACTGGCAGCAGCTTGTGGCTGGCCAAAGGAGGACTGGGCCATTCACCTAATACCTCTACTAACAGGAAAAGCCAGAAGTGCCTTCATTGCCATGGACCTGAAAGCAACCTGGACTATGACCAGCTGAAAGAGGCCATACTGGAAAAGTATGAAATCAATGCAGAGGCTTACCGGCTCCCAGTTCCGTGTCCTGGAGACCCACCTGGATGAGGCGCGAAGAACTGTATGTCCGGCTGAAAGACTTGTTCTGCAAGTGGGTTAAATACGACCAGTGCAGCAAGGAAGTCCTGATGGAGACCATGGTGCTGGAACAATATCTATGAGTTCTCTACCCTGAGGTGAGGACCTGGGTCAAAGAGCATAACCCATCAACAGCAGCAGAGGCCGCCACACTGGTGGAGAACTTCGTTGCAGCACACAAGGGCCCCAGGGATATCGCTACGCTGGAGTGCTGGACCGTCAACCCAGGGGTAAGTCTGATGGTGCAGGTAGAGAAGCTGGTTCTGATGCCTCCCTAGCTACAGTAGCAAACACACCACCCTCTCCCCTAGGTAATGCCAAGCCCGAGGCATTTCGTGTTTTAACTGTGGTAGGGAAGGTCATAAGAGCCCTGCTTGCCCCCTCAGAAAGCCCAAGCACTTTCATCTGTGTTATGTTCCCAAACCCCACCACACCCTTTAAGTCTCAGGAGAACAGGGATCCTGTTATTAAAGTAGAGCTTAATGGCAAACCCACCACAGCTCTAGTGGACACAGGTTGCACACAGACACTGGTACAGGCTGACTTTGTCCCCTTGAGTTCAGAAATGTAGAATAATGACAAGCTGACTATCTGTTGTGTTCATGGTGACCAAAGTGAACCTCATAGAAAGTACAGCAGATGTTTATGTCAGGGTGTGTGGTCAGACAAATTTACACTGGGTGGGGCTGGTCCCCAAGCACCCCTATCCAGTGTGGTTGGGCCAAGATCTCCTGTGCTACCAGAGTTAGTGGGCAAGACTGCATTGAGTTGTGTGGTGACACGAGCAATGGCAAAAGCAAAACCTGTTGATATGTCTGAGTTTGCATGTTATGGTGAGGAGGTGCCAGCCAGACCCAACATGTGACCAGAGAGGACAGATGTAATAAGCGCAGACAGACTTGATAGATTGAGAAATTATCAGGATCAGTGCAGACTTGCAAAATGAGTCTATGATGTTGCATCCCTAGTTTGTCATGAGAGCTGATTTATATTTTGCTGGTGATTTTGCTGAGGTGCAACGCATGCAGACCCCACACTAGCCCCATTATTGAAGAAAGTGGAGGAGGGTGCTTGCTTTGTCCCTGCTCTTGGAAAGCGAAGTTTTATTCTGCATGAACAACCTCCTGTATAGGCAGATGCGAGGAGGGTTTGCAGCTTGTGGTGCCAATGAAAAATACAGGAAGCAGGTTCTGGAGCTAGGCCACACAATTTCCTGGGCAAGGTCACCTGCAAACATGAAGACACTCCTTAAGAATTAGCAGACGTTTTACTGGCCAAATTAATGGTTTAGACTTTGAAGGTGAAGGGCTACTGCAGGTCAATTGATCCCCAGTGTCAGCTGTCTGGAGGCAAAGGCCTTGGCACGTGCTCCATTAGTGCCACTACCTGTGGTTGACACCCCTTTTGAGAGGATAGGGGTGGATTGCTTGTTGGTCCCCTGGAAAGAGTAAGGCAGGGAACAGTGATTGGACATGCATTGGTAATTTGTGACTATGCCACCAGGTACCCTGAAGCCTTCCCCTAAAGAACATTACTGCTAAGCAGGTTGCCTCTGCCTTGTTACAGCTGTTCTCAACAGCTAGGGATCCCGGGAGGTGTTAACGGATCAGAAGAGCCCTAACTTTATGAGCAGAACACTGCGAAGCAGGTTTACGATCTGTTAGGGATAAGGCATCAGAACCACTCCCTACCACCCACAGACTGATGGACTTGTTGAGCGGTTCAATCTTAGACCCTACTGAACATGCTCAGAAGGTTTGTGGACAAAAGTGGCAGGAGTGGGACCAGTGGCTGCCCTACCTGTTGTTTGCTTAATCAGGGAGGTCCCACAGATTTTGTCAACAGGATTTAATCCCCTTGAGCTGCTGTACGGACATCAGGTACGGGGTCCACTGGACGTTCTAAAGGAGACCTGGGAAGGAGAGTCGACACAGAGTGACATCATCTCCTCGTCATGAAGATGAGGGAGAAGCTGATGGCTGTCACTTCCTGGCTCAGAAAACCTCCAGCCAAAGGTGTCAGCGATGCTGATCCAGGCGATCGAGGAGGAGGAGAGTACAGTGAGCAGTACTTGCCCGGCCGTGAGGAGGACAGCCAGTTTGACCTCAGTCATCTGCCAGAGGAACGTCAGCGTGATCTCTACAACGTCCTGCCGGAGGGCCTCTTCACACGCGACCTGGACGGACAGAGCTGGTGGAGCATCAAGTGGTGCTCAAGGATGACCACCCAGTCCGCAACCAGCCTACCGTGTTCCAGAGCGGCTGCTGCCTGTCCTGAAGGAGGAGCTGGCCATGATGCTTCAGCTGGGGTCATTGAGCCGTCATTCTCAGTGAGTGGAGCAGCCCAATCATCCTGGTCCCTGTCAAGAAGGATGGTGGCCTGAGATTCTGTTTAGACTTTCGGAAGGTCAATTCATGCAGGCAAAGTTTGACCCCTATCCCATGCCTAGGAGTCGATGACCTGGTGGAGCGCCTGGGCAAGGCCAAATACCTCAGCACTCTTGATCTGTGCAAGGGTATTGGCAGGTGCCACTGGCAGAGGGCAGCAAAGGAGCTGACTGCCTTTAGAACACCATTTGGGCACTTCCAGTTCACAGTGCTTCCTTTTGGCCTGCATGGCGCCAGCGAGTTTCCAGCGGCTGATGGACAGAGTCCTCAGGGTGACGGAGGGCTTTGCTGCGGCTTACCTGGGCGACATCATCATATACAGCGCCACCTGGGAGGAGCATCTCCATCACTTGCAGCAGGTTCTCTCCTTGGTGAAGGAGGCGGGCCTCACTATCCACCCGGAGAAGTGTGCCTTGGCCAGGGAGGAAACATCTTACCTTGGCTATGTCCTGGGCCGAGGTGTCATCCGTCCTCAGGTGGGGAAGGTGGAAGCCATCATGGCAGCAGAGCGACCAACCACCAAGCAGGTGCGGTCCTTCTTAGGGCTTGTGGGTTGGTACAGGCGCTTCATACCGAACTTTCGGAAAAAGCGTCTGTGCTGACTGAGCTGACCGCAAGTGCCAACCAAACAAGGTGGAATGGACTGAGCAGTGCGAGAGCGCTTTTAAGGACTTAAGGACTCTTTGTGTCAGAGCCTGTGCTCCTGTCCAGACTTTGATAAACCTTTACGGTGCAGACCGATGCCTCTGAGAGGGGCTTGGGTGCGGTCCTTTGCAAGGGGACCAGGGACAGCTACAGCCAGTGGCTTACATTAGCCGTAGCTACTGCCAAGGGAGCAGAACTACTCCACAGTAGAAAAAGAATGTCTGGCCATTAAGTGGGCATTGGACTCTTTAAATATTACTTGTTGGGGCGTAAATTTGTTCTTCAGACAGATCACCAAGCTCTGTCTTGGCTGGGCGAATCGTGACACAAATGCCAGGATCACTAGGTGGTTCTTGGCCCTTTGACTTTGAGGTGTTGTACAGGGCAGGAAAATGAACTGTACAGCTGACTTCCTGTCTAGAATGCCACAAGGGGCATTTCCAGAAGGAAATGTCACGGACTGAGCCATGGCGCTCACGCAGACAATTATTCACGTAAGCACACAGTACATAGGCAGCCAATTGCCGGCAATGTTAAACATCAAAGCTGACCTGTTGCTGTGAGTTTCAACTTTGTTTGCATTACCGTTTTGTACTGTTCGTAATTCTGGTTTCAAAACATGTCATACCCACCATTTGCAATAACCTGTCTTCAGCCTTACATTGTTATGAGGGTGCAGGGAAAGGCCTACCAGCATTTCAAGTAGCAATTGTTTGGTCCTAAACTTACGTCTACCATCCACACTTCATGTTCATAGTCATCATCGTCTCATCTGTTTTAAGCATGTCTGGTTGCAGAGAATCACAATTATACACACTAAGGCTGTTTAAAGCGATGAAGTTTATTAGTATTTAGCATTTGAGCAAAAACAACTGTCTTCTGTGGTACTCAGTGCTATCCGGAAAAAGTTCCAGGTTCATCGTCCCAGAAACCGAGGAATGTTCCATTGAGCTAAGTTATGGTAGAGTTCCCTAAGTTGTTTTGTGAGACTGCGCCATTGTGACGGGATAGTTGAATGGCTGATGGGGAAACAGTGTATTTTATTATGCACCTAAGGCTTTTTGTTTAAACATGAGAAATAATTTTGAGTTATTGTGTGTTTTGTTTTGTGTTTCTTTCTAGTTATTATTGGGCTATCACAATGTCTGTTATTTAGTTAATTAATTTATGTTTGTCATTTGGGCTACCCTGTGGGAGCAAGGCTGCAAGCTAGCACTGCTCTGTATTAGGGCCTCAGGAGACCTCAGTTGGGAATACAGAGTATCTTACCAAGTGGAAGGTACATTACTATGGACTTTTGTAGAAATGGCCTTGTACAGGGTCTTTTGACATAGCCTGGTGAACCAATGCCTATTTAGTTTTGTGTACTTCACAAGTTTTCTTTTGCATTTTGGGAAGTTTATTCTTCACTGTAAATATTTGCACAATTTTATAAGAAAAATTTGAAAGGGGAAAAAATAATAAATATTCCTTCTGAGGATCACCGTTTTGGCCTCCCTCTGTCTGCTTAGCTGACTATCCTGCAGACACTACATTGTGTTCCGTTTAGAAAACCTGAGAAAATGTTCAGCATGAACTATTTTGTTAAAACTCTACTTTCCTCTCTGTCTGAAAATAAATAATAGCTGCCTGTCCCAAACACAAGCAGGGACAATTTTGGCAAATAAAAGCCTGGGCCCTAGATTTGAAGTTTCGATAAGGCATTAAATGGTATATTTTATTCAAAGGCATTCATTTTGATCTCAACACAAACTGTGTGGGTGTGTGTATTTGTGTGTGTGTCACACAGAGAAAATGATTGAGTGAAATTCACCCCAGGAATCCAAATTTATGCCATCTTCGCTTTCTGCTTCATGGACCTGTTGGAGCAGGAAATCATCCATCATCAACTCCATCAACTCCATCAACTATGTCCACTTCCAGAACCACATGTTTCATGTAATCATTCACACAGTACAAATACCAAGCTGCTGTACTGGTGTTAAGGACATGGCGACATAAAGTCAGTTTTCTGAGGAACTGCCCATATATATATATATATATATATATATATATATATGTCATGACGGAACCAGTACAGATGACCCAAGCGCAACACGTTAAATCACCAACAGTTTATTAAGGATAGGCAAAAGGATTGTGTGGATGTTCTTTGGGTGATGCAGTCGGGTAGCCGGGCAGGAGAGCAGAGCAGCCAGGTCGTGGACAGGCAGCAGGTCAGAAGCCGGGGCAGGAGAGCAGAGCAGAGGTCGTTGGACAGGCAGCGGGTCAGGAGCCGGTGGCAGGAGAGCAGAGCAGAGGTCGTTTATTGGACAGGCAGCGGGTCAGGGCCGTGTTTTCAGTGAGAGCAGAGCAGAGGTCGTGGACAAGCGGCGGTCGCAGGAGAGCAGGGCGGTAGTTCAAGCGGTCCGGGATCGTCAACAGGCGGCAATTTCGACAGGATACAAAGGACAGTGGACAGGAGCAGGCAGGAGAACAGGACAGGAACACAGGAACAGCCGGACGACAGAAACACAGGATCTTGAATGCGGGGTAATCGGGAGCAGGATAACGGGAGTCAGGGTCTTAAATGCTTGCCTTGCAGTGAGTAGCAGTAGGTTCGCAGACGATCTGACAGGGAACACTGGAAGACAGGGGTTTAAATAGAAGACAGACAACAGATAACTTTGAGCAACACGATGGAAGTAATGATTGAGGCTGACGTTAGCGAGTGAGTGGGAGGGGCAAGTGATCAGGAAGAAGAACGTTTGATACAGACATACAGACATGACAGAACCCAGGGACGGCCCCAGAAGTCCCAAGAGAGATACCCCCCCACCCCCCAACCCCCTTCTGCCCTGGGTGGGTGGGTGGGGAACCAGGTGGAGGGCTCAGAACTCCTCCGAGTGCTCCGATGCTTTACCATCAGCGACATGGCTGGGGCGGATGTTACCCGTGGCGCTGCATGGTCAGCCTGCTGGGCACCTCTTGGGCGGCCTCGGCAGGAGCAGGCTGGTCGGGGTGCAGGCGGTGGAATTTGGCGATGAGGTCACGGTCCAAGATAAAAACGGGATGGGATCAGGATCTTTCCTCTGGTCCGTAACCCTCCCAATCTACAAGTACTGCAACCCCTTCGCCTGACAACGTGGATTAACACGGTGTAATTTTGGTAGTCTTGTCTGTGTGTGTCTTTGTCTATGTTTGTCTGTTTGTTTGCCTATTTAATTGCCTGGGGTAATGTGCAAGATATTTGTCTGAAGACAGTGTTGGTTTGCAGTGCTTCATCACATAGCTATCAGTGTCTATGAACAGTATCTAAACTGGTGTGCCGTGAATATTTTGTGCAATATACATGTGGTCAGAGTGAGTAACCTTGATTATTTTTGTGTGTGTATTTTGTTTGCGGTGGTCACCTGTCTGAATATTGTACTACGCCTGTTTGGTACCCACTTATGCACTGTCTATAGCAATAATGTTTCATGCCCTGGAGGCTAGTATTTAGTGTATGTCCCGGTCAATTGATTATTTGTTGTTAATAAACTTCTATTTTGACTACATCAGCCCTAATTCTTCACGGACATTTCTACACGGACATTTAGGAGCAATGAATAGGTGAAATTGTGTTTAATGCTCAGTACCACCTCCTACTGGTTACACATATATTGTTTTATACCACAAAACAGAAAAGGATTATAATAGAGGATTATAATAATCACCAGATATAGAACATTTTACAACCACCGGATGAAAAAAAAAAAAACTGTCTGTCTGGGCCCGGCTACGAATGTGTGAATAGTGTGAATAAAGAAGAAAAATGCGGCAAGTCACTAACAACAAACTAACAAAACGGCACTAATTTATTATTTATTCACACTCTAATATTAAAAATAAAATAAAAATCTTTTTTTCAGTTTCGTTTTCCAGTTAGAACCTTGATTTCCGTGAAGGGTATTACAGGTTACAATAACACTTTGTTCTGGAGGCTTCTGGGCGTGGGGTTGGAAGTCTCTATATAGGAATGAGCCAGACATCAGAGACAAGCTCACGGACTGAAAACATCTGAAACGGTAAGCGGCTAAAATGATGACGCCATTGTCTTCATTTCAGGTGCAGATTAGGCTTTTCAACAGCAGTTTTACATTTTACAGGCAAATTTGTATATAATGTACACGTATAGGATTTTACTGTTAAGACAAAAAATGCAGTCTAGGACGCTTAAGTGTGCGTTTTACGCATAGGCTATCGCTATTTCCAACAAAAACATTGCATTACAGTGATGTATTTTTTTTTAATAGACAATGTCTGCTTTCTTCAGCTCGTCAGCTATAGCTTGGTGCGGCAATTCGTTGTGCGTTCCAGTCGTCATTTGTGCGGTGCAATCGGTTGCGGTTATGCGTGAGTTTTGGAACCGCTACACACACGCAACTGAAATGTGTGTGCGCCAGAATTGAAGCAAACGGCCGCATTCGCATGTATTTAAACCGTGCGCAAGCGATGCGTGGCAGTTGAAGCCGTCATCGCCAGCCCCTGTTTGCAGTGTGTGACTACTATACTGTGCTTCCTGATAGCAGCTATACTGAACCACATTCTTTTCCTTGTTCTGACCCCTATTTCAGATGTTGAACTGGCCCAAAACTGCGGTCAGGAAAAGCGGGTCAAACACATGCAGAAGATGGAAAAAGAGAAACTGAAGGAGCAACGTGAGATGTTAAGGAAGGGCTTTGAGGACAGGGCTGAGACCATAGGCCAGGAGATCGAGCAGCTCAAGAAGGAGAAGCAGCAACAGCAGGATGATTCAGGGAACCGCAAGATTTACTTGCACTGGTATTGGTGCAACTATTTTTCTCTTCCCTTCTGCAGTTCCAAGAACGCAAAATGTTTGTTTCAATCATTTATAACATTGGAGTCGAGAGGTTTACTATAGATGATGAATATATTATTATTATTATTATTATTGCACTGAATGCTGTTAATTTTACAACACATTTTGTGAGCACTCTATTTAACAGAACAGAATAATGTTCAATGGTACTGGTAGCCTTCTTATTTGTCTGAATTGACTTCTCATCTGCTTTTTCAGACTTCATCTTTGGAACAGAACCATCAAGTAAATTCATTTTATTGTTTTAACTTTTGTCTTACTGATTCTATCTGTTTAAAGATACACTCAGCACTTGGACAAAATTGATCAAACATTGAGTTTTACTTGTTTTCAGTGGATAAAAGAGAGAACATGTAATTCTAGCCAAAATACTACTAACACTATTGATATGTTTTATTATTACTATTATTTTTATTTTTTTTTATTAATGGCTGTCTCTCTGTTTTACAGAACCATTTGCTCAACCAAAAGGTAACTGATCATTTCACCAAAGGAAAGAACATACATAGGTGTGGGGGGGGCGGGGAGCTGGGAGCTGGGAGGCCAACACTGGAGTGTATGGCAAATGGAGGAAAGGGAATCAGCTGCTGGAAAATGGTGGCAAGATCAGAATGAAACAGTCACATGACTATAAAGTCTTCACACTGATTATCAAAAATGCCAAAGAAGATGATGAGGGGGAGTACACTTTGGAAGTGTCAAACCGTCGAAACACGGTGGAAGGATCCATAGAGGTCAAACTATTGGGTATGCTCAGTTCAATGTCGCTTGAATTTGAATTTCTTTTTTTGTGAATGATTGTGTCTTCTAAGAAATGCTACACCAGTTGTACTGTGCATGTTTACAAATGCAAATGTAACCAATGATTTTTCTGTGTCTGTATGTAGAATACAATGTGGACTGGAGGAGAATTGAGTGGGAGTAAAAAAACCACCAGTCATCCTGCCTTATTTTGTATTGAGTTTCTTATGCTGTTTATTGTCAGTGTTTTACAACTTCATGAAGTATTCCTTTAAAAATCAAAATTAGTTATCATTTGCAAAGCCTGTGAAATATGTGAAAATATATAAAGTATGTAACACATTCTGAGAAGCTTGCTTTTACTTACAATATTTATTTTTACAACATTGTTGTCTGTGTGTTTGTGTCTGTACGTGTGTGTGTGTGTGTGTGTGTGTGTGTGTGTGTCACACAGCGTGAAAAGGGTCCTGGAGTTTATGCCCAGCAATGCAGAGGTTAGTCACTTTCGCATCCTACTCCATGGGCCAGTGGGGGCAGGGAAGTCCAGCATCATCAACTCCATCTTAAGCACCTTCCAGGGTCGCATAACAGTGAAGGCATCCGCAGGTGTGACCAGCTCTGGCAAAAGCAACACTAAAACTGTAAGTTGACATTAAAGCATAGAGAGTTGCATGTAAGCATGAATGTCTGTTACTGCTGTGTGTGTGTGTGTAAGTGTGTGTATGTATGTGTGTGTAAGTGTAAGAGAGACACTGAGAGGGAAAAATAGAGAGTTTACACACTACGTATTATAAGCGTCTGTGTATGTCTGTGTTCACACATTAAAGTGTAGAGAGTTGCATGCAAGCATGAATGTCTGTTACTGCGTCTGTGTGCTTTTTTTTTCATCCTCTCTTTGAATCTTATCTTAGGCCTATTCTTCTTTCATTGCTATTTAAATTTTCTATGTCAAAGGAAAGGAACTTTGGGACACCCCAACTGAAGTTCAGATTCAGATTGTCAAACTGGTTTAGGAAGTGAGAAGGTTTGCCAAAGGTGTGTTCATATTCACAAAATAGGAAGAACATTTGCAGATAATTTCCATTTAAAGCTGGGTGAAATCTCAGACACACAAACAGTTAGTGATTTTAAATTTACTCTGCTTAGCTGCTCACAAGGCGCGCATCTCATTTCCAATTCCAGTGTGTCTCTGGTCAGGCTTTCTTACGGTATTATTCTATATGGAAGGTTCTATTGAAAGTTCCATTCATATCATATGCTTAGGCCTATATAATCTTAGGACCAGAATCTCAGGATAAGGAACTTGGAAAGTTTACACTTCAGAAAACCCTGGAACACTGCTACTGTTAAACCACAGTTACACAGTGGTGTAACCTACACAAATAATGTATAGGCCTAATTTAGCAATTTAAGGATTTTTTTTGCAGCTCTATCTTTCTATCATTATCTTTCTTTTGAGGCAAGTCGTGGTGTTGCCAATCTGATTTTACTTAAAGCTTGGATTTATGTTCTATTTAAAAGTAGTGCTGTCAAAGGTAATGTGTTAATGTATGTGATTAATGCAAATTTTTATTTTTATTACATGTATTTATTTATTTATTTATGCAAAATAATGCTACAGACACATGTTACACTACCTGCCTGTAGATTTGAAGGGGGAGTGTGCAGAACTTGTGTGCCTGGGATGTGAGTGTGAGGGGTCGGTCACCCCTGTCATAGACAACATGAGTCCTCTACACTCTTTCACGTTGTGTGTATGAAGGATACCAAAGAGTGCCACTTTGCTGAAGCCTGTGTGACATTCTTTCTACGCAAAAAAAAAAAACCCTGAGGATGGACAGACCCTGGACCCAAGTCCATAAAACCCATGGGTTAATTTGGTCCTGTTTATGAGAGACACATTTTCTGGACTTGCAAAGAGTTTTGGTGAGAGTTTAATGCTTCAACTTAACTTCTCATCCTTGTTACACACATTGCTGTGTGTCTGATTCCCAGACTAGTGAGAGATTCCGTCTCCACGGTAAAGCTCCCCACTTGATCCTCTGGGTATATCTGTGCAGAACTGCCTCCTCAAAAGGCTTGCGAGTGTTTGCAAATGTGCACAGAAAAGTCAAGAGAAATAAAAAAGCTGTTGGCAAACTTCTTCTTACGTATGCAAGTTTTGAATGCATTCAAAAATGTGTATATATGGACATGACAGATCAGGATCAGGAAATGTAGTATTATTCAAATATTTTCAATTTCCTTGTGTATGTTCTACAGCTGAAAATAGGAAATATTTGTGTATATTCATGTAATCACGCTCACGTCATACAAAAACTGAATTTGCATGTAATCATACACATGAAAAATTAGGTATCTGTTCCTAATTAAACAAATTTGCTATTACACCAATTATTTTCCCTTTTTTAACCTCAGTTCAATCCAGCATCTCCTTTGTCTGAGGGGGATTGTGGTTACATCATCAACCCCACTCTAAATGATAAAGCTCACTGCCTAGTGAGTGTGGTCTGTGCGGATATGATTGCTTAGCTAAATGATACTGTAAGCATCATCACAAAGATGAGGGGGATCAAAGAGGCTGCCAGTGACTTGGGTAAGAATCTTTGGGGAGTCAAGTAAGTAAGTGTCAAGTATGGGTTTGAAGCTGTTTGTGCATAATGAGACTTTGTTTAAAGGTCAAAGGTGTTTTTTTTTTTGTTTTTTTTTTTTCCAATCTCTGCTGTTTCCTCCATCATGTGCATATCTCCAGTGGAATTGCTGCTAGCCAAGACAGAAATGTATGTTGATATATCAAAGACAAACATATGTTCATATAGCCAAGACAGAAACGTATGTTTGTATAGCAAAGTCAGAAATTGTGGGATAGGGATGGGAATTGATAGGATTTTATCAATATCAAAGCCACTGTTGATTCTGTTTATCTGTCCAATTGTTTACCAATTTTGTTTTTTCAATTCCCTACTGTTTAGAAGGTATTATTTTCTTTAGGTTTTCCGTGTCAGTACATAGGCCAATAATATAGCATGTACCACTAGCAGCTTATCAGAATGAGGAAAACCATATAGAGCCGTGTTATCCATTTCAGTTTTGTATTGAAAGACTCATTGAAATGGTCTGAAATATGTTGGCATTGATAAGAGGAATTGATAATGTCAGAGGCATATGATACCAGTGAATTGAAGCATTTAGTTCTCGATTCTCGGTTCTCGATTCCTATCCCCCGCAGACAGAAATATATAGTAGGCGTCATGGATCGATTCACACCGAATTTCTTTTTTAAAAATGTGATCCCAATTTATTTAATTCCAGACATTTGAATAATGAAGTCATTCATTTCAAATCACAGGCATTGAATCAACATAAAGGATATTGTATGGATTGTAACAATATCAAACTCTTGACATTTTTGAAAATATTATCTTATTATCTATGATTACTCCCTAAATTCTGGCTGCATATTTTGGACCATTCCTCCTGTCTGGTTTGATCACTTCTGATGATCTGATGTTCACTTATAGGCCTAATGTTCACATTTATGCATGTATTTGCTGGTCTTTTTGTCCACTGGCTTTTTCTTCAGGAATTCCCCAGGTAGTCTTCATGACCCATGTGGACATCTGTCCAGTAGTGAGGGAGGACCTGACACACATATACTCAAGCAAGATGATTGAACAGTTGGTGAGTTTTGTATGTGTGTGTGTGTGTGTGTGTGTGTGTGTGTACAGCTAAACAAGCTTTC
Source organism: Tenualosa thibaudeaui (assembly GCA_027481765.1). NCBI lineage: Eukaryota > Metazoa > Chordata > Actinopteri > Clupeiformes > Clupeidae > Tenualosa > Tenualosa thibaudeaui. The sequence continues at coordinate 209,305 of JAIFZK010000214.1, forward strand.
CATCATAGGAGAACTCGCACACCACTCTTGCTGATGCAAAAAGTAGGTACTTTTAATTCATAGTGTCGTGGAAAACCACCTTGATGCTTGCAAACCCCACAAATCAATATCCTAACCCACCCAACACACTTGGTCCAAACCAAGAACTCACTGTTGGAGTAAAGTTGTTGACGAAGACTTTATTCACAATACCAGCAAAGTATACAAGAGACAATTGCCCTAAAGTGCTGAGCAGTGTGAAGGAGATCCGATGTCAAAATAATGGACATGAAGTTGTATTTGAACGATTAATTTTCAGAGCATTGCATACATTTGAGCGCACTCATGCACGCACGTTAGACCGACACATCCGGGGACTTGGCACAAAGGAATAAAACAAATGAGATAAGGTCGGTGTGAGAATGACTATGTGAGAGATAAATAAATATATCTGAAATGAAGTTTGAAGATACAGTAGAAGACATTAGATTATCTTGCCATCCGCATATAGATAGAAAGGCATAGCAGCTTCATATCACTCAATCTCGTAAATTTAGTTTTAGTATTAAAACATGGCCTGAGTACTACCTAAGTAACAAAATACTGATCAACTGCTAGCATGTAATCAAACGGAAGCTCAATTAAACATGATTCTCTAGTGATTACCAGCAAGGTGCAGTGCAATTCCAAATAGTACTAACTGAAATACGTTTAAGATAACTTAATCCTTATTCCAATATTCCAACAATCTTTTGTGTGATCACAGAAATCATAAAACTCATCTTATTAGTGTTTTGATGTTTACTGTACTGTTTCTTTCATTCTGTGGATGGTTTCACACTTGTCAGTCTCAATAAAAGCTGCACTAAGCTGCCTAAATAAACATTAATGAGATCTTACTTAACAGTAGGCCTGGTGCAGTGGTTGCACAAAATATGGCCGACATTTATTTATTTATTTATTTATACACATACATTTGAAATTGCAGTAAACTGATGCAATTACAAACTTGCCTGGATAATGGCCCATGTTTATACTGCCCCTGTGCGTAATGAGAAGGGTGGTAAGAGAGGCTGAAAGGACCACTGTTGGAGGTTTACAGAAAAAGAGAGCATCTTGAGATCACCAAGTCTTAAAAAGAAGTCAGAAGTGATGCCCCTCATTAGTATCTATTTAAAATGCATACCAGGAAAAGGGCTCTCTTGTCATTTAATCACTATTTAATCACTGATTTAAGTGACTGGAGTTACTAAATGCTATTGGAATGAAAATTGAGCTTTTTGACTCATGTTGGGTTAAAAGTGTAGAAGAAAGAGTATACATGAAGTGCCCTGCTATATGGTAGTTATGGTGTCTGATGTTTTATGGTGGTTTTAATTCCAAAGGCTCTAGGAATCCCATTATGGTGAATGCCAACATGATCTCCATGAAATACTTCAGGGTCAGTCTGTGTCAAATGCACCAATTTTGAAGGATTTCTTGCTCAACCCCTTCAGAATTTCCTGATTCTCGGATGTTGCGGGCCCACAGATCTCAAAGGAAAGTGTACAAAATTATACCAAAGAATCTCAAATATTTATATGAAAATTATGCATAGAATTCACCCACCCCCTCTCCAAAAAGCATTTTTGGCAATTTCATACTATAATATCACCAAAACTATTCGAGATTCAAGCACAGGCTTCTGTATGGAAACAGTTCCCCAGGAAAACAATGAATCCCCCAGGAAAACAGTGTTAGCTATAAACCCTTTTTTTCAGTTTTGTGCAATAGTTCACCTCCATGTGCCTATGGCTCCACCATTCATCAGAATCAGTCAGTTAGCAGTTAGCCTCACCTGTTATACGTTGTTTGTTAAAAGCCACTTTCAGTCAATTAGGTGTGTTCTGATGCATATTGTGTTTTTTTTCTAACTTTTAAGCTCCACATATATGGCCAGAAATAACACAGGTTGTTTAAAATATGTTCACTAAAGTGCACCATCAAGTCTCCTACAATTCGGTACCTACGCATTTTGAGTCATGGATAACTTGGGATGCATCACACTTAGACTGTCATTTTATTATTTGTGCCGTTTGTCCTTTATTCTTTTGTTTTTGTTTTGTCAGGAAATGCATACATATGTAAATTCATACAGTAAATATGTTGCTGATGTGTGTGTGTGTGTGTGTGTGTGTGTGTGTGTAAGGTATAATGAATGACATAGTGTGTATAGTACATGGGTTAACACTGCACATTCGAGGTGGTGATAAGGCCTCAATGCCTCTCGAAAAGAGTTTCAATGGTTACACTCCCCAATTTGTTAGTTTGTTAATCCATTCGCAGTCCTCAATACCCTCACATTTTTAAAAAGAATTTGAAAATGTATTATGATCATTATATTTAATAACCATGATATTTAATAACAAACATTAAAATAATCTTAGGTATTACTTGATTTCTTGGTCCTGGCACTTACAGGCAATTCCAATATGAGTACTGTGACTATGGTTGTGAAGTCATACTCACGATAATAGAGAGGCCTGTCTGACTTGTGTGAATATACTGGGAACTGCAGAGAATTATAAGTGGACATTGACGCTGCCTCAGTAGGCATTCAGACTTGTCATCAAAGCTTGGTTGTTTTGATGACTGAGGTTCCTAATCCTGCAATTGCTGCTGCAGTAGCAATCTGCAGTGAGAATTGGTTCATTACTATATTGAATGTTGAGACATTATATGTCAAACAAAGACTTTTTAACAGGGTCTTACTCAATTTCTACACTGTGCTCAATTGATAGTTTACTAAATGGAGGATTCTTCCATTATGTAAAAAAAGATCACTGTCCAATTCAAATGACAGTTGTTTAATTCACATAGGAACATTATTGATTAAGCTGCGCCTGTAGTTCAGTTTAAGCAACATATTATTGTATGATTCTGATCTAATTTTCTGGGAAAGAGCACAAAACTACTTTTTTTTAAGGATGAGCGGGTTGTTGCATCTTCAGTTGAATATTATTCTAAAGGCTTAGACTATACTCAAACATTAAGTAAGATTTTTGATAGTGTAGTCCAAAATTTTATCTTCTTCAAATGAGGCAACAATTTTGGTGAAGGGTGGAAACATAGGCAAATGGACGTGAAACACATTGCTACATAAACAAAACATCACATGGTATATGTAAACAAATGCCCATAGGTGACTTGAATAATTACTCTTGAAAGCCCAATGTAGCAAGGTGTGAAAATTCAAAGATCAAAGTTGCCCCATTTATGGGCAAAATGTAATTTATGGCAAAATGCCAATGAATAGTGTACATTTTCTCAGAATTTTGCATTTCTGAATTTTTGATATGTGTAAGGGCAAAATCTCTGCCATATTAAAATTGTAGCTTTGTAGCACCTACCCCATATGACCATTTCAGGGCCCAAAGTTAGGGGCCCATTTAATTTTTTTTCCAACTTCAGACATGACCCTAAGAGACTGTAAAATAGTTCAATTAGCATTACCAGTTCTAAGTTGTCTACAGACTGGTGGAGTATTGCAAAAAAAAATATATATAAAAAAACAGGGGGTTCATAAATATTGTAACCTTTATGAGACAAACCCATGTTCGAGTCATGAGGATTTACCGTGCGTGACAGATGGCAAGCTTCTGCTAGATTGCAGATCCAGCTTAGTACCTGGACTGTTTGAATACAAAAGCATGTGCTTGAATCTCAAATAGTTTTGGTGATATTGTAGTCTGAAGTTGCCAAAAATGCTCACAGGAATTGTTTTGGAAGAGGGGGTGAGTGCATTTTAAGGTGTTATTTTCATTGAAATATTTCAGATGCGGAGGTATAATTTTGCACACATTTCTTTAAGATGTGTGGGCACATAAGATTTGAGAATCTGAAAAATCTGAAGGGGCTGAGTTGGATGCATTGGTCTGTTCAACATAGAATAACCCAGCTACAATGACATTGTTCCAGGTATTCAGGTCAAGCCATTTACCCTTATCTTTGGGTGCAACATTGGATCCACTTCTAATGCTTTTGGATTACTTTGGATCCACTTCCAACGCTGTGAGGGAAAGGCCTCCCCCACTGGAGAGAAACCACTTGGAGGCCTTCTTGAATCAGACTGACTAACCCACAACCTGATTCTGACAATACATACCATTTCAATACAACACCGTCACAATCTACCTTATCTGAATCAACCATTAGGTAGGTTCTGATAACATGTATATTAGCATCAGCCTCTGCTGACATTTACACAGTGAGTACACAATATGTCTACACAGTATGATCATAGAAACAGAACAGGAAAGGGAAGGAATGCAATTTCCATGCAAATGCCCATTAAAGTAAATATGTGGAGTAGCTCTACAAATCATTCAAGACCGTTCAGTTTATGTTGTGGAAGAGCTAGTATTCAGCAATTTGCCTACCTCATGTGAATAATCTTTGGTTTTCTATCAATAGCCCTCCCACACAAATACAGGAGGTCACAAAATATATTGTTTATGAGCATTGTCTGTTCCATTTGCTTTCTGACTGTCTCACCTGTGGGAAGACTTGGAAAGTACTAAGGTATGTCAGGGGAACATTTGTCTCGTGGTATGCTAAATTGCTCCCACAGCTGACAAGATATCTTGGCAGTCACCTGCAAATGGTAAAAGCTTACCAAACATTTTGCCAAAGGTATGCCATATGCATTGTCTTCTACATCACAGTAACACAGCTGTCTTATAGGAAGACCCCATCCCCAATATACCTCATGCCATGTTCTCTATTCAGGTGTCTTAAATCAGCTGGAGGCTCTGGAAAAAGAACATGGCTGTGAGTCAAGTCAGGAAATGGCAACAAAGTGCTGTTAATCATCGCTACTAGTGTGCCACCTTGTCCTCTGTTGCAGAGGCTGTGGCTAAATGGACATCCATTGCTAACCACGTCCAGAATATCCATAGTTATGACAATCCCCTCTTCCCAGAGTGTCAGCATGCGCTACTGGTGAGTCCTTCTAATAAGTGGATAATGGTCCTGTTGGAATGGATAATGTTACGGTAAACAGTTAAGTTTTAGGAACCGAAGCCAGTAGCGGTTACGTACCATCAGATAGGTGGGTGGTGGTGGCATAGTGGTTATAGAACCTGGCTAGTGTGCAAGTAGCCTGGAAAATTGTGGGTTTGAAACCTGGCTGCCCTTGTGCCCTTGAGCAAGGCACTTGTAGCCCTCCCACTCCTGATCTGGCTCATTCTAGGTCTAGGGTGTAGAAATAATCAATGATGGGAGACACATCAATATTATACCTAATAACACAACACCACCATAGGAACTTTTATCATTTTAAACCAAATATGGTATTCACCATTACCTACACTAGCACTGTTGACTGTGTTATCAATACACTCGGACACAGTTTTAAATTTGCAACAGTGGCGGTGCGTGGCCAATTTTTACCTAGGAGGCCAGAGAGATCGCAAGCTACTGAATGACGTCACACCCATATATGTCAGTAATACAATTAAATACAAATTAGCAGGGGCGTTGCTAGCTGTTTAAAACATTCGGGGCTATACCACAAAAGTTAGACTCACGTCGGGCCATGCTGAGTGGTTTGATGTTTACATTAAAGATAGCCTGTAAGGAAATGAATGTCTCTTTCGTGTGTAGAGTGTACCAAAGTGTACCAAATACACCAGCAGCCACAATGTGACATCAAAATAGTATGAAACAACTCCAATGTGATGTGAAGCCCTACGCATACAGAAGAAAGACTACCAACGTTAAATTTGTAACATCTTGTGACAAATTATTCCAAATTAAAATAAGTCCTCAACACATCATTAATCAAAAAAAACTTGTCGATCATCGTCGCCATCCATTATGACAGGTTCTACACATATGCTGTATGGTTCAACCACTGACTGTGTATAACGCAACATACAGTCTATGGGTTCAACTTGTCTATGATTGATGACGTACTGGTGAGGGAGGAACACTGAAGCTGGCCTCCTCATTTTTTTTTTCATTTTTACTGTTTATGGACCTTGATGAGCGTTCAGCGGCAAACCGAGCTTCAATCTGATTGGCTAAAACCTTTAGGTAGGGAGGCCAAGTATTTCACCAGTATTTCACCAGTTATACTCTGTTAATGCGAATAAACTAGGAAAGAGCTGAAACGTAACGTAGGCTATAGCCCATAAATGTATTGTTCGGGGGCACTGTTTTGCTCGCTAATCCGATCAAAGAAAAACAGGACAACAGTAAGTTTAACACGGCAAATTTGGAATCTAAAATGTGCGTTATTAATCAAAACTTCTGAATATTACTTTATTAAAATATTCAATAAAGGAGAAAACGCAACTGATTTACAATAGAAAGAACAAGAATGTCTTTATTAACAAGTATTTTCATCCACCGTGAGCACGAAAATTATTACCACCCCCTTACACCGCAGACCCAAACAGTTTGCACGATTTGGAAAAAAAAAAAACAGGGTAAGCAAACTAATTAAATCCTACTGGCCAGTATACTAAAGTTGGTGCACATTCAATACGTTGCCGGACATTTGTTGGGCGTATTGGGCTTGCAGGAAGTCAGCGCTGTGGGAATCCGAAGTCCACTTGTCGTCCTCCCCTGAGCGGCTGTCCTTCAGGCATCGAAGCGAATGATGGCAGTCTCCCGCCGACAGTGCTCAAACCCAGCTAACACAATGGTGCTGGTGAAACTAGCCAGAAGAGTTTTACTGACAGACTCTCCCACAATAACAGGTTGGATTTATGTATCTATGTATAAACTACTTAACAAGCAGACAACTGGCCTGTATCATTAATAACCTCTCTCTCTCTCTTTAACTCCTTTTTGTATCGTCTTCTCAAAAACAGCCCTCATGCTTTTTTTTTGCTTTTTTTCTTTTTTTCTTCCCCAAAACCAAAAGAAAAAAAAACATCTAACTGCTGTCAGTGCCCCCTTTTTGGTTGGCATGAACTTACAACACAAAAGAACACATTAACAATCATGAAGGGTGATCCATATTTCAATACAAGGTTGTTTACATTTAACACAAAGCTTTAAGATTCTTTTTTTCTTTTCTTTTCAGTATGAATACTACAACTTCAGATAGGCACTACACACTTAACCCTAAGTTGCTCTAAGGGAGACTGGCCCTGATGATAGTTAACAAATATGTAAGTCGCTTTGGATAAAAGCATCTGCTAAATGTATAAATGTAAAATGTTCTAGGTAGGGCCTAGTCCTCACACGTTCACTCTCGCACCGCAACGCAATTGGTCCCATCACAGAGCCAACGTATATGATCCTGGAACATCACTCCACACAACAGATCCCTGCTATGAACAGAGAGTTTTAGAATCCGTACGCATACAAAGTAAACACACTGCATCGTACATAGGCTACCTTACGTACAAACAGGGTGTCCTCAGGCAGCTACACACAGGAGCACAAACGGAGACAGAAAGAGAAGCACACGCAAGGTGTGCCAAAACTGACCAAAGTCACTCAATGCTCCTTACCTGGCCATTGCAAGTGTCAAAACCTCACTAATTGATTACCTCGCGGTCGGTGCAGCATCATTACAGATACGTATCTTAAAGGTAAAGCCGCCCATTTTCACCACCTAGCAGCGCAGCCTGCTCTTTCAAAGCCATTAGAATTTATTTCTGCAGAAACACACACTTGTGCATATCATGGCAACCATGCGTATTGTGTGGTCGTTTAGTGCGCACATTGTTGCAAGCGAACACAAAGAGAAAGCAGGGGGCGATCGCAGAGAAAAAAAAAATCAGGGACCACAAGACGCAATTGACAACAACGCTGGAGGGGACATACGCTTAACAGCGAGGAAATTCCAGCCCTTACATATTCGCCCGACACAGGCTTGTATGTCACACGCATTCTTTTTCGTTACATTACTCGCGCACATCAAGCGAAACCGCAGATGAAAGCTTTCTAACACTGCTACTAACTAGTTGATGTGTAAATGGTTCACGAGAAAACCAGCTTTGAAAGCTGTTGAGAGTGTTCTAACAGGTAGCGTCATCACCTGGTACTACTTCAAGGACTTGTCTTACATCTCTCCACATAACACTACTCAACACCACCCATCAATCTACAAACCTTGTTTGCCCTGCCTTTCTGCCCCCCCAAACCTATACATACATACATACATACAGCACAATTCCACCCCCCACACACACCACTGCCATCTCCAGCAAGTGCACCCCTCCACATACATACATTCACCCTAACCCCCGTACCCCCATACAAATCATTGGTTCATTTTTATCTGAACCAAGGGACTAAACAGTGTGGTCCTCATGACTGAGACAAGTATAGGCCCAATATTAGGACAAACGATGTTAGGGCAAAGGTGTGACAGTCTTTTAGTAGTGCCTATGCGGTTACAGTGTGTGGATATGTGATGCTTCAATGTTCATTTTCCCAAAAGTGTAAAGACATCTAAAATATAACTAGTCTTATATGGCTACATGCTTAATGATCCCCATGAATTTCTGTAAAGAGAAGTAAAATGGGTGAAATGTCCTGTGAGTTAATGGTTATGCAGCCATTTCATAAAGTTAAAGTTTTTTTTTGTAAGGTATTAAGAGGTATCTAGGAAAACACACCGTCATATAACATATAAATATTTTAGGCTATCTGAATATAGTGTTGGACATTGTTTTTGTTATCCCCCTCCTCCCATATGGAAGATGAAGGTTGAGTGAAAGGTAAGTTATCCTAGACCTGGAAGGTTTGGTACTGTTGCCTCCTCTAATGGCTAACGTTTCAGACCTTGAAAATCCCCGAATTCCCCCTCCGTCACGCTTGTTCCCAGCGCTGTCTGTAAAATCCATGAAAGCACCTTCGGACAGTGCCCTCCAGTGGCAGCTCTCTTCAACTGCCTGACAACAGAGAGCAAGCCGGTGAAAGCGATAGCGGCACTGTGATGTTTCAATATCCTGTAAAGAAGTCTGATTTCCTAACAATCAGCGAGATAACCTTTGTTAACATAGTGATTATAGAAGAGTTTGTCCACTGTAGTAAGTGATAGGCGGAAGATGTAAAATGTTAGTTTCGATTTCCTGTAAGAGGTCTAATTTCCTAGCAGAGGAAGGCTACGATTACGTAACAATAGCGCAAGGTTCTGGAGGCTGCTTGATTGGGTGTTCTAGGATATATAAGGCAAAACAGAGCCTGACAGAATAGATATCTGAAAATCGCCGTAATCGTGGAAAACAGTGGTAAGTTTCTTATTTTTCTTCTTCTTCTTCTTCTTCTTCTTCTTAACTAAGTTGGAAAGTGAGTGTGCAAATCGGTATCATCTGTGCTGCAGATCCTGCTGGTTTCTATAACGGTTGTATCTTTTCAGCCATGGGATCGGCACCATCAAGTAAGGTTACGATCTGTCATCGTAGTAGAATAACATTATTTATGAATTTTGCGATTGCCAAATGCTTTCTTTGACATGGATTTCTTTGTGTGTCGGCTTTCTGTTTAGCACCTCGACTGCAAGGTAATCAATTTTGTTAAAATTTCACATACCACACATGGCCCACTCTTTCTCTCTACTGCACATTTATCAGTCTTGCATTTTCACCTGCTGCCTATTTCATGTTAGCAAATTGCACTTTGAGGTATTTAATTGTGTTGTAGTTTGAATGTTAATCCTCTTTTTGTAAGTCACTGTGGATAAAAGCGTCTGCTAAATGCATAAATGTGAATATTTACATTTGTAAACATTTGTACATACATTTGTAAAACTGCTAGATGGTGCTCCTGTATCTAAAATCCTTGTGTTTAGGGTGGAGCCCTTACAGGGATAAATACAGAGATACTCTTGATTGGGATAGTCTCAGACTTTGTGAGCAGAGTGAATGGTACTTTTACATTAAGTCCTTTTTGGTTTTAATCATCACATAGCACAGCGCTATGATAGTACAGGACATATTCCTGCAGCTTAGTAGGTCACTGACGTGTGCAGTCTGCCTTTGAGCAAGTAGATGAGATCATCTAGTAATTAATGTAATAATAATAGTAATAATAATACTAATTAGTAGTAGTTATAGTAGGGGTAGCATTATATACAGTCTATTGATCCCATTAGGTGTCTGCATTTAACTCCTGTGTGATTTAGTGACACACACACACACAGGGCACAGTGAGGTGAGAGACCCGACAGAGAACAGACAGGGTGTCAGAGAACAGACAGGGTGTCAGAGAACAGACAGGGTGTCAGAGAACAGACAGGGTGTCAGAGAACAGACAGGGTGGACCACGATTGCAGCGAGTTGCAAACAGTTTTATTGAAGGGTTTGGGGGGAATTGGAGTGTGGATCTGCTAGGAAGAACGCAGAGCCGAGAATGGCTGGCAGCAGCACTCGTGGTCGAGCAGGCGTCGGGTCGGGTCACCGGGGCAGAGGAGTAGAGCGTTGGTCAGGGGCAGGCGGCGAGTCGGGAGCCGGGGCAGGAGAGCAGGCAAGCGTTGCAGGCAGGCGGCAGGTCGGTAACCGGGACTGGAGCGCGGAGCGTTAATCGAAACCACAGCACGGGTCGGAATCCAGCACAGTGGAGCAGTAGCGTTGGTCAGGCAGTCCGGGTTCGGTAACAGGCAGACGAGCTTTCCGGAGACAGAGACAAACAGAAACAGACCGGGAACCAGACGGGAAAACAGAACACGAGCAGGAAACAGATGCAGGTAACGAGCACGGGAAAAACAGCAGAACAGACAGGAGTCAGGGTGTGATGCTTGCCTTCAGTAATAGACGCGTGCAGGTTCGCTAATTCACCGACGGGGAGTGAAGGAAACAGAGGGAATAAATAGCCTGGGCAATGGGGAAGACAAGACACAGGTGGGGGCAATCAGTGAGGGCAGGTGAAAAGGATCCAGTGATTAACGGGGGAATGAGGAAGTGAGATAGAATGATTGAAACCAATGAAGCCAGTTAGCGAAGCAGACAGGGAGAGAACGTGAGGAAACGGAGGTAGACAGAACAGGGTGGTGACAGAGTGCCTGGGGAGCAGTGAGGCGTTAGGTGCCTTGCTCAAGACTATCTCACCTGTGGATATGGACACGACAGTGATGTTCAACCACTTCCCCCACCCACATTATTCTACTGGTCAGGATTCAAACCAGCCATCCTTTGGTTCAAGCCCAAGGCCCTAACCTGTGGGCCACTGCTAGCTGCAGTAGTGTGTTGTACTGTATTGTTGTTTGTGTCATTGTTTGTTGTTTTTGCACATTTCATTGTTCTACAATAGAAATAATGACGCAAAATAGAATTGAAACATGGAAGTAATGCAACATACATATGATTTTCTAGGTAAATCTGTGAAAAAAGGAGATGTCATAAACTTTAGTTGGGTGGCAGACTGTGGGGTTTATGCCAAATGGATGAAGGACGATCAGACGCTTCAAGATGGTGGCAGGATCAGCACCACCCAATCAGATGACTGGAAACACTTCTCACTGACCATCAAAGATGCCAGAGCGGAGGATGAGGGAGAATACACTCTGGTGCTGTGGAACAGCCATGGCACAGTGAGAGGCTCTGCTAAGGTCACAGCACTGGGTAGGTGCATCCTATAAGTCATTGGTTCTCAAACTGCATAAAGTTAAGCAATTATTTTATTTATTTATTTATTTTATGTAATCACAATTAATCACAGAATCACAAAAAACTTCTTAAAACACTTGTTTAAATTGTACTCAGATACATTTCTATGAAATTTTGTTCTGAACATTACACCAGACTTTACCGACTACATAGCAGTTGAATTTCTTGAACATATGCTTGATTGTTCCATGAGTCTCATCTTCTCTATGACGGACAGTTTTACATAACATATTATGCAGAAATATTTGGAGATGCATAGTCGCTTAATTGTAATTACTTTACATGCTTGTCACCCACAGAAATCTGGTAGAGATGCTCAATGCTAAGTTGCCACACCCAGCTGAAATGTCATATACATAAAATTGATTACATTTTCATGATTTGAGATGGTATATCATGGATTTTACAACAGCATTTAACATGAATCAACCGATCATAAATTTAATTATATTTTAATTATATATATATATATATATATATATATATATATATATATATATATATATAGAGAGAGAGAGAGAGAGAGAGAGAGAGAGAGAGAGAGAGAGAGAGATCCATTATATTACATTTCAGATGGGTGTGGCAACTTTCATCACTACTACATGTGGATTTAACCAAAATAAAAAAAAACATTTTGTCATCATGATTTTGTTAACTGAGATATCCAATAATAATAATAAAAAAATCTTCTTCTTCTTCTGTTGTTGTTAGGCAAATTAGGCAGGCATGCATGGCTCTTCTAAATGTTATTATCCAACCATCCAAACCATGCATGAAGCCGTTTAAACAGATTTTCCACGAATAAAGCTGCATTGATGACAGATTTGGTAACACATTGGAATTGTTTTTCTTCTGTGTGTGTGTGTGTGTATGTGTTACAGAATATGATGTGGACTGGAGACAAATTAACTGGAAGTAAGTATTCAGTCTATGAGTAGTGCACTCAAGGTGACAGAAAATATTCAATGATTATTTTAGACATAAAGTCATATTTTACTTGCCATAAAATTTAAAATTATCACTGAGTCCTGAACTAATGCCGGTCACTTTTACAGAAAAGATCTGGTTACGGATTTGGACTTGTAAAGACCGGTTCTCAATTAGCAGCCTGGTCTGATTTTTAGTTTTTAGGTATATAAACTCTCCTGTGTGTTCAGTCACTCCACGAGATCAACTGCTGATCTATTTGAACAGAGAGCTGCTCACTCTAACCTGTTTAAGCCACTTCTACTATGCTGCTCACTGCTGAAAAAAAAATCTATTCACGATGCCTTCAGGTTAACGCAGCCATTATCTTTTTTGCCTCAGGAAAGTTACACCTACTTGTGTTCTCATTTAGAGAAATGAGAAAATGTTCAGCATGAACTATTTTGTTAAAAACTCTCTTTCCCTCTCTGTCTGAAAACAAATAATGGCTGTAATTTTGGGGCAATTTTGGCAAATAAAAGCCTGGGCCCTAAATTTAAGTTTCACGGTATTATGGTATATTTTATTCAAAGGGATTCATTTTCATCTCAACACAAACTGTGTGTGTTTGTGTGTGTGTCACACAGAGAAAATGATGTGAAAAGGCTCTTAAGTGAAATTCACCCCAGGAACCCAAATTTACACCATCTTCGCTTCCTGCTTCATGGACCTGTTGGAGCAGGGAAATCCAGCATCATCAACTCCATCAACTGTGTCTTCCAGAACCGCATCAGCATCAAAGCACCCGCAGCTGCCGCCTCTGGCACAAGTTTCACAAAATCTGTAAGTTGTTTCAAAACCTTTTCAATTGATATTGAATTAGATTGATAAGCCTCCAGAGATGTATAAGATATATATATATATATATATATATATTTTTTTTTTTTTTGGCTATTTTGGCTGTAGAACTTGATTGAATTGTCTTCATGAATTTGAGAGAAAATGCATGACTCATTTCATGCCGTATTCACTCCGTACAAATAGCAACGCTGCTGTACTGGCTTGAAGGACATGACATAAAGTCAGTTTTCTGAGGAACTGCCCATATATACGTTTAGAAATGGCCTTGAATGCAGTCGTTTATGACAAATTTGCATTTCAGTACAAAACTCACCCGATCAAGGACGAGCATGGAGGAGCTTTACCCTATGTCTTCAATGACGTCATGGGCTTCGAGAGTGAAGAAACTGCCGGGGTGTTGACTGCTGACATCATCAGTGCATTACGAGGTCACGTCAAGGAAGGCTATAAGGTACAGTTTGAAAAAGCAGAGAAACTCGTCATTATTTTATGCAGTGTTCTGTACATGAAATGTGTGAAAAAGGTATTGTATATTGTTCATTTCCATATATTTATAGGGGATTTCACAAGGCTATACCTTCACAAGGCTTCTATCATGATATTTTTTTTTTATCTTGTTTAAATCAACAATCAATACGCTGTTCCCACCCAACTAACACATTTGCTAAGTTGCCACGCTCAGCTGAAATGTTGTATACATAAAATGAATAAAATTTTCATGATGGTATATTATGGATTTTACAACAGCATTGAACGTGATTCAAGCGATCATCAATTTAATTATATTTTCCTTATTTCCTGGGGTGTATATATATTCTCAACATCTCAGTTTGGTGCGGCAAAAGCAGCGTATTCTCCATTGGGAATGTTAGCATCGCTACTAAGCTAACCCTTCATGTGGATTTAATCAAGATATTTTCATTTTTATTGTTTTCATGATTTTCTTAACTGAGATGTATGTTTAAAAGGTCGTTGCTCTTTGTAATAGCTTGTAATAGCTACAATCATCTGTTAACTGGAATACACATATGGGGCTAGCGATACAATATTTCTAGGTGGAAGAAAGCTAAGGAAGACCCTTATATATACCATCTATTCCCCAGTTCAACCCTATGACCCCGTTGTCTGAAGAGGACACTTGCTACAACAGCAGCCCCACTCTTAATGATAAGGTCCACTGCCTGGTGAGTGTGATTCCTGCAGACAAGATCTCATTACTGAAGGACACTGATGGAGTCATCATAAAAATGAGGGAAGTCAGAGAAGCTGCAAGCGACATAGGTGAGAATTCACCGAAAACAAATGCAATGTGTGGACAGCAGTGTTGGCAATAGAGATAGATAGGAGTCGTTAGCAGCTGAAAGGTTGCAGATTCAACACCGACTGACCGCTGCCTGCTCCTGAACCTGTTGTAGTATCCTTAGACAAAAACACTGGAGCCTAAAATGGGGGTATGAGGCATGATATCAATAGCTGCTCTGGTTGCTTAAAAAAAAACCTTTTTTTGAGTTCCTCAATTACTACAACATAATAAAAAAAAAAAAAAGAAAAAAAAAAAAAATATATATATCTATTCAATCATGCATTTCTTATATGTGCATAACCTTCAGAGCATTAGCCACATTGTGTTTAATTCAAGTAAAATAACTGTATGTCTGTA
Organism: Tenualosa thibaudeaui; assembly: GCA_027481765.1. Classification (NCBI taxonomy): domain Eukaryota; kingdom Metazoa; phylum Chordata; class Actinopteri; order Clupeiformes; family Clupeidae; genus Tenualosa; species Tenualosa thibaudeaui. Next base: position 224,317 of record JAIFZK010000214.1, read on the forward strand.
TGTCCGTCTTCTCTTCAGGAATCCCTCAGGTTGTCTTTATGACCCATGTGGACCAATGCTGTCCATTGGTGCGGGAGGACCTGAAATACATCTACTCAAGCAAGAAGATTAAGCAGGCAGTAAGTGGGTGTGCGTGCGTCTGTGTGGTCAAACCCAACAGAATGACTGAAGTTTATTGTCATTTGTTTACATTATATGATTTATATGCATAACATACAATACATTTGTGGGAGATCCTCATCAGTGGAGCTTTCCTAGATGCATAATAACCAATAAATTGCCCTCTCTCTCTTTCTGTGTCTCTATCTCTATCTGTGTGTCTCTATCTCTCTCTCTGTGTCTCTATCTCTATCTCTCTCTCTCGCTCTGTGTGTCTCTATCTCTCTCTTGCTCTGTGTCTCTCTGTGTGTCTCTATATCTCTCTCTTTCTCTGTGTCTCTCTGTGTGTGTACGCCCTTAAGATGCAGCACTGCAGTAACAAGCTTGGTGTTCCCATGAACTGCATCTTGCCAGTGAAGAACTACTGAGTGTTTGATCCTGGATGCCATGAAACAAGCTGTGAGCTGAGTGTTTATCCTGGATGACATGAAACAAGCTGTTGAAGACTTTATCTGAGACTATGTTGAAGACATCTGAGAGTCCACCTTTAGATGCATGTACACAGTGTTTGTTTAGATCATCATTTTAAGGAGAGGACCAGTACAGTCTATTTCTTTTTTCTTGTGAAAGAGGAAATACTGTTGCTGTTTCTGTCACCAATAAAACATATATTTTTGCTAAACTCAGACACAAATAGTGCTGCAAATTAGGGTAGGGTGTGTGTTTCTATGGGGTGGGTTAAAAAAATGACGCAGGGTCATGGCTGAACATTTATGTATGGAATCCACTATGTACACCAGTATTCAATCAGTAAAGCCCATGTTTTCTAAATAAATAAATACATCCTAAATGATTTAACTGTGCTCCAATCCTGTGTGACTCAGCTCCATTAATTTGGGTTGATAAGCCCATTTGATCTAATCCAAGCCTTTTAGTGCGCCATACCAATTTATTTCTCAAAGCACAGGTTTAAACATGCATTTAACTAAACCCATTTCTCTCAATATAATTAAATCTGACAATTGGATGTCATACATGTCTGCATGGCTTTTGCAAGAAGACTGGCCTCACAAGTCTTTTTTTTTTTTTTTGTCCGGACACGAATATCAGGAACAGCTTTCTGACGTAAAAGTGGGTGGCTCTTAGAAGACCCATTGGGTTTTTCAGTTTCAGTACTGTTTACTTGGAGCTGGTGTACTTGGTGACAGCCTTAGTTCCCTCGGATACAGCATGCTTAGCCAGCTCAACGGGCAGAAGCAGACGCACGATGTCTCAATGGATATACCCAGAGCGTTAATCAAAATATAGATGTAATTTAAGTGGGTAGGCATTTATATTGTATATATGTGTATTTATTGTTTCGGACTAATAAACTCGCTAATACGCTTGTATTCTGGGTCCCATCTACGCGATGTGAACGGTAACGAATAATGCGAAATGTCGGTCGTGAACAATGTATGATGGGGATCAGATCCAATAATTTTCATTCACACCATGTTTCAACTAATACTACTAAATTAAACTACTAAACTAAAACTACTAATAATGTAGTTAAACGTCATGAGTATACATAATGTTTTAAAATGATTTGCTTTTGAGATGCATATATATATATATATATATATATATATATATATATATATATATATATATATATATATCTTCCCAGTGAAGAACTACAGTGAGGAGAACGACGTGAATGACAAAACTGACCGTTTTATCCTGGATGCCATGAAACAAGCTGTCAGCTTTGCCAATGACTATGTTGAAAACATCTGAGAGACTACCTTCAGATGCATGTACATAGCATGTAAACTAACACTAACATGCTCCTGTGGTCTGCATGGTCTGAACTCAAGTCACAGCGCAAGTATTCAAATTGCTTATATACTGTATGGTGATTGTTATATTCACACAATATTTTATCCGCTTGCCAGTGTTTTCAAATAACTACATACCTTGTGTAAATAAAATTAATTGATGAATTAAGTTGTTTCTTTATTATGTCTGACATCATCTCCTTTGTACCTACTTTATATCTAAATATGACCTGTCTATTGCAGTAAGCCTATGAAAACAAACAAACAAGCAAACAATGAACAAATAAATAAATAAGTTATTCTCACAGGGAAAATCTAGTATGCTAATACAGATAGCATGTGTCGCTTTGTGAGCAGAAGGTATGTGATTATCAATAAAAACATGAACAAACAGATAGCCTAGCCTAGCCTAGCCTTTCCCAGGGAAAGTACAGCATATGATACAGAGTTTAGGCATTTGTCACCTTGTGAGCAGAACAAGGGGTAAGTAAGGGAGTAAATTTAGAAAGGCAAAAATAACTTCATTTCACTTTTCCTTTCGATTTCCTTTCTCTCATGCTTCCTGCAGTAAGTGGCTGACTATGGCTTCCTGGATCTGAGCCAATGAGTGCCACACAAGTGCAGCATGTCTGGGTAATGAGACAGCTGCTGCATTCTAGTGTGTCGGTTTTGAATATCATGTTTCGATTTGTGCAAAAGTCAGTTTATAAATAAACCGGTGCTGGTGGCTGGATGAGATATATAAAATCAGGGCACTGATCCCTGCATGAGGAAGGGTCTTGTATAAATGGCACTTCTGACTCCTAAATGCTATTATCCAACCATCCAAACCATATATGAAGTCATTTACACTAATTACCTATAAATAAAGCTGCATTGATGATGGAAACACATTGGAACTTTGTGTCTTGTGTGAGTGTGTGTGTGTGTGTGTTACAGAATATGATGTGGACTGGAGAAAAATTAACTGGAAGTAAGTATTCAGTCTATGAGTAGTGCACTCAGAAAATATGCAATGATTATTTTTGACATAAAGTCATATTTTACTTACCATGAAATTTGAAATTATCCTGAACTAATGCTGGTCATGTTTACAGAAAAAAATCTGGTTACGGATCTGGACTTGTATAGGCCAGTTCTCAATTAGCAGCCTGGTCAGATTTTTAGTTTTTAGGTATATAAACTCTCCTGTGTGTTCAGTCACTCCACGAGATCCACTGTTGATCTCTTTGAAAGGAGATCTGCTCACTGTAACAAACTCTGGACTGAGCACAACTAGCATGAGCAGAGTCAGAAAGCAGAGAGTCTGAGCTACATTGATGAATTTTCGTGTCCATCTGATCAGAGAATCAGAAAGCAGAGAGTCTAGGCCACATTGATACATTTCCGTGTCCATCTGCCATTGTATACCATGCCATCATTAGATGTCCTTCCATTGAGGGGCTGCAGGATGGTTCTGCCTCCCCATCTCTGGAGAGCGGCAGACCTGCAAGTGTGCAACATGTTTATCTTTAGCCTCAGCCATGGACTGACTGTGGAAAAAAGGTGTGAATGACTTTGCCTACTGCAGAACACCCGGTTGCCTGTTTAAGCCACTTCTACTATGCTGCTCACTGCTGAACAAAAAAAAAATCTATTCACGATGCCTTCAGGTTAACGCAGCCATTATCTTTTTTTGCCTCAGGAAAGTTAGACCTACTTGTGTTCTCGTTTAGAGAAATGAAAAAATATTTTGTTAAAAACTCTCTTTCCCTCTCTGTCTGAAAATAAATAATGGCTGTAATGCTGCCTGTCCCAAACACAAGCAGGGGCAATTTTGGCAAATAAAAGCCTAGGCCCTAAATTGAAGTTTCACGGTATTATGGTATATTTTATTCAAAGGCATTCATTTTGATCTCAACACAAACTGTGTGTGTTTGTGTGTGTGTCACACAGAGAAAATGATGTGAAAAGGCTCTTAAGTGAAATTCACCCCAGGAACCCAAATTTACACCATCTTCGCTTCCTGCTTCATGGACCTGTTGGAGCAGGGAAATCCAGCATCATCAACTCCATCAACTGTGTCTTCCAGAACCGCACCAACATCAAAGCGTTGGCAGCTGCCACCTCTGGCACAAGTCACACAAAAACTGTAAGTTGTTTCAAAACCTATTAAATTATGATGACACTTTTCAATTGATATTGAATTGGTATAATAAGCCTCCAGAGATGTAAAATATATATAAATATATATTATAGTTTTATTTTTTTGGTCGTGCCCATAACACCAATAAAATACCATAGTATGGTATGATATTGATTACATGACAATTAAACATTTGCTATTTTGGCTGTAGACTGTAGACATATTTGAGAGAAAATGCATAACTCATTTCATGCCGTATTCACACCGTACAAATAGCAACGCTGCTGTACTGGTGTTAAGGACATGACACAAGACAGTTTTCTGAGGAACTGCCCATATATACGTTTAGAAATGGCCTTGAATGCAGTCGTTTATGACAAATTTGCATTTCAGTACAAAACTCACCCGATCAAGGACGAGCATGGAGGAGCTTTACCCTATGTCTTCAATGACGTCATGGGCTTCGAGAGTGAAGAAACTGCCGGTGTGTTGACTGCTGACATCATCAGTGCATTACGAGGTAACGTCAAGGAAGGCTATAAGGTACAGTTTGAAAAAGCAGAGAAACTCGTCATTATTTTATGCAGTGTTCTGTACATGAAATGTGTGGAAAAGGTATTGTATATTGTGTATTGTTCATTTCCATATATTTATAGGGGATTTCACAAAGCTATATCTTCACAAGGCTTCTATCATGATATTTTTTTTTTTATCTTGTTTAAATCAACAATCAATACGCTGTTCCCACCCAACTAACACATTTGCTAAGTTGCCACGCTCAGCTGAAATGTTGTATACATAAAATGAATAAAATTTTCATGATGGTATATTATGGATTTTACAACAGCATTGAACGTGATTCAAGCGATCATCAATTTAATTATATTTTCCTTATTTCCTGGGGTGTATATATATTCTCAACATCTCAGTTTGGTGCGGCAAAAGCAGCGTATTCTCCATTGGGAATGTTAGCATCACTACTAAGCTAACCCTTCATGTGGATTTAATCAAGATATTTTCATTTTTATTGTTTTCATGATTTTCTTAACTGAGATGTATGTTTAAAAGGTCGTTGCTCTTTGTAATAGCTTGTAATAGCTACAATCATCTGTTAACTGGAATACACATATGGGGCTAGCGATACAATATTTCTAGGTGGAAGAAAGCTAAGGAAGACCCTTATATATACCATCTATTCCCCAGTTCAACCCTATGACCCCGTTGTCTGAAGAGGACACTTGCTACAACAGCAGCCCCACTCTTAATGATAAGGTCCACTGCCTGGTGAGTGTGATTCCTGCAGACAAGATCTCATTACTGAAGGACACTGATGGAGTCATCATAAAAATGAGGGAAGTCAGAGAAGCTGCAAGCGACATAGGTGAGAATTCACAGAAAACAAATGCAATGTGTGGACAGCAGTGTTGGCAATGGAGGTAGATAGGAGTTGTTAGATGCTGAAAGGTTGCAGATTCAACACCGACTGACCGCTGCCTGCTCCTGAACCTGTTGTAGTATCCTTAGACAAAAACACTGGAGCCTAAAATGGGGGTATGAGGCATGATATCAATAGCTGCTCTGGTTGCTTAAAAAAAAACTTTTTTTGAGTTCCTCAATTACTACAACATAATTAAAATATATATATATATATTCAATCATGCATTTCTTATATGTGCATAACCTTCAGAGCATTAGCCACATTGTGTTTAATTCAAGTAAAATAACTGTATGTCTGTATGTCCGTCTTCTCTTCAGGAATCCCTCAGGTTGTCTTTATGACCCATGTGGACCAATGCTGTCCATTGGTGCGGGAGGACCTGAAATACATCTACTCAAGCAAGAAGATTAAGCAGGCAGTAAGTGGGTGTGTGTGCGTCTGTGTGGTCAAACCCAACAGAATGACTGAAGTTTATTGTCATTTGTTTACATTATATGATTTATATGCATAACATACAATACATTTGGTGGAGATCCTCATCAGTGGAGCTTTCCTAGATGCATAATAACCAATAAATTGCCCTCTCTCTCTTTCTGTGTCTCTATCTCTATCTGTGTGTCTCTATCTCTCTCTCTGTGTCTCTATCTCTATCTCTCTCTCTCGCTCTGTGTGTCTCTATCTCTCTCTTGCTCTGTGTCTCTCTGTGTGTCTCTATATCTCTCTCTTTCTCTGTGTCTCTCTGTGTGTGTACGCCCTTAAGATGCAGCACTGCAGTAACAAGCTTGGTGTTCCCATGAACTGCATCTTCCCAGTGAAGAACTACAGTGAGGAGAATGACGTCAACAACAAAACTGAGTGTTTGATCCTGGATGCCATGAAACAAGCTGTGAGCTTTACCAATGACTATGTTGAAGACATCTGAGAGTCCACCTTTAGATGCATGTACACAGTGTTTGTTTAGATCATCATTTTAAGGAGAGGACCAGTACAGTCTATTTCTTTTTTCTTGTGAAAGAGGAAATACTGTTGCTGTTTCTGTCACCAATAAAACATATATTTTTGCTAAACTCAGACACAAATAGTGCTGCAAATTAGGGTAGGGTGTGTGTTTCTATGGGGTGGGTTAAAAAAATGACGCAGGGTCATGGCTGAACATTTATGTATGGAATCCACTATGTACACTAGTATTCAATCAGTAAAGCCCATGTTTTCTAAATAAATAAATACATCCTAAATGATTTAACTGTGCTCCAATCCTGTGTGACTCAGCTCCATTAATTTGGGTTGATAAGCCCATTTGATCTAATCCAAGCCTTTTAGTGCGCCATACCAATTTATTTCTCAAAGCACAGGTTTAAACATGCATTTAACTAAACCCATTTCTCTCGATATAATTAAATCTGACAATTGGATGTCATACATGTCTGCATGGCTTTTGCAAGAAGACTGGCCTCACTAATTGATTACCTCGCGGTCGGTGCAGCATCATTACAGATACGTATCTTAAAGGTAAAGCCGCCCATTTTCACCACCTAGCAGCGCAGCCTGCTCTTTCAAAGCCATTAGAATTTATTTTCTGCAGAAACACACACTTGTGCATATCATGGCAACCATGCGTATTGTGTGGTCGTTTAGTGCGCACATTGTTGCAAGCGAACACAAAGAGAAAGCAGGGGGCGATCGCAGAGAAAAAAAAAAATCAGGGACCACAAGACGCAATTGACAACAACGCTGGAGGGGACATACGCTTAACAGCGAGGAAATTCCAGCCCTTACATATTCGCCCGACACAGGCTTGTATGTCACACGCATTCTTTTTCGTTACATTACTCGCGCACATCAAGCGAAACCGCAGATGAAAGCTTTCTAACACTGCTACTAACTAGTTGATGTGTAAATGGTTCACGAGAAAACCAGCTTTGAAAGCTGTTGAGAGTGTTCTAACAGGTAGCGTCATCACCTGGTACTACTTCAAGGACTTGTCTTACATCTCTCCACATCACAACAACACTACTCAACACCACCCATCAATCTACAAACCTTGTTTGCCCTGCCTTTCTGCCCCCCCAAACCTATACATACATACATACAGCACAATTCCACCCCACACACACACCACTGCCATCTCCAGCAAGTGCACCCCTCCACATACATACATTCACCCTAACCCCCGTACCCCCATACAAATCATTGGTTCATTTTTATCTGAACCAAGGGACTAAACAGTGTGGTCCTCATGACTGAGACAAGTATAGGCCCAATATTAGGACAAACGATGTTAGGGCAAAGGTGTGACAGTCTTTTAGTAGTGCCTATGCGGTTACAGTGTGTGGATATGTGATGCTTCAATGTTCATTTTCCCAAAAGTGTAAAGACATCTAAAATATAACTAGTCTTATATGGCTACATGCTTAATGATCCCCATGAATTTCTGTAAAGAGAAGTAAAATGGGTGAAATGTCCTGTGAGTTAATGGTTATGCAGCCATTTCATAAAGTTAAAGTTTTTTTTTTGTAAGGTATTAAGAGGTATCTAGGAAAACACACCGTCATATAACATATAAATATTTTAGGCTATCTGAATATAGTGTTGGACATTGTTTTTGTTATCCCCCTCCTCCCATATGGAAGATGAAGGTTGAGTGAAAGGTAAGTTATCCTAGACCTGGAAGGTTTGGTACTGTTGCCTCCTCTAATGGCTAACGTTTCAGACCTTGAAAATCCCCGAATTCCCCCTCCGTCACGCTTGTTCCCAGCGCTGTCTGTAAAATCCATGAAAGCACCTTCGGACAGTGCCCTCCAGTGGCAGCTCTCTTCAACTGCCTGACAACAGAGAGCAAGCCGGTGAAAGCGATAGCGGCACTGTGATGTTTCAATATCCTGTAAAGAAGTCTGATTTCCTAACAATCAGCGAGATAACCTTTGTTAACATAGTGATTATAGAAGAGTTTGTCCACTGTAGTAAGTGATAGGCGGAAGATGTAAAATGTTAGTTTCGATTTCCTGTAAGAGGTCTAATTTCCTAGCAGAGGAAGGCTACGATTACGTAACAATAGCGCAAGGTTCTGGAGGCTGCTTGATTGGGTGTTCTAGGATATATAAGGCAAAACAGAGCCTGACAGAATAGATATATGAAAATCGCCGTAATCGTGGAAAACAGTGGTAAGTTTCTTATTTTTCTTCTTCTTCTTCTTCTTCTTCTTCTTCTTAACTAAGTTGGAAAGTGAGTGTGCAAATCGGTATCATCTGTGCTGCAGATCCTGCTGGTTTCTATAACGGTTGTATCTTTTCAGCCATGGGATCGGCACCATCAAGTAAGGTTACGATCTGTCATCGTAGTAGAATAACATTATTTATGAATTTTGCGATTGCCAAATGCTTTCTTTGACATGGATTTCTTTGTGTGTCGGCTTTCTGTTTAGCACCTCGACTGCAAGGTAATCAATTTTGTTAAAATTTCACATACCACACATGGCCCACTCTTTCTCTCTACTGCACATTTATCAGTCTTGCATTTTCACCTGCTGCCTATTTCATGTTAGCAAATTGCACTTTGAGGTATTTAATTGTGTTGTAGTTTGAATGTTAATCCTCTTTTTGTAAGTCACTGTGGATAAAAGCGTCTGCTAAATGCATAAATGTGAATATTTACATTTGTAAACATTTGTACATACATTTGTAAAACTGCTAGATGGTGCTCCTGTATCTAAAATCCTTGTGTTTAGGGTGGAGCCCTTACAGGGATAAATACAGAGATACTCTTGATTGGGATAGTCTCAGACTTTGTGAGCAGAGTGAATGGTACTTTTACATTAAGTCCTTTTTGGTTTTAATCATCACATAGCACAGCGCTATGATAGTACAGGACATATTCCTGCAGCTTAGTAGGTCACTGACGTGTGCAGTCTGCCTTTGAGCAAGTAGATGAGATCATCTAGTAATTAATGTAATAATAATAGTAATAATAATACTAATTAGTAGTAGTTATAGTAGGGGTAGCATTATATACAGTCTATTGATCCCATTAGGTGTCTGCATTTAACTCCTGTGTGATTTAGTGACACACACACACACAGGGCACAGTGAGGTGAGAGACCCGACAGAGAACAGACAGGGTGTCAGAGAACAGACAGGGTGTCAGAGAACAGACAGGGTGTCCGAGAACAGACAGGGTGTCCGAGAACAGACAGGGTGTCAGAGAACAGACAGGGTGTCAGAGAACAGACAGGGTGGACCACGATTGCAGCGAGTTGCAAACAGTTTTATTAAAGGGTTTGGGGGGATTGGAGTGTGGATCTGCTAGGAAGAACGCAGAGCCGAGAATGGCTGGCAGCAGCACTCGTGGTCGAGCAGGCGTCGGGTCGGGTCACCGGGGCAGAGGAGTAGAGCGTTGGTCAGGGGCAGGCGGCGAGTCGGGAGCCGGGGCAGGAGAGCAGGCAAGCGTTGCAGGCAGGCGGCAGGTCGGTAACCGGGACTGGAGCGCGGAGCGTTAATCGAAACCACAGCACGGGTCGGAATCCAGCACAGTGGAGCAGTAGCGTTGGTCAGTCCGGGTTCGGCAACAGGCAGACGAGCTTTCCGGAGACAGAGACAAACAGAAACAGACCGGGAACCAGACGGGAAAACAGAACACGAGCAGGAAACAGATGCAGGTAACGAGCACGGGAAAAACAGCAGAACAGACAGGAGTCAGGGTGTGATGCTTGCCTTCAGTAATAGACGCGTGCAGGTTCGCTAATTCACCGACGGGGAGTGAAGGAAACAGAGGGAATAAATAGCCTGGGCAATGGGGAAGACAAGACACAGGTGGGGGCAATCAGTGAGGGCAGGTGAAAAGGATCCAGTGATTAACGGGGGAATGAGGAAGTGAGATAGAATGATTGAAACCAATGAAGCCAGTTAGCGAAGCAGACAGGGAGAGAACGTGAGGAAACGGAGGTAGACAGAACAGGGTGGTGACGGAGTGCCTGGGGAGCAGTGAGGCGTTAGGTGCCTTGCTCAAGACTATCTCACCTGTGGATATGGACACGACAGTGATGTTCAACCACTTCCCCCACCCACATTATTCTACTGGTCAGGATTCAAACCAGCCATCCTTTGGTTCAAGCCCAAGGCCCTAACCTGTGGGCCACTGCTAGCTGCAGTAGTGTGTTGTACTGTATTGTTGTTTGTGTCATTGTTTGTTGTTTTTGCACATTTCATTGTTCTACAATAGAAATAATGACGCAAAATAGAATTGAAACATGGAAGTAATGCAACATACATATGATTTTCTAGGTAAATCTGTGAAAAAAGGAGATGTCATAAACTTTAGTTGGGTGGCAGACTGTGGGGTTTATGCCAAATGGATGAAGGACGATCAGACGCTTCAAGATGGTGGCAGGATCAGCACCACCCAATCAGATGACTGGAAACACTTCTCACTGACCATCAAAGATGCCAGAGCGGAGGATGAGGGAGAATACACTCTGGTGCTGTGGAACAGCCATGGCACAGTGAGAGGCTCTGCTAAGGTCACAGCACTGGGTAGGTGCATCCTATAAGTCATTGGTTCTCAAACTGCATAAAGTTAAGCAATTATTTTATTTATTTATTTATTTTATGTAATCACAATTAATCACAGAATCACAAAAAACTTCTTAAAACACTTGTTTAAATTGATTGTTCCATGAGTCTCATCTTCTATGACGGACAGTTTTACATAACATATTATGCAGAAATATTTGGAGATGCATAGTCGCTAATTGTAATTACTTTACATGCTTGTCACCCACAGAAATCTGGTAGAGATGCTCAATGCTAAGTTGCCACACCCAGCTGAAATGTCATATACATAAAATTGATTACATTTTCATGATTTGAGATGGTATATCATGGATTTTACAACAGCATTTAACATGAATCAACCGATCATAAATTTAATTATATATATATATATATATATATATATATATATATATATAGAGAGAGAGAGAGAGAGAGAGAGAGAGAGAGAGAGAGAGAGATCCATTATATTACATTTCAGATGGGTGTGGCAACTTTCATCACTACTACATGTGGATTTAACCAAAATAAAAAAAAACATTTTGTCATCATGATTTTGTTAACTGAGATATCCAATAATAATAATAAAAAAATCTTCTTCTTCTTCTGTTGTTGTTAGGCAAATTAGGCAGGCATGCATGGCTCTTCTAAATGTTATTATCCAACCATCCAAACCATGCATGAAGCCGTTTAAACAGATTTTCCACGAATAAAGCTGCATTGATGACAGATTTGGTAACACATTGGAATTGTTTTTCTTCTGTGTGTGTGTGTGTGTATGTGTTACAGAATATGATGTGGACTGGAGACAAATTAACTGGAAGTAAGTATTCAGTCTATGAGTAGTGCACTCAAGGTGACAGAAAATATTCAATGATTATTTTAGACATAAAGTCATATTTTACTTGCCATAAAATTTAAAATTATCACTGAGTCCTGAACTAATGCCGGTCACTTTTACAGAAAAGATCTGGTTACGGATTTGGACTTGTAAAGACCGGTTCTCAATTAGCAGCCTGGTCTGATTTTTAGTTTTTAGGTATATAAACTCTCCTGTGTGTTCAGTCACTCCACGAGATCAACTGCTGATCTATTTGAACAGAGAGCTGCTCACTCTAACCTGTTTAAGCCACTTCTACTATGCTGCTCACTGCTGAAAAAAAAATCTATTCACGATGCCTTCAGGTTAACGCAGCCATTATCTTTTTTGCCTCAGGAAAGTTACACCTACTTGTGTTCTCATTTAGAGAAATGAGAAAATGTTCAGCATGAACTATTTTGTTAAAAACTCTCCTTCCCTCTCTGTCTGAAAACAAATAATGGCTGTAATTTTGGGGCAATTTTGGCAAATAAAAGCCTGGGCCCTAAATTTAAGTTTCACGGTATTATGGTATATTTTATTCAAAGGGATTCATTTTCATCTCAACACAAACTGTGTGTGTTTGTGTGTGTGTCACACAGAGAAAATGATGTGAAAAGGCTCTTAAGTGAAATTCACCCCAGGAACCCAAATTTACACCATCTTCGCTTCCTGCTTCATGGACCTGTTGGAGCAGGGAAATCCAGCATCATCAACTCCATCAATTGTGTCTTCCAGAACCGCATCAGCATCAAAGCATCCGCAGCTCCCTCCTCTGGCACAAGTTTCACAAAATCTGTAAGTTGTTTCAAAACATTTTCAATTTATATTTAATTAGATTGATAAGCCTCCAGATATGTATAATATATATATATATATATATTTTTTTTTTTTTTTTTGGCTATTTTGGCTGTAGAACTTGATTGAATTGTCTTCATGAATTTGAGAGAAAATGCATGACTCATTTCATGCCGTATTCACTCCGTACAAATAGCAACGCTGCTGTACTGGCTTGAAGGACATGACATAAAGTCAGTTTTCTGAGGAACTGCCCATATATACGTTTAGAAATGTCCTTGAATGCAGTCGTTTATGACAAATTTGCATTTCAGTACAAAACTCACCCGATCAAGGACGAGCATGGAGGAGCTTTACCCTATGTCTTCAATGACGTCATGGGCTTCGAGAGTGAAGAAACTGCCGGGGTGTTGACTGCTGACATCATCAGTGCATTACGAGGTCACGTCAAGGAAGGCTATAAGGTACAGTTTGAAAAAGCAGAGAAACTCGTCATTATTTTATGCAGTGTTCTGTACATGAAATGTGTGAAAAAGGTATTGTATATTGTGTATTGTTCATTTCCATATATTTATAGGGGATTTCACAAAGCTATACCTTCACAAGGCTTCTATCATGATATTTTTTTTTTATCTTGTTTAAATCAACAATCAATACGCTGTTCCCACCCAACTAACACATTTGCTAAGTTGCCACGCTCAGCTGAAATGTTGTATACATAAAATGAATAAAATTTTCATGATGGTATATTCGGGATTTTACAACAGCATTGAACGTGATACAAGCATTCATCAATTTATTTAATTATATTTTCCTTATTTCCTGGGGTGTATATATATTCTCAACATCTCAGTTTGCGCGCAAAAGCAGCGTATTCTCCATTGGGAATGTTAGCATCGCTACTAAGCTAACCCTTCATGTGGATTTAATCAAGATATTTTCATTTTTATTGTTTTCATGATTTTCTTAACTGAGATGTATGTTTAAAAGGTCGTTGCTCTTTGTAATAGCTTGTAATAGCTACAATCATCTGTTAACTGGAATACACATATGGGGCTAGCGATACAATATTTCTAGGTGGAAGAAAGCTAAGGAAGACCCTTATATATACCATCTATTCCCAAGTTCAACCCTATGACCCCGTTGTCTGAAAAGGACCTTTACTACAACAGCAGCCCCGCTCTTAATGATAAGGTCCACTGCCTGGTGAGTGTGATTGCTGCAGACAAGATCTCATTACTGAAGGACACTGATGGACTCATCATAAAAATGAGGGAAGTCAGAGACGCTGCAAGCTCTGGTAGCTCCAGCTCCTAGAACAGAACAGAGAGAAACGATAAGCAACACAGAAAGTCTCCCACCCGTTAACCAGTATATGAATCTGGCCTCCTAGGGCCAACAGACATTCAACCCCGTCAGAGGAGTTGGGCAAATACAAAGTAAGTGAAATCACACTCATATAATCAGCACAGCAATCAATACACCACACCTTAAAATAGCGCACTGCAGATAGACCACAACCAATACCCAAAGCAAATGAAACAAAAGTGCAAGGCACCGGACACAGGGGTTGAGACTTGGTACTTGGAGAGACTAAGAATTTTGTGGAGACTCAGATTTCTTTGGATTTTTAACAATCTCTTCTGTTTGATGCAGATATGCATTTCTGGTGTTTGAACTGTTGATGACTGAAATTCTTGGTAAACGTGAGAAGAGAAAACACAAGCTGGTGTATGGCTGGGAAGAGTGAACAGAGCATTGTGTTTGAGCCTAAATGGCTCTCATTGTGAGTTTAATCTCAGCCTGCCTAATAGTCTTTTCACTGGTTACTCTCATTGCAGTGAATATAGTTGTCTGGAAGAAAAAAAATGGGTGAAGTTGCTCCCGCTCCAGCCGCTGCTCTGGCTAAAGCTCCAAAGAAGAGAGCTCCACGTCCCAAGAAAATGGGCCCCAGTGTCGGCAAGCTCGAGTTTCTCTAGATGTGTTAAAGAAGGCTTTGGCCGGTGCTTCACCTGCACTCAACCCACCAGCTCTTTTAAGAGCCGCTCATATGCATCTCAAAAGCAAATCATTTTAAAACATTATGTATACTCATGACGTTTAACTACATTATTAGTAGTTTTAGTTTAGTAGTTTAATTTAGTAGTATTAGTTGAAACATGGTGTGAATGAAAATTATTGGATCTGATCCCCATCATACATTGTTCACGACCGACATTTCGCATTATTCGTTACCGTTCACATCGCGTAGATGGGACCCAGAATACAAGCGTATTAGCGAGTTTATTAGTCCGAAACAATAAATACACATATATACAATATAAATGCCTACCCACTTAAATTACATCTATATTTTGATTAACGCTCTGGGTATATCCATTGAGACATCTTCCCCGCTCGTATGAGGGGGCTGTCTTAATTTGTTTGAATTTCACGCGCCACAGACGACTGAAAGCGGTTTGGTCAATAGCTTTTGAGCGCGCTCATGACATCACCCAATCACTGAAGGCCGAGCAGCTTTTCTTCCATCTTCCAAGAGCTAGGAAGTGGAACATGGCAAGAACCTAGCAGACCGCTCGGAAGTCCACTGGTAGTAAAGCCCCAAGGAAACAGGTCGCCGCTAATGCTGCTCGCAAGAGCGCCCCAATAGAAGTCCAATATTTCAAAGTAGTGACTCCTAGTGTTTAAGATATTGTATGATGGATTTATTCCGAGTAAATTATTAACATGCCGACATGTCAACAACATGTCAAATCATCCTTTCCTCAGCATTACAAATCCATTGCCAGGTAGATCCGCATGTAACACATGCTTTACATCACATTCGTTTCAGCGATGATTGTGACAGGCCTACGGTTGAAACGCTTATTGTAGTCGGAATATCTACTAAGTGGATGTGGTGAAACGGTCGATAATGGGGTGAAAAAAAAGAATTACTCGCATTAAGTTGCCGAAACCTAAAACGATGCAGCTGCGCATTCTTAAGAAAGCGTGACGTGCTTCCCAAGCCCATGGAGTCCGTACAATCTATAAGTATAGCGCTTACAATGTCAAGGAATAATACTTTCATGCTCTTTCACTCACGGTTTCTCTTGGCGTGTTCGGTGTAGATGATAACGATTCGAGGATCCCACTGTAGCAGCAGTATAGACTATGGCAGCAAAGGAGGTCGGCTACATGAAAACTATGTTAGGCTAGAGATAACGTTAAAGACACTAGTTTTCCGTGTTGGTGAGAAGTCCTCTTATCCGTAGCTTTTACTGTCCAGTGAAGGCTGTAAACCTGTTGATTAGTCCAGCTAGCAGGTGAAAGGAATATGACATGTTTTGAGAAAGAAACAGAATAAAGGGTTAGGCTCTTGGCAGGAGAAACGTCTCTGCTGTTGCCTAGTAGTAGATTCAGGATGAGCGCAGAGACTGCAAACTCAGGCTGGTGAAGAAATTAGTTGGCTCTTTAATCTAGCGCTGTGACTCTTATCTAAAATGACAGAGCACATCAGTAATGAAAACAAGTATTATAAGAATAATGAGGAATAAAGCTTTATTTAAATAGCCAACAACTCCAGCAACCTTCCATGAGGTCAATATTGAATGATTGGTTGCCTTCAGTTGCATTCTGTTTTACAATTCAGTACAAATACAATGTGATTGACAATTTGTTACAATAACAAAAGACAACAAATAAAACAGTAAAAGATCAAATCAAGATTAAGCATTTTCTTTCAAACAATCATCTTCTCCAAATATCTGCATTAGCTGTGCGCTATTTTCTAAATATTCAGTTATTTCACTCAAAACTCCTGGGCTACTTCAAACGATGCTTAATCACTTAAGCACTTAAGTAATCAGATTTTAAGCAACTCCTTAAAAGTGCACACAGAGCAATGTATACATTTCCTATGTAAAAACTATTACAAAGTATAAATAAGTCCTTTACAAGAACACAGAGGACAGTCCTTTCTTTCCTTTCCTTTCGTTGTGTGGGCTATTGTGGATAATGAATTAGGTAGATACAACAATACAAATGTGTACTGTATGTCTGTTGCATGTACATGTATTTGTCTGTTGGCTCCTCATACAGTAATGTAGTGGGCGCTGCCCTTTTTTTGAGAGCCAATTAGGACTAGTTGCAGAATGATAGAAACATCACAGAAACATCAAAAGCAGAGACATCCTAAGGCACCAGCAGTAGGCTGAATTTACAAGTCACATAGAAGTAAGACATTAGAAGTTGGCTTCTGGCACTGAAAATGCAATTTGTCTGTCTCCTCCCAGCTGTGTATGTGTGTGGGAGGAATATACTTGTTAAACATGTTGTGTTTGGTTCTTATAGCTCAGTAAAACTTTTACACATTGAAACCAAAAAATGTACGCAGACTTATGACCCAATTCTAAGAATGCAATAAGAATTTATGACCTTTGACCTCTAGTGGACCATATTTTTTGCATTATTGGATTTTACAGTCCATTTGATTTGTTCTGGATTTTTGTCTATTGTGACTGAAGATAGCAAAGTGAAGTTAACCTGATATTGATGAATGATTAAGTCCTGCAAAACCATGTTATTATAATTTCATGGAAGATGTTTGCTAAATTATAGCAGTTACAAAACTGTAAATGTGCTATCTATCTATCTATCTATCTATCTATCTATCTATCTATTTATTTGTTCATGAATGAATGACGCTTAAAATAGTACAACAGCTTAAAGGCAAACCAGGCACAATTGTTTTCCACTGCCATCTCCAGCAAGTGCTCCCCTGCACATACGTACAGCACACTGCCCCCCGAACTGCATCTTCAGTTAGCCCACTCCCCACATACACACAGCACACTGCCAACCCCACCTTCACCCCACTGCATCACCAGTAAGCCCCTCTCCTACATACACAGCACACTGCCCCTCACCCCACCCCCTTATCAGCAAGCCCCTCTCACTCCTACATACACACAATACGTCATAACACGTTTTGTCTCCCATGCTTGATGTTTCATTGGGTTTAGATGGTCACATGATTATGAGCAGCTGAAATGGTAAAATAAATTTGGAAATACATCAAGCTTTTTTTTTTATTTTCGTTTTTTTTTTTCCTGTCCTTCCTGGTTCTGAACCAAGGGACTAAACAGTGTGGTCCTCATGACTGAGACAAGTATAGGCCCAATATTAGAACAAAAGATGTCAGGGCAAACAGTGTGACAGTCTTTTAGTAGTGCCTATGCTGTTACAGTGTGTGGATATGTGATGCTTCAATGTTATGACCATTTTCCCAAAAGAGTAAAGACATCTAAAATATAACTAGGCTTATATGGCTACATGCTTAATGAACCCTATGGATTTCTGTAAAGAGAATTAACATGGGTGAAATGTCCAGTGGGTTAATGCTTATGCAGCCATTTCATTGTTAAAGGTTTTTTTTTTTTTTTTTTTTTAATTAAGAGTATTTTTTATTAAGGTATTAAGAGGTATCTAGGAAAACACACTGTCATATAACATATAATTAAATATTTTAGGTTGGATATTGCAGTCCTCCCATATGGAAGATGAAGGTTGAGTGAAAGGTAAGTTATCCTGGAACTGGGTTATATAAGGTTTAATACTGTAGCCTCCTCTAATGGCTTACTTTTAATACCTTGAAAATCCCCGAATTCCCCGTCCGTCACGCTTGTTCCCAGCGCTGTCTGTAAAATCCCTGAAAGCACCTTCGGACAGTGCCCTCTAGTGGTAGCTCTCTTCAACTGTCTGACATCAGAGAGCAAGCCTGGTGAAAGCGATAGCGGTAGTGTGATAAGATATGTTTCATTATCCTGTAAGAAGTCTGATTTCCTAACAATTAGCGAGATGACCTTTGCTAACATGAGTTCAAGAGTTTGTCCACTGTAGTAAGTGTGAACAGGCTGTTTGGATGGACTATATTGTAGCGAGAAGTAACATGAAAACGAAGTAAGGAGTTATTTAGTAACCATGGATATCTGTCTCGAGTCCTGCTTGCCTCTCGTGCCAACCCAACTGACACTGCAGTTTTCTAGATTTCCTGCTTTAGCTTTTTGGTAACAACGTTGTGATTTTGACTAAACAAACTTAACTTTTTCTTCAAAATCGCATGGCATATATGTTAACTCAGTTTTTCAGCTTAGATCCAGGGGGCGTTAAATCCTAAAACGAAAAACTACATACCGTCTTTATTCCAACGCCGCCTTGAAAATGTCATGTCATGGCATATCATGCAGTTTACCTACAGCGTTGCCTGCAACGTCATCGACCTGCCTGACATCAGAGCAGGCTAAAAGCAAAAGCGGTGCTATAATAGGTGGAAGATGTAAAATGTTATTTTCGATTTCCCGTAAGAGGTCTAATTTGCTAGCAGAGGAAGGCTACAATTACGTAACAAAAGGTTCTGGAGGCTTCTTGACTGGGTGTTCTATATAAAAAGCCAGGCAACACAGAGGCTGACAGAATATAGGTATCTGAAAATCGTGGACAGCAGGTTTCTTCTTCTTCTTTTTCTTCTTCTCCTCTAATTTGGAAAGTGAGTGTGCAAAAATACCAGTCTTAATAGATATCTGTACTGCAGATCCTGCTGGTCTCTATAACAGTTGCATCTTTTCAGCTATGGGACAGCCACCACCAGGTATGCCTACGATCTCTCATCGTAGTAGAATAACATTATTTATGTATGTTGCGAATGATGCTTTGTTTGACATGGATTTATTTGTGTGTTGTCTGATTTGGCTTTCTGTTTTGCTTACCATAGCACCTCAACTGAAAGGTAACAATGAATCAATTTTGTTAAAATTTCACATACGATTTTCTATCGTGATTATTCTCATAGAATTATGTATTTAATTGCAATTAATAGGTTATAATAGGTATCATCTGTCCTGCAGATCCTGCTGGTCTCTATAACAGTTGCATCTTTTCAGCTATGGGATCAGCATTATTTATGTATTTTGCGATTGCCAAATGCTTTGCTTGACATGGATTTATTTGTGTGTTGTCTGATTTGGCTTTATGTGTTGCTTCCCATAGCACCTGAACTGCAAGGTAATAATGAATCAATTTTGTGAAAATTTCACACACAACACACCTCCCACTCTCTCTCTCTTCTGCACATTTATCACAGTCTTGCATTTTCACCTGCTGCCTATTTCATGTTAACAAATTGCACTTTGAGGTATTTAATTGTGTTGTAGTTTGAATGTTAATCCTCTTTTTGTAAGTCACTGGATAAGAGCGTCTGCTAAATGCATAAATGTGAATATTTACATATTTATAAAAATGCTAGATAGATGTATCTAAAATCTTTTTATTAAGGGTGGAGCCCTTGATACTCTTGATTGGGATAGTCTCAGACTTTGGGAGCAGAGTGAGTGGTACATTTAAAATGAACTCCTTTTTGGTTTCATCACATAGCACAGCGCTATGATAGTACAGGACATGTTCCTGCCACTTAGTAGGTCACTGACGTGTGCAGTCTGCCTTTGAGCAAGTAGATGAGATCATCTAGTAATTAATGTAATAATAATAGTAATAATAATAATACTAATTAGTAGTAGTTATAGTAGGGGTAGATTATATTATATACACTCTATTGATCCCATTAGGTGTCTACATTTAACCCCTCTGTGATTTAGTGACGCACACACACACAGCACAAAATGAGGTGAGAGACCAGCAGCCAGCTGCTGCAGTGCCTGGGGAGCAGTGAGGCGTTAGGTGCCTCAAGACTATCTCAGCTGTGGATATGGACACGACAGTGATGTTCAACCACTTCCCCCACCCACATTATTCTACTGGTCAGGATTCAAACCAGCCATCCTTTGGTTCAAGCCCAAGGCCCTAACCTGTAGGCCACTGCTAGCTGCAGTAGTGTGTTGTACTGTATTGTTGTTTGTCTCATTGTTTGTTGTTTTTGCACATTTCATTGTTCTACAATAGAAATAATGACGCAAAATAGAATTGAAACATGGAAGTAATGCAACATACATATCATTTTCTAGATAAATCTGTGAAAAGAGGAGATGTCATAAACTTTAGTTGGGTGTCAAACCATGAGGCTAATGCCAAATGGATGAAGGACGGTCAGACGCTTCAAGATGGTGGCAGGATCAGCACCACCCAATCAGATGGCAAATACTTCTCACTGACCATCAAAGATGCCAGAGCGAAGGATGAGGGAGAATACACTCTGGTTCTGTGGAACAACCATGGCACAGTGAAAGGCTCTGCTAAGGTCACAGCACTGGGTAGGTGTATCCTATGAGTCATTGGTTCTCAAACTGCATAAAGTTAAGCAATTCTTGGAAATAGAAAGTGAGTAATTACTTACAGCTTTACAGTAGCTCTTGGTCTGAACACGCAAGATGGGAGTTGAACCTGGGTCCTCGGCTATATTTACCTAAACTACCTATACACTATGAAGCTGTAATTGGCACTAAACAGTTGCAATACATTTATTATAGGGCTATTTTTTATCATGATTTGCACTTTGATTTCTTGAACATATACTTTGTTCCATGAGGCTCATCTTCTCTATGACAGACAGTTTTACATAACATATTATGCACAAATATTTGGACTTATGTAGTCGCTTAATTGTAATTACATTACATGCTTGTCACCCACAGAAATCTGGTAGAGATGCTCATTCCCAATGGAGAATACGCTGTTACTGCCACCCAACTAACACATTTGCTAAGTTGCCACACCCAGCTGAAATGTCGTATACATAAAATTGATAACATGATTTGAGATGGTATATCATGGATTTTACAACAGCGTATATAAAAAAATAAAAAATAAAATAAAAAAACATTTTGTCATCATGATTTTGTTAACTGAGATGTCCAATAATAATAATAATAATAATAATAATACAACGATTGTTGTTTTTGTTCTTCTTCTTGGTATTATTATTAATATTATTATTATTATTATTATTGCTGTTGTTGTTGTTAGGCCAATTAGGCAGGCATGCATGGCTCTTCTGACTCCTAAATGTTATTATCCAACCATCCAAACCATGCATGAAGCCGTTTTTCATAAATAAAGCTGCATTGATGACAGAT
Organism: Tenualosa thibaudeaui; assembly: GCA_027481765.1. Lineage (NCBI taxonomy): Eukaryota > Metazoa > Chordata > Actinopteri > Clupeiformes > Clupeidae > Tenualosa > Tenualosa thibaudeaui. The sequence goes on from JAIFZK010000214.1 coordinate 246,064, forward strand.
TTGGTAACACATTGTTTGTCTTCTCTGTATGTGTATGTATGTGTGTGTATGTATGTGTGTGTATGTGTGTGTGTGTGTGTGTGTGTGTTACAGAATATAATGTGGACTGGAGACAAATTAACTGGAAGTAAGTATTCAGTCTATGAGTAGTGCACTCAGAAAATATGCAATGATTATTTTTGACATAAAGTCATATTTTACTTACCATAAAATTTGAAATTATCCTGAACTAATGCTGGTCATGTTTACAGAAAAAAATCTGGTTACGGATCTGGACTTGTATAGGCCAGTTCTCAATTAGCAGCCTGGTCAGATTTTTAGTTTTTAGGTATATAAACTCTCCTGTGTGTTCAGTCACTCCACGAGATCCACTGTTGATCTCTTTGAAAGGAGATCTGCTCACTGTAACAAACTCTGAACTGAGCACAACTAGCATGAGCAGAGTCAGAAAGCAGAGAGTCTGAGCTACATTGATGCATTTTCGTGTCCATCTGATCAGAGAATCAGAAAGCAGAGAGTCTAGGCCACATTGATACATTTCCGTGTCCATCTGCCATTGTATACCATGCCATCATCAGATGTCCTTCCATCGAGGGGCTGCTGGATGGTTCTGCCTCCCCATCTCTGGAGAGCGACAGACCTGCAAGTGTGCAACATGTTTATCTTTAGCCTCAGCCATGGACTGACTGTGGAAAAAAGGTGTGAATGACTTTACCTACTGCAGAACACCCGGTCGCCTGTTTAAGCCACTTCTACTATGCTGCTCACTGCTGAAAAAAAAAATCTATTCACGATGCCTTCAGGTTAATGCAGCCATTGTCTTTTTTGCCTCAGGAAAGTTACACCTACTTGTGGTCTTGTTTAGAGAAATGAGAAAATCTTCAGCATGAACTATTTTGTTAAAAACTCTCTTTCCCTCTCAAGTTAGAACTACTTGTGTTCTCGTTCCCTCTCTGTCTGAAAATAAATAATGGCTGTAATGCTGCCTGTCCCAAACACAAGCAGGGGCAATTTTGGCAAATAAAAGCCTAGGCCCTAAATTAAAGTTTCACGTTGTTATGGTATATTTTATTCAAAGGCATTAATTTTGATCTCAACACAAACTGTGTGTGTTTGTGTGTGTGTCACACAGAGAAAATGATGTGAAAAGGCTCTTGAGTGAAATTCACCCCAGGAACCCAGATTTACTCCATCTTCGCTTCCTGCTTCATGGACCTGTTGGAGCAGGGAAATCCAGCATCATCAACTCCATCAACTGTGTCTTCCAGAACCGCACCAACATCAAAGCGTTGGCAGCTGCCACCTCTGGCACAAGTCACACAAAAACTGTAAGTTGTTTCAAAACCTATTAAATTATGATGACACTTTTCAATTGATATTGAATTGGTATAATAAGCCTCCAGAGATGTAAAATATATATAAATATATATTATAGTTTTATTTTTTTGGTCGTGCCCATAACACCAATAAAATACCATAGTATGGTATGATATTGATTACATGACAATTAAACATTTGCTATTTTGGCTGTAGACTGTAGACGTATTTGAGAGAAAATGCATAACTCATTTCATGCCGTATTCACACCGTACAAATAGCAACGCTGCTGTACTGGTGTTAAGGACATGACACAAGACAGTTTTCTGAGGAACTGCCCATATATACGTTTAGAAATGGCCTTGAATGCAGTCGTTTATGACAAATTTGCATTTCAGTACAAAACTCACCCGATCAAGGACGGGCATGGAGGAACTTTGCCCTATGTCTTCAATGACATCATGGGCTTCGAGAATGAAGAAATTGCCAGTGTGTTGACTGCTGACATCATCAGTGCATTACGAGGTCACGTCAAGGAAGGCTATAAGGTACAGTTTGATTTGCTAAGTTGCCAATGTTGAAATATTGTATACATAAAATGAATTAAATTTTCATGATGGTATATTATGGATTTTACAACAGCATTGAACGTGATTCAAGCGATCATCAATTTAATTATATTTTCCTTATTTCCTGGGGTGTATATATATTCTCAACATCTCAGTTTGGTGTGGCAAAAGCAGCGTATTCTCCATTGGGAATGTTAGCATCGCTACTAAGCTAACCCTTCATGTGGATTTAATCAAGATATTTTCATTTTCATTGTTTTCATGATTTTGTTAACTGAGATGTATGTTTAAAAGGTCGTTGCTCTTTGTAATAGCTTGTAATAGCTACAATCATCTGTTAACTGGAATACACATATGGGGCTAGCGATACAATATTTCTAGGTGGAAGAAAGCTAAGGAAGACCCTTATATATACCATCTATTCCCCAGTTCAACCCTATGACCCCGTTGTCTGAAAAGGACCTTTACTACAACAGCAGCCCCGCTCTTAATGATAAGGTCCACTGCCTGGTGAGTGTGATTCCTGCAGACAAGATCTCATTACTGAAGGACACTGATGGAGTCATCATAAAAATGAGGGAAGTCAGAAATGGTGCAAGCGACATAGGTGAGAATTCACAGAAAAAAATGGAATGTGGGGACAGCAGTGTTGGCAATGGAGGTAGATACCTAAAAGCTTTGTAACGGGGGTATGAGGCATGATATCAATAGCTGCTCTGGTTGCTTAAAAAAAAAACATCATTTTTTAAGTTCCTCCATTACTACAACATAATTAAAAAAAAAACGAAACAAAAAAAACAATTATATCTATTCAGTCATGCATTTCTTATATGTGTATAATTTTCAGAGCTTTAGCCACATTGTGTATAATTCAAGTAAAATAACTATATGTCTGTATGTCCATCTTCTCTTCAGGAATCCCTCAGGTCGTCTTTATGACCCATGTGGACCAATGCTGTCCATTGGTGCGGGAGGACCTGAAATACATCTACTCAAGCAAGAAGATTAAGCAGGCAGTGAGTGTGTGTGTGTGTGTGTGTGTGTGTGTGTGTGTGTGTGTGTGTGTGTGGTCAAACCCAACAGAATGACTGAAGTTTATTGTCTCATCATTTGCTTACATTATATGTTTTATATGCATAACATACAATACATTTATGGGATCCTCATTCATTAGAGCTTTCCAAGATACATAATAACCAATAAATTGCCTCCCACCCTCTCTCTCTGTCTCTCTATCTCTCTCTCTCTCTCTGTGTCTCTATCTCTCTCTCTGTGTCTCTCTGTGTGTGTACGCCCTTAAGATGCAGCACTGCAGTAACAAGCTTGGTGTTCCCATGAACTGCATCTTCCCAGTGAAGAACTACAGTGAGGAGAACAGGGTGGATGACAAGACTGACAGTTTGATCCTGGATGCCATGAAACAAGTTGTCAACTTTGCCAATGACTATGTTGAAGACCTTTAGATTTCATGTACACAGCATGTAAACTGACATTTAAAAAATTGAGTGGCGATTCATCTAGGAATTAAAAGTGCTATGAAGTTCGGCATTAGACAATGAAGGAACAGATACTAGCATTCACTCACACACTTGTGCACTCACTGACAGACACATGCATAATATGATTTAGAATAATAGAGCATTAGAACAGAGTGGAACATTATGGTACATGCTAACATGCTCCTGTGGTCTGCATGGTCTGACTTATGACTGAACTTAAGTGGCAATGCAAGTATTCAATTTGCTTATGTACTGTATTGTGATTGTTATATTCACACAATGTTTTATCCGCTTGCCAATGTTTTCGACATACCTTGTATGCATTAAATTAATTTAATTAAGTTGTTTCTTTATTATGTTTGACATCATCTCTTTGTACCTACTTTATATCTAAATATTTCCAGCTGAAAATGAGGAATTGACATGCATGATGGTAGAGCTGTCTTTTGCAGTAAGCCTATGAAAACAAACAAATAAGCAAACAAAGAATCAACAAACAAATAAGTTACTCTAGTCTAGTATGCTAATACAGATAGCATGTGTCACTTTGTGAGCAGAAGGCATGTGATTGTTTGTTCATGTATTTATTGTTCATGTATTTATTGACAGATAGCCTAAATAGATGAGTTGATCTCCCAGGAAAAATCCAGCATACGATAGAGTTTAGGCATTTGTCACTTTGTGAGCAGAACAGGGAGTACATTTAGAAAGGAATTATTATAACTTCCTTTCACTTTTCCTTTTTAATTTCCTTTCTGCACACAGTGCAGAAGTACAGACAAGTGCAGCATTTCTGGGTGATGCTGCATTCTAGTGTGTCGGTTTTGAATATCTTGTTTCGATTTGTGCAAACATCAACCTATGAATAGACCGGTGCTGGTGGCTGGATGAGATATATAAAATCAGGGCCCTGATCCCTGCATGGGATCTTGTATAAATGGCTCTTCTGACTCCTAAATGCTATTATCCAACCATCTAAACCATGCATGAAGTCATTTACACTGATTACCTGTAAATATAGCTGCATTGATGACAGATTTGGAAACGCATTGGAACTGTGTTTTATGTGAGTGAGTGTGTGTGTGTGTGTGTGTGTGTGTGTGTGTGTGTGTGTGTGTGTGTGTGTGCTACAGAATATGATGTGGACTGGAGAAAAATTAACTGGAAGTAAGTATTCAGTCTATGAGTAGTGCACTCAAGGTGACAAAAAGTGTGCAATGATTATTTTAGACATAAAGTCATGTTTTACTTTCCATAACATTTAAAATCATAGCCGAGTCCTGAACTAATGCCAGTCACGTTTACAGGAAACATCTTTACTTACAGGAAAGGCCTTTACTTTACTAGACCTTAACTAACTGGAAGGGTTCTCGTGTGCATGCTCTGGGCTGTATTAAGAAAGTCTAAATTGTCTGTAATATTCTAATAACAGATGGAACAAATGGAATGTTCCATTACATGACTTTAGGGGCCCTCCCCTGTTCTTCTGGTTTGGGGCTATTATGTGTATTACTTGTATATTTTATGAAGCACCATGGGCCCAGTTGGCCTTTTTTTAGTAATTGGGCCAAAAGTGAAAAGGGCCTTTTTGGCCATGTGCACACTGCTCTGTGGTTTACGCAAGGGGCTCTGAAACGTTTTGGACAGGGGACCCCTTATGGAGAAGAAAACATTCCAAGGGCCCCTCAGAATCACAACACAAATTTAACAATACAGGCTTATATCTATTTGTTCTGTTAAATGCTAGATGCTACTTTGTAGCAACCTTTTTCACGGACCCCCTGGCAAGGTGCTGCGGACCCCTGGGGGTTCCTGGACCTCAGTTTAAGAACCAGTGGTATATGCAACAGTTCTACAGGCTACCTGGTAATATCCTAGCCTCTTCTGTTGAAATATGCTGATTTTTTGTATTTGGGAAATTCCACACAAAACTGTCACGTCCATAACGGCAACTCAATACCATTGTATGGTATGATTACTTGAAATTTGAGCATTCACTCTCCTTGGTTGTAGAACTTACATGAAAATAATCATTTGCATCATAGAAATACTGTGGCATTTTGTTGCCGTTATGAACGTGACAGTTTTGCATGGAATTGCCTGTTTATATATTTTTTTCTTTGTTTCAATGCCCTGTGGCTTGTATTGTATCTGCTTGAACATGTGTTTTGCATAATACATTCAGTTATGACAAGTCTATTTACCGCCACATGCTTCCTCTCTGACATGTATAGGTCTGGATGTAGTGTTTGTTTAGATCATCATTTTAAGGAGAGGACCAGTACAGTCTATTTCTTTTTTCTTGTGAAAGAGGAAATACTGTTGCTGTTTCTGTCACCAATAAAACATATATATTTTTGCTAAACTCAGACACAAATAGTGCTGCAAATTAGGGTAGGGTGTGTGTTTCTATGGGGTGGGTTAAAAAAATGACGCAGGGTCATGGCTGAACATTTATGTATGGAATCCACTATGTACACTAGTATTCAATCAGTTAAGCCCATGTTTTCTAAATAAATAAATACATCCTAAATTATTTAACTGTGCTCCAATTCCGTGTGACGGTCTCAGCTCCATTAATTTGGGTTGATAAGCCCATTTGATCTAATCCAAGCCTTATAGTGCGCCATACCGATTAATTTATCAAAGCACAGGTTTAAACATGCATTTAACTAAACCCATTTCTCTCGATAGAATTAAATCTGACAAGTGGATATAATACATGTCTGCATTGCTTTTGCAATAAAACTGACCTCAAGTCTTTTTTGTTTTTTGTCCGGACACGAATATCAGGAACCGCTTTCTGACGAAAAAGTGGGTGGCTCTTAGAAGACCCATTGGGTTTTTCAGTTTCAGTACTGTTTACTTGGAGCTGGTGTACTTGGTGACAGCCTTGGTTCCCTCGGATACGGCGTGCTTAGCCAGCTCACCGGGCAGAAGCAGACGCACAGCAGTCTGAATCTCCCTGGAAGAAATGGTGGAGCGCTTGTTGTAATGAGCCAAACGGGAAGCCTCTCCTGCGATGCGCTCGAAAATGTCGTTCACAAACGAGTTCATGATGCTCATCGCTTTGGAAGAGATCCCAGTATCAGGGTGTACCTGCTTCAAGACCTTATACACGTAGATGGCATAACTCTCTTTCCTTGTTCTCTTGCGTTTCTTGCCGCCCTTGCCAGCTGTCTTCGTGACTGCTTTCTTGGATCCCTTCTTGGGCGCTGACTTTGCAGGTTCTGGCATAACTACGCGCTCGCGGATGTCTGTATAACAGGAAAAATAATGTACCACGTCTATATAGAGGGTCATATGCAAATTCACAAACTGAAAATTACACTTGCACTGAAGGGGTAAAATTTGGTTGGCCAATTGAAGCTCGAACTGCCCACCAATTACCGACGGCAAAGCACAACCCCCGTTTCCTTTGTTTCAATTCTTTATTCCCGCACTTTTTAATCCCCAAAAGGTCGGAAAATGAAATCACTTTGAAATCGTGTCGTGGTTTTCTTTTCTTTCATATTTGTTAACAGTCAAACCAGGGCGATAAGATATTTCAAGGTCTGGCCATTTTCCACACCATTCTCTCCAAATTCAACGGTCTTTTGGGCTTTAATCTGTGACGTGAGAGCAAATACAAGTTGATGTTAATGTACTTCAAACCATTGGATTGCATGAATTGAATAGTCCACTTGTCTATCATACAACACCAGTAAATGTAGATAATTATACTCGATAGGCTACACTGCCCGTTTTATTTGCAGTCACTGAAGCCATGCAGCCCTTTACATGTGTCTGTTACGTCTGGCCCGACCAACATTTGTACATCAATCAAATTAAAACAACCAATGTAAAGAGCTCTCCTTATGCTTACGTGTATCTAATATAATTGTTGAATCTATCGTTTATTTAATACAATCTGAACTAAATGTCCTCAGAAAAACAGTATGGAAATGCCTTTTGACATGATTAAATGGGTGGCTCTGAAAAGAGCCTTTTTGTAAAGATTTCCAAAGCCGTACAGAATGGCTTTTCAAAGCATAAGCAACGTCCATGGCGGTTACGGTCTTTCTCTTTGCGTGCTCGGTGTAAGTCACGGCGAATCACATTCTCAAGGAAAACCTTCCACACACCACGGGTCTCCTCGTAAATCAGACCAGAGATACGCTTCACACCACCACGACGAGCTAGACGGCGGATAGCGGGCTTAGTGATTCCCTGGATGTTATCACGGCCCATTTTCCAAGACCTTTACCGCCCTTGCCACGGCCAGACATTCCCGAACTCCAAATACGTTGTCGACTGTAACAAACGTTGGCATCAGTAAGAGACTTTCATTTATACCCGTTGCAACGACCTACAAGAAGACTGCAACGCACAATCCCGCCCCTGCCCAAACGTCAACAATGGTGTGACCATGTTGTCCAACCACCGGGGTTGGGGAAAAACACAGGCTGGAGGACACATTATAAACTGTGCGTATCCGCTACGAAATATCAATTGTAGATTTATACAGAAAGGTGTTTGTATGAGTCTAATTAAAATGTTTTCAAACTTCAGTATCCCAACAACAATGACAATAATATTAATAGGAATAAACCACTGTTTATTCAGTGGTCACCGTAAAGAATGCTGCTCCCAAGAAGAAGCCCGCTGCCAAGAAACTTGCGGTCGCAAAGAAGCCCAAGAAGGCAGCAACTAAAAAACCCGGCGCCGCTAAGAAGTGTCCAAAGAAGGCAGCCAAGAAGGCCACTAAGAGCCCCAAAAAGAAGCCCGCGGCGACCAAGAAGACGATGAAGAACCCTAAGAAACCAAAGGCAGCCAAGCCTAAGGCCGCTAAGCCCAAGAAGGCAGCACCCAAAAAGAATTAAAGAAATGACCACTTTCACAGGGGTCCAACCCACCGAAATCAATCAAAACAATCATTCCATAGTTAAAATAACTTGTTATTTGTAAAGTGTTTCTATTTTCACAAGTTACATGTCGCAAAAATATATAAAATTCCGGATTATATTTGAATCTAAACAACCAATAGAAGTCCAATATTTCAAAGTAGTGACTCATAGTGTTTAAGATTGTATGACGGATTTATTCCGAGTAGATTATTATTATTATTATTATTATTATTATTATTATTATTATTATTATGCCGACTTTGGTGTGGAGTGTATGGTGTCAAATCATCCTTTCCTCAGCATTGCCAGGTAGATTCGCATGTAACATGCTTTACATCACATTTGTTTCAACGATGGTTGGCCTACGGCTGAAACGCTTATTTTAGTCAGAACATCTACTAAGTGGATGTGGTGAAACGGTCGATAATGGGGTGAAAAAAAAACATACTCGCATTAAGTTGCGAGTTTACTTAAAGTTACTACTACTACTGCTACAACTTTTACTTTTACTTCACTATATGTCCTGAATGAATTTCATACTTTTACCTCAACTTCATTTTCAATTGGCAACATAGTTACAAGTAGCCTATCAAATGAAATGGTTTGGTCAGTTTTGTGACTGCAACAGAGTTTGGGGGAAGCTTTGTCACTGGACAAGTACAAGCAACAAATTCTTCATTAAACCCATAGATGTAATAAAGACACCATTTTTCATCCTGACTGTGTGTGCATGTGATTTTTTATTTATTTATTTACTTTTTTCAGGCTTTTTGGGCAATTTCTGAGGTTTATTGTAAGCCAGACTGTTTTAGCCTACTTGTACTTTTACTTTCATTACTTAAGTACATGCAATTATAGTTTACTTGTCGTACCTAAGAACAGTAAATAAGAGAGACTTTAATACTTTAAGACCTTTACTTGAGTAACTTTGGTGACTTGAACGTCTACCAAAGTTTTTTTTTTTTTTTTTTTTTTGGTATTTCCACAGTAAACAGTGAAAAAATAAGCATTGTGCTGCAGTATCAAAACTGAAGCATTTCTTTCTTCCACAGCAGTTGATGGTTCAGCGGCCCAGTGCATGGTTAACTGCACTTTACTACAGAAATGCACTATTTTGGATATGAAATACTACTGCATTTCACTGCATTGGTCATGGAAATAGTGTTGTATTTCTGAAATATTTGATTGGTATCTGTATTGATTTCGGGATATTAGCCCTAGTGTTACTTGATGTCTGATTGAAATGAAAATTGTGGTATCACATCCCTATATAACGGAAAACCTTACAGTGACACTTGGCGCCGCCCTTTCCAAGACTTTTACCTTCCTTGCCTCTACCAGACATTGTTCATTTCATCTAATGATTCAAATTCACCAGATAATTCTGTACATGGGTCATAACACAGAGTTTCATAGCGCCAAAGAGGACCTATGTGAAGACTTCACATGTCCACAGAATGTCCTGCCCACAATTCCTCATCTTTCCAGTGCTTCACCTGTGAGAAACCAATCTGGGAACATTTAACCAGACGTTATATTTACCTGATGTTATATTTACCTGATTGTTGATAGGATATTTTGATACAAAAAAAAAAAAAAAAACATACAATGTTTGAAAAGACAGAGTTGGTTCACTGAAACAATGTATCAGCATTTGATCAGGCGTCTTTCTTTGTTGCCTGCACTTGGCACAGAATAGAATTGAATAGAATAGAAAGCCTTTATTGTCAGACATCCCAAGGCACCGGCAGTAGGCTGAATTTACAAGACTCTTGTCATATAGAAGTAAGACATTAGACGTTGGCTTCTGGCACTGAAAATGCAATTTGTCTGTCTCCTCCCAGCTATGTATGTGTGTGGGAGGAATATACTTGTTAAAAATGTTGGTTCTTATAGCTCAGTAAAACCTTTACACATTGAAACCAAAAAATGTATGTAGACTTATGACCCAATTCTAAGAATGCAACATGAAATTTATGACCTTTCACCTCTAATGGACAGCATTTTCTGCATTATTGGATTTTACCGAAAGTGAAACAAATTTTTCACAACTCACAGTTTTGTCTGATTCTCACAAAAATTGGCCCATATGGTCATGCAGTTCCTCACAAAACTATTTGTTTTGAAATTCCAAAGTGTGCATCAGAGCCATTGAAATTGAAGGTGAGGCCACCAGACTGCAAGTGTGGCGTATCAACTTCAAACATGGAAGGCTACATGGAGTTGTGACCTAATCATGAGGAAGTGCAATAATTTTGACTTTTGACCTCTGGGTGGCACTATTGTTTGCTACATTAGCTAATATCTCTGTCATGTTTTGGCATAGCCTATATCTCCACAATTGGTAGATGGATGGGGTACCCCAATCTGAGGAACAAACTAGATTACAATTGGAGGTGCTATCTCTGGGTGCTACTAGACCCCCATATCACTGTTTGTAGCTATATTTATAATGCAATTTTGGTGTAGAGTGAATATCAAGGACTCTGTTCTTACACACATAATACTACTGAAACACACACCTTCCTTTTTTTCCTAAAGACATAGACACAGCGGTTTTGGCTTGAGTGGTCGTGTTTGACGCCTTTATCTAATCTTCTGCTTTCATAATTCTGACTTCTTGGAAATGCACAAAAAACAGGAAGGGTGCAGAAGACCAAGTTTTGAAAATGGATGTTGGAGACGTGACACTGGTTAAAACGATAGAGAACAGAAGGCATCACACAGCTGCTGAGGTAGGGCTACAGTTTGGTTTGTTTCAATTGTTAAAGACTAGGCTATGCATTAACAGTGCATTTGATTTGTTCTGTTTTTTTGTCTATTGTGACTGAAGATAGCAAAGTGAAGTCAACCTGATATTGATGAATGATTAAGTCCTGCAAAACCATGTTATTATAATTTCATGGAAGATGATTGCCGAATGATAGCAGTTACAAAACTGTAGATGTACCATCTATCTATCTATCTATCTATCTATCTATCTATCTATCTATCTATCTATCTATCTATCTATCTATCTATCTATGTATTTCTTTCATAACACCCAGAACTACTTTTATAGTATTAAGCAGATTGTAAACTTCATGAAACTAGCAAAAGTAGTATTTTTTTTTTTAATTTGTACTTTTTTTTCCCATAAGGAAAGTAACACCAATGACATTATTACCTGGTAACAGCAATGGCAAATTAGAGATTCATCTCAAACCTTTTTAAGAAAATAGATGCCATGGCAAACCACATGTTATCAGAAATATCATAACCACTTAAGTATTGTATATTAAAAAAAATGTATGTTAAAATTTTCACCCCCACAAGCTATAGAATGTGTAACACCAATGATGCCTCCAAATGGCCCTGCTAAAAATTCACAAATCATGATATATTAAAAAAATAAGACAGAAATTAGACATATCACAAAGTGTTGGCCACTGCACTTCCTCCACTTTCCTCTTGACCCTCAAAGACATTTTAAAGATTTGTAGTTTTTAAGTTTTAAAAAGGTGTATTACTTCAAAATAAAGGTCTTTTGTAAGGTAATACTAATGACATTTGGGTGACAAATATTTACATAATATTATTTGTGTTAAATATTTAGTTTACCAGTCCAATGATATGTGCAATTAATGGCATGTTATAAGTAAATGTAAATGAGATTTGAATTAAGAAAAATATGTATTAAAATGTAAAGTAGCCTCCACAACTTGACTCCCATGTATGATCAAAGTGACGGGCAAATTTCATGAACCCGGAAATGTAAATAAATTGTTAAAAAAAATTAACATCATGTAGATAAACTTTGTAGTATCATGACAGACAGAGTCTATATTTATTTAACATATACAATTAATGTGATCATTAGGTAAAATTTAATGATTTAGGGGTCTTCAAATGTAAGTGACAGGCATTTCCACCTTTTTTTGCAGAATGACCCATGACCCAGCTATAACATTGCACAGCTTTTTTTTGATAACTGCTGCACACCTGCACACTCAGTTCCAATTCTGTGATTTGCTTCTTATGTTTTTCGTATCACACAGAAGTTTTCAGGGATGAAGTTGCTATTCCATTAAGACCTTTTTGTCATATACTTAGCAAGCTAAGGAAGAAAGAAGTTCCATAATTTTAGTTCAGTCTTGACTTGACTCAGTGTTACTAGATTTAACAAACCATGGACATGTTAATCTAAACCCAAGGAACCAAAACAAGCTCAGCATTTTATTCACTTTCACATAGCGATCTATTGTTGTTAAAGTCAAACCAGGCACAATTGTTTGGTTAATTTCCCATCTTATATAGTCACTTTAATGGTTAAATGGCTCATTACACAATGAATGAAGGCTCTCTTGGCCACCTCTACCTATATTGTGCAGTTACTACACTTGCAATCTGCTTACAATGTGAGTCAGCAAATCCACATGGATTGATGAGAATATACAACATTGCTATTTTTTAAAAAATAGGTGACTGTACAGGGAGCTCTTTAGGTCAAATTTGCAGGTTCGCCTGGTATGCCTTAGAGGCATTTTCTCTACTTGCAGCAGTGCTTCTCCACTGACTTGCATGATAAATTGATCAGTACCCCCCCCCCCCCCTTCCCCCATGGCAACCCCGCCCTTGCATTACGGGGGTGATAACTATACTTGGAAAGCAAGTGTAGATTGCTAGGCTAATGACTGACTCTTGGCTAGCTGGCATGAATGACCATGAAGGTTCATAGTTAAACTAATGTGCTAGAAGGTGAACAAGATTGGCAGGCAAAACCGATGCAGACACAACTACAAAAATAGTCTTGGGATTGATTTTAACATTGCCCCCCCAAAAAGAAAAAATTCTAAGGTCACCAGATTTCCATTGTGTATTGACAGCTATTAGCATGCTGGTTAAAATATTTATTTATTTTTCTCCCTTAAACAATAAAACTGCAGAAACAACCCAACATCAGAAAATGAACACAAACATATTAACTGTCAGGTCGGCATCGGATCTGGTCACGGCCACGCCCCCTCACTCAGACTCACAGCTCCTCTCCCCGTTTGCACTCACTTGATTTATAATTGGTATCACCTGGTCCCCACCTTATTTAAGCCTCCCCTCTACATCACTCTCTGTCTGGTCTCGTCAATGGTCCCGTCTATATTCCCTCAGACTTCCTACGTGTCAGTTGTGTTTCCTCCGTCTCCCGCGTATTCCTGTGTGTTTCGCCCCGTGAGCCTTAGACTCCCCTGTCGGTATTGTGTTTATTGTATTGTGTTTATTCTAGCCAGTACTTTGTGTTCGCCTTCTTATCTCCTGTGTGTTTTGAGTCTTTTGTTAACTTTAGTGCTTTGTATTTTCAGTTCCCTCCGTTAGAGTAACGGACGTGACTTTCGTTCTCATTGTTTTTGTTAATCTAGTAATCTTCTGTTCCTCCCTCCGCTTTAGAAGCTGACGTGACCTTTGTTTATTCTCTGATTTTGTTCATTAAAACCTCCTCGTCTGAATCCATCTCTGCCTCCGTCCGTCTGTGTCTGACATTAACTGATGACTTAAACACAGCAACTGGTTTGAGAAAATAACCCTTTTTTTACAGTGCATGCACTGGTTCCGTAGCCTGGTAGACAAGACAATTTTGCTTTGCAATGAGTCTGGACACTCGATAAGCATACATAGATGGGAACGTTGTTTAAACTTTAAACTTACTGACTCTGCCTTCAGTTTCTGTTAGCTGATTGGTCCACAGAAAACCAAAGGCTTTGGAGAGTTCTCTCATATAGTACTGTAATGAAATGCAATTTTGAGGGGAGGCTTTATCCAAAGCGACTTACAAAAGTGGATATTCAAGCTGTAGCTCAATGCATATGGCTTATGTGAAATTTTCAGTATTCTGAGACGGAAGTGTAATAGAAAAGTGCAGTATGGAAAGAGTAAGTGCATTCCTGGTATTCAGAAATTTAAGCCTGGAGACATCCTTGGAAGTTGGGTCTTGAGGGTATTGAAGGTGGAGAGGGTATCTGTTGCTCTGGTAGCACTTGGAAGGCCATTCCACCAGTGTGGAGCAACACGTGAGAAGAGTCTGGATTGACCTGTGCAAGATGTTGGCCGTGCTAGATTACGTTCCTTGGAGGAGGGTTCTCTGATGTTGTACTGTAATGAAATGCAGTATTGAGTGGAGGTACTAGATTGCGCTAGCCTGCCTATAAGACATCACCACTGCTTAATTTGGTCCTTTGTTCCTGCCACAGTACACCCAGTTGCTCTGGCATGATGCAGTGGTTGAAATTAGAACGCCCCCTAAATGAAATCAAAAGTTGACATGGGCTCAGAGCAATTAAAAAAAGGCACATATGTGTAATATAAAATAGATTTGTGTAGCAGCAAAGTGAATTCTTAAAGTTTGTATTAGTGTTTTATGTTTGTGTTTACAGACCTTGTAGGCCTAATGGGATCATCCATTCCGAAACCTGGTATGCCATTCCCACTCCTCAACATTTGCCTGTACCTGAACTTGATGATCATCTATCTCAGCTTGTCCTCCATTTCAGTGCTATATTATCAAATATTCATTCACTCTAAAGTTACATATGGCCAAGAGGGGTATAGGAATAGTAAAAATGTGGGATGAGGACCCATTTACACAGCAGCTTTTACAATAGTATTGTCTCATGGCGTTTAACAGCAAGGAGCACACAAGAGCAACAGGTGCAAGGAAAAACGTCCTTGTGGTAGGTGGTAGGCAGGAAAAACAATCAGTAGTTACAATGATACAAGTTGTCCATGGTATTAGGTAAGCATCATAATAATTCCAAAATATTCTCCCATAACATTATTTGGTAGTCAATCCATAGGTGGTTATCAAAAGTTATGACTGGACAATGGCTGTATTAGCAGCCAGACATAATGTTAAAGTCAAGGAGTGGGATAGATCATAAGGGATAACATTAAGGGACCATTTTGACAGTGCCATTATGAGGGGGGTCAGTCATAGGGATCACTCTGGGAAAGAGAGTTAGTCCTGGCATGGGCTTCCTGTAACGTTGGTTGGAGTCTACCCATGGGAGGCAGGTGACAGGAGTCAGCCAGTAGGAGGCAGCGAGACTCAGTAGAGATGATTGTGGTGTGGAGGAAGCATATGAGTTAGAAAAGTCTCACACTTTACTGATCCTATGTGTCGTATGTGCATATGTATGAAAATAGTGCCATATTAAAACAGCTTTCAATAGTGAAGTTGACGCTGCATGTTTATTTGTTCCCTTCAAAAAGAGATCATTTCACTACCATCAGAAAAGCAAGTGGTGAGAGATGCGAGCATCAACCTCATTTGTGAAGCAAACACAAGCGAGGTAAATGCCATTTGGAAAAAGAATGGGCATATACTTGATGATGACAGGATCAAAGTGTCAGAGAACGATGCCTCGCCACTCTTCACCTTAAAGATTGATAAGGCTTGTGAAGCTGACGAAGGTGAATACACAATCAAACTGTCAAACAAGAAAGGTTCTGCCACTAAGTCTACCAAAATCACAGTTCTTGGTAAGTATAGAAGCAAGTGGGAGTATTTATGCATTTAAAATAATGTACAGAATTGTCTAAGCTATGACATAATGTCTTGCTTTATTCGTGTTGTAGAATATGATCTAAACTGGAGAGATGTAGCATGGGGGTAAGTCGCTCAGTAACTTTTTGTAGGCTGCCTTTACCTTCACAAGCGCATCCATTTCATCATTTTGGTTTGTCTGGCAGGACAAAGGGAAAGGAATCAATGAAAACAAGCCTGAGGCAGTTTAAACTCAGCAACCCAGAGGTCAAACACCTTCGCTTTCTTCTCCATGGACCAGTAGGAGCTGGGAAATCCAGTGTCATCAACTCCATAAAAAGCATATTTGAGGGCAGAATCCTAGTGTCTGCTCCGGTAGCTCCATCCAGTCACACCAGCTACACCCGAGAGGTGACAATATCAGGAGACAGCATGAATTATCAAATGAAGATACATTTTGTGTATAAGATTCCCTAACATCATGAGGGACTAAAAGGGATATTCCATAGCATTTCAACCTATAACCCTGTTATTTGAGGTCACTGAGTGTCATTGGTAAGAAAAAGAACAAGAACATTTAGTACATAGTGACTAGCAAACTGCCAGCTGTAACGCTAACTGAATAGGGCAAGGATAATGAAACTGAAACAAATTTTCTTGTTTGTTTTCCTGCCGACAGCACTCTATGACCTTGAAGAAAAGGGTTGTGGGTTGAAATGCACTTGTTCAAATGTTCTTGTTTAAATATAGTTTCTATTTTTGCGTATTTGAGCTACCAATCTGTCATGTCCACGTCAAGCCATCTCAACAGTCAGGTTACATTATTATTAGGCCTATATCATAATAATTATAACATTTCATTACAGTACAAAAGCTATCAATTTCAAAATGGAGAGAAGAGTTTGACATTTGTTTTCAATGACTTAATGGGTTTGGAGAACAACTGCGGGGGACCATTGGTTGAAGACATTATCAGTGCCCTAAAAGGCCATGTTAAAGAAAAATACAAGGTGTGTTTATCAAAAAAAAACTTCCCAGCACAAAAACAGTATTTACTAGAACCTATGCTTTCAAAAAGAGTGTAATGTCAAGTTATAGCTCTACAGCAATAATGTTTGTGTATGTGCATACGTGTGGTCTGAACACACAGAAACACAAGTGTACACACACACAAACACAGGCATTATCACCAGTCTCTTGATACATACATACATCTATATACAATATACATTATACTATATACATAGAAGTCATCGCTGGGGGATCAGGAGTGAAAGAAATGTAAGATTTAATTGTTTTATAGTTGTAAACACTAACTAAAAAGTATTAAAAAGAGGTAATATAAAAAGATTTTTAAAAATTGCATTTAATCTATCTAAACCCATTCATTTAAAAAATAGATTTTAAACTAATATTAACATATAATTAATATTAGTCATTTATATTTAATTTAGTATTTGGAATGGAAATCCATCTCTGACATTTACGTTTCCATTTTCCAGTTGTTTTTTTTTTTTTTTCTTTTGCAAAGAATGCTGAAAAGAACGCTGGAAACTTTCGCTCAGCATTCTGAACTGGTGTTCCAAACGTTCACCCTTCTTGACAACCATATTGCAAGTTAAACTCAGAGAATAAGCACTCAGGAACTCAGAGGGCTAACTGGGATTAGACAAAAGAGATAGCCTACCTAAATCACGTAAATAAAACATGAAAAATAAATGTGACCCAGCCTAACAACTTAGATAAAAAGCCTATAGTTTCATTCATAGTTTCACTGAAACATAGCTACCCATTATAAATCCTGTTCCCTGGACGGGAAAGTTCTTCAGTAAAAAATTCAAAACCTCTCCATCTCAGTTGAGGCCCACACTGTTTTGGGAAGCAAACAGCAAACACAAATTTGGGGTGAAAACCTGGGCGAATGAAATAGGGACAAATGAAGCTTTGCATTTTTCTCTTAGTGCAGTGAAGATAAATGAGTGTTTTTGGGTCGAATCATAATACATTATAGCCTCCATGTATCTGCCAAATATCTTCTGGTTACGTCTTTTCATATAGGTAACCAAATTTTGACGGCTGTTTTTGTTATTATTTTGTTATTATTTTATGGTTGCTAAGTAGCCCAGTTCAAGCAACAATGGGTGAAAGCTGGAGTTGCATCCATGAATGTAACTTTTGAACCATATGCCCAATTTCCAAGAAATATTTTCCAACATATTGAATTTTATTGAAATTCAAACAAATTTTCACAGGGCAGAAATGTAGTCTTTTCTTCGTAAAAGTTGGTAGAAATGGTCTTCCAACTGACATAAAGGTTACCTATTGCCATTTCAATTTTCCAAAGCAGCAAATCAAAACTGGCAGCAGCGATAGATGAGCTCAAATCTCAGCAACAAATTGATGGTCAGATCCAAACCAAATGTCCTACTTTGGCACCAGACCTCTTTGTGAGAACATTTTTGCATCATCTTGCATTTTGCAAATAACAATGCAAGTGCACCTCCTAGTCATAGGCTACTGTGGAGAACCTCAAGGATGATCCATGGACATTAGTGATGTCATTGTCTTCCCAATAATGGGAATATTTTTTCAAAAATGCTTAGGTTTTCACAGGCCACAGATATCGTCTATTCTTCATGAAGGTTTGCACATTTAATGTTCAGACCAAGCCTCATAAAAGCTATCTATAGTCATTTTGATGCATGAAACCATTAACACTCAAACTCAGATTTTGAGACAGTCACAAAACATCATGTATGGTCATATCATGGAAAATCTGTGACTGATCTGATTGACACAAAACATAGTGTGAGCATTTGTCACAGTGGCATTGACCAAACACCAAGATATGTCTATAGTAATGCTGTCCAGTTATGATGCTTGGACCCCATATTACTGCATGCAGACAAATATTAAAAAGTAATTTTCACATGCCCACTTGCTGCAGTGACAGATGATTTTGTTTGAAATCACCAATAGTGATTATCTTAATAAGTTTAGGATTACTTTCCTAGATAAAATAACTTGAAACAACTACAATTACTAATTGCCCAGAAGGCTTTTCCCTCATAAAAATGAGTAAAACTACCTTAAAACTAGTTGTATTATTTAAGGAAGTAAGAGAATTCAAAACAAAATATACTGAAACAAGCCAAATAATTCTGGCTCAATAAGTTAATGAATCTTAAAACAGGTATAATGAGAGAAATATTCTGACACTAGTAAATATTTAAATTTTTTGCCGTGTAAAGATGGAAATGTAGCCTATCTGGCTCTATTCGGTAGGGAGTGAGCCTATGGAGAATGGTGTGCTATTATGAAAGGAATGTGTGATGGTTTAACGCCTGTAATGACTCAAATAACATTTTGCATGATAGAAACATGACATAAATGATATCTTTTAGTGCTGTAGTTGAGATAATAATCATCCGCAGAACATGAATTCCCCAAAACCACAAAATACGCTTGATGGTGATGGCAAGGAGTTGTTCAGACATTCACTGTGAAGTATGTCCAAGCAGTAGCCTAGGCCTAAACTCTCTCAAATATTAGGCCTATTCATAATACATAGTAAATATTATAATTGGTTGAGGTTTACCAAATTTGAATTATGTGTTTCTTTTGCTCCAGTGCCTACTGCAAAACAAAATGCACGTCCCACTTTCATGCAAATCATTTATAACAGATTTGTCGACGACTATAAACTAAACTGCATTTGACAGAGAATAGATGTAGGTTGCTAGTGAGAAAATATTAGATGTCAGTCTTGTACATCGTTTTTGTAAATGACCTTACATAGTAGGCCTAGGCTAATAGTTTATCATATAAACTAGGGACAAAAATATGTGGCAACTATCTGAAAGAAAAAGACTTGGTATTTTGCAACTATAAACTTACCGGTTTCCTACTGTTTGCACAAACATAGCCAATTTTATGTAATTAAGCCAATTTCGCCTAACGGTGTTGACAGATTTAAAGCTTCGACTGGTCAAATTCACTCTGCATGTCTTCCTCTGTGTCTTCTGACTGACTCGCTTATAAATCATCTTTCATCGGTAGAAGCCATTGGCATTAGGTGAATTCAAGATCAGGAAGCCCTGCGCAGAGATAACTAAACAAGTTTGTTCAATTTGTCTTTCTAACTGGCTAAATGAATGGGGCTTTTTTGTTGTGCAAAAGCATTAAAATTATTACATTTTATTTAACTTTAAAAAGTATAAATATGTTATTCAGTGGCCAAAAATCAGTTTAGTTAGATTATCTCTATGTATCTAGTTCCAGCTAGCCCTCTGAGTTTCTGAGCGCTTGTCCTGAGCAAGTGGCACATCCAAGCAACAGTAAAGTACAGTTATCTGCCAACTCTCCGCCATGAAATTAAATATATTATATATATTTATTATATATATATATTATTATATATATATAATTATATATATATATATATATATATATTTTTTTTTTTTTTAGTGGACACTTCAGAAAAGCACTCTGTGCTGTAAGTGTGTAAGATGGTAAAAGATGTAACATCCTTAGGTCATAAGTCTAGCAATGATACTGATGTAAATAGTAGTAGAGTTACTTGACCACGTTGATTTTCCTCTTGGAGGAAAAAAGGTTGGAGACCCCTGGTTTAACTGCACTTAGATTGTATCTATCAAAACACAAGATAAGTAATATAAAGCCTCCACCACAGAATGTTGACTAAAACTAAAAAAATAAAGACAATTTGTTCAAGGTAGTTACTTCTCATTGTCCTCCACCTAACATTAAAATGAACTACAAAGCTGCCAGTAATACACAATGACAGCCCAAGAGAAATTAGCTGAGTTCCTGAGCACTTGTCCTGTGAGTTTGATTTGAAGACACGGTTGTCAGGAAGGGTGAAGGTTTGAACACTCCTTGATGACACTCCTCAATGTTGAGCAAAAGTTCTTTTCAGCATTCTTTTCTAAATGGAAAAAAAAAATAAACTGGGAAATGGAAAAGTAAATGAAAAATGCAGATTTCCATTCCGAATGCAAAATAAATGTAAACATTCATGTAATATACATTTAATCTTAATATTAATAGTAAGTTGAAATCTCTTTTTAAATTAGACAGAAATTGATTGATTAACATGTTTTTGTTGTTGTTTTTTTATTTGTTTTTAATCTTTACATAATACCTCTTGTTAATACTTTTTATTACTTTTTGCAACTATATAACAATGAAATCTTGGTCCTCCATAGTCAACAGAATAAGCCAATGACCATGTACATAGATGGACAGCGCATCGACCATAAGACTTGAAGCACTGTGAGGTCTTGCAGTACAATTAGCCCACAGTTACCTATGCCTGCGTTAGGAAGAGCACCTTGTTAAAGCTGACATTTAAGGGAGCTTCATTTTTCAAGTCTGCCAACTACTTGTTCATCAGTAAATATGGCACCATCAGAACATTTGGAGGGGTGTTAAAATCTATAACTAACTAGTAACCTTAACCTGTACTTAGCATTACCATTACCTTCGATTTCACTGGAGTATTTTCATGCAGCCAAAATGAGTCTTTGACATGTCACTGTCACAGAACAGAGCGAGTCGGACCCAAATGCGTCACATAAAATACAGTTTATTTAGGGAAAGGGGGGAAAGGAGTGAGTGGATGCTCTTCGAGTCGGTTAGCCGGGTCTTGGAAGCAGAGCGTAGGTAGTGGGCAGGCAGAGGTCAGAAGCCGGGGCTGGAGAGCAGAACGTAGGTCGGGGGCAGGCGGAGGTCAGAGGCCGGGGCTGGAGAGCAGAGCGTAGGTCGAGGGCAGGCGGAGGTCGGAAGCCGGGGCTGGAAAGCAGAGCGTAGTCCATGGACAGGCAGAGGTCGTTACCGGGGCAGGAGAGCAGAACACAGGTCAAAACGGTCCGAGGTCGTCAACAGAAAGTCAGTTGGTCTGGACATGAAGAACAGAGGACAGGGACAGGCGAGAAAACAGAACGAAGACACAGGAACAGGCGGATAACAGAAACACAGGAACTTCGGGGAACAGGATTCAGGAACGAAAACAGGAGCCAGGGTCTATAATGCTTGCCGAGCGCAATGCTGAAGGTTCGCAGACGATCTGACGGGGAACACTAGGAGACAACATACAACAGGTAACAAGCAACAGGTGGACAGGTGATTGAATCAGGGAGCGTGAGTGAGTGGGAGGGGCAAGTGATCAGGGAGAGACCGGGTGATACTGACAGGCAGGCATGACAGTCACCATTTTTTTTGTAATTTATCTAAAAGACCTAGTCCTATTCTGTAGACGCACATTTCTAGAATTCATGAAGACATTGTCAAAAGTAATGACAGGTCACACAGATCACACAGACATGTCCAGAAGTCAACAAATCTTCAACATAAAAGAAGTGCTGATGACAAGTGACTGCAACACTTAATTTGACTTTTTATTGTGAGATAAGAATCAATTCATACTCAAAAGGTGTGTCTAAAACATAAAATAACATAAGTAGCCGATCATAGAGCAATCTGGCCTAAGTGTGATAGTGTGGTGGACATGTCACTGGACAAGAAGCAAGTGGCACATCCAAGCAACAGTAAAGTACAATTATATGCCAACTCTCCGCCATGAAATTAAATGAAATTCAAAAACATCCTGCCCTGTCTGGTACAAAATGATTATTTCACAGCTTTACTGTTCTTTGATGTTAATGACTAGTATATACCAGATTTGGCTGTAGCTATGGAAAATAAAGGGGCCAATAAAGATCAGGAAATATATATATATATATATAATTAATGTACATATCAGTACACTGTGTTAAGGTTAATGGGCATTGAAACTATTTGTGAAGAGACTGAACGGAGGGTTAGAATGAGAAACGGATGAGAAAACTGAATGAAGGCTCCAAAGAAAACTGAGCTATTTACCAACACATTTTGTTTGTGTCCACGCTAATGTGTACTTGCTATCATGCACCAAGCATGCACTTTGTTAGAACAGTTGCTTGCTAACTTTAGCCAGACAGTTATCACACTCTTGGAGTTAATTTCTAAGATGGTATTTGCATTTACAATACTGACATGACATTATCATTATCATTATCATTGATAATTATCCCCACCTATCCCCACCTAATTATCATTAGTACCTGTCTAATGTGTATTTTATATTCAAACATACAAGCTTCACAGTTAAAACACCACACTTGCCTAAGAAACTTCAAAGTCTGTTTAAGGTCCGAAACGGAGTTGACCCGAGGTAATCAAAAGTGAGCTACAGAGGAGGGGGGTAATTGGGTGTATCTGACAGCGACTATCCTCCTCACTGCGCATACCCAAAGTGCTACGTAGCAGGAAGTAAGTTGTTCTGGTTGCAGATTTTATGGTTGCGGAGGCTTCAATTCCATAGAACGGCATGAATTGAGATGTGCTGTCCATCTATATACACATCATTGGAATAAACAGTCTTCCGTGATACAAAGTTATATTGAGATTATAGATTATAAGAACTGTTACTGTAACATTTTTGTTTATTGTTCATAAACAGTTTAATCCTGAAACTCCACTGTCTAAAGGATGTGAAGATTATGAAAGTTGGCCTACTCTCTCTGATAAAGCTCACTGCCTTGTGAGTGTGTTCCCAGCAGATAAAATTGTCCTTTACAAAGATGACCATAATGTCATTAAGAAAATGCAAGAGATCAGGAATGCTGCCAGGGATCTGGGTAAGAATCACAGAATACCCCCATCTATACTGTGGGCCCTATTAGCTGAGGGACTTTTGCTCAGGGTACCAGCACCAGGGCTAGAGTTATTGATGGGTATACTGTAGTGGGCCATGTAACCAACTGATGCAACATTAAATGGCAAAAAAAGCATGTAAAATGAGTAAGGGCTACTGAACGACACAGTGTTTGTATATCAGATATTAATGCACTTTTGAAGTGGTAATAAGGCCACAAAACAAAGTTGAGTACACTTTGGATATCTGATATAGCCCTACGAAGGCCATGGAGTTCATTATCTCGCTTATACCACTATTACCAGATCTGTGTTAAGTAGTTCTGCTAACAGTTTACCCATTTCAATAGCTAAAACAGGCTTGTTTGCAGAACTTATTTCTAACTTATTTCTGCCACATAACGACTCATTCAAAACTTTCCGTGATAAACTGCCATTACTATTTTTAAATGGATGGTTACTATGATAAAAAGCAAGTCATTAGTTCCACCTGTCATTGTCAAGGATTCTATCCGATCTTGGCTTTTGTACATTCACCATTTCCCATACTCCTAAATGCAGTGTGGCAGACTTAAAAACAATCTTGGTGAGAAGTTACAATTTTCCTGTGCTGTGAACTTTAGTCGCTAACTTTTAACCCTATGTATGGGCTGTAACCCTAACGTGACAGTTGAAATAATGAGTTGGGCGAAATGATATGCAAATGTAAGACAAATGGAAAAGTAGAACTATTTCATTGGTGTGCACTGGACTGGACTGGGACCAAAAAATGGCCCTGGCATTTTTGGCCATAGCGGCCCACTATGATTAGTTATAGATATGTGAGGCATATGACATACCAGAGGATATATGTGCACTAATGATCCATTTTGGCAAAGCAATGTTTCACTAATATCACATGATAGTAACTGTAAGCTGTAACACCTGAGCAAAATGGCAGCAGACCGCCAGCATCTTGATATCTTGGTTATGATGGACCTTACAACTAGTGCTGCGGAGGTCTAAAATTTAAGACCTAACTTAGTGTTCTGTTAAAATTTATGTGGTGCAGTGCCGACGTAGTGCCAATTTACGTTGGAACTATGTCAGATCTTATGTTCAGTTTGTGCAACCGGCTGCAGGACTTGGCACTGAGGCCCTGCCCCTCGTGGTTGTCCTGTTGCTAGGGCAATAGTTCCAGGTTTGACAGTGTTCAAGTCTAACCCAGTACAGTATAAACTCTTATGTGGGTCAGGCCTTAGTTCAAACCCCAGGTTTTGTCCCATAAACAGGGCTAATATTGCTTAAACACATTATGATTAAAGTCAGCGCCCTGAATGTTCAATGATCTGTCAAGCATCACAGTGTGTGTGTGTGTGTGTGTGTGTGTGTGTGTGTGTGTGTCTGTGTCTGTGTGATGTGTATGTTTTGATTCCACAGGGATCCCACAAGTCGTCTTGATGACATATGTGGATAAATGCTGCCCTTTAGTAAAAAAGGATTTGAAACGCATATACTCAAGCAAGAAAATGAAAAGAACAGTAAGTTTTAGCAGTTGAACAGTCTGCACAACCAAATCAGTCAGTGAAGTAGGCAACAACATACATTTCAAATTATAGCAGCAAGCAGTAGTGTGGACCATGCAGTAAGTGTTTAGGGCAGTGGGGCAGTGCAGTGTTGCCCAGTGTTGTTTAATTGTCACTGGTAATCAGTGTTGTATTTTGGTAAACCCAATTGCAAAAAAAACAAAATAAAAACTAAAACTACTGCAACAACTGAAAATTCTCAGAACAGAAGCATTTGTCAAAATTTTAATCTTAACCATTGTATGTCATCATAAACGATCAGAAAACAAGGCTTTACATGTAAAAAACTGACCTTGTCCTTTAAGGCCTTCCCTGAAAATATAATGTCTTAGTGGCAGCTTATACTGCTCAAAACGTATATATAGTGTATCATTCGGCATTATGTGAATGTATCGTTCAGAGTTTTGAACTGACAACTAAACAATGAGGATGATTTTTCTCTTCTGTAGCTCGGAGGAAGCAACGTGAATATACTCAGCCCTGCTGTATTTGCTGTATGTTTTCAAGTTGACATCACAAATGTTGCAATTTTGTGTGTGTGATTATATATATATAACATGGGTTTCTATGGGGATTCTACAGCGGTGATTTGTAACACATATTATATCAAATAAGAGAGCCCCGACAAGCAATGTTTGATAAGAGCCCCGGCAATGAAACTGAGTAAGAGATCGAGGTGGGGTAGCCTACTCTTGTTGCGCAATTAACACAATCAAGACATTTTGAAATTACAAGTAAATATTAGTGAAGAAGAAGGCAGTGAAAACTATATATGTATATGTGTGTGTGTGTGTGTGCGTGTGTGTGTGCGTGCGTGTGTGGGCATGTCTAGATTTGTGAGTGCGAGAACTTGCTGGGACTCCCCAGGAACTGCATCTTCCCAGTGAAGACTTACCATGAGGAGACAAAACTGAATGATGACATAGACTGTTTGATCCTGGATGCCCTGTCCCATCTTGTTAATTTTGCTGATGATTATGTCATAGACTTCTAGTACAGAGACATTAATGTACTACATTCTCTGTACTACAAGTAATTATCTGCAGCAAGTTGTGTGCAGCAATATGATTTCCCTGAAATGTAAACTAGAATTTTATCATTCGCTTATTTCATTACTTTTATTTTTATTTTTTTCTTAGTGTTAAATAAAATTCCTGTGTCAATCAATATTTCATGTGTTTGTATACCTATAGTTCTGTCCTTTTTCAAGCCATAGTCCTGTTGTTCGAGGTCATCTATATTCAAATTGGGAAAAAATAATAAGAATGTAAAGCTAACTTGGGCTAAGTGAACTCTGTTTCAGTTGTCCTTATCCCCATCAGTTTTCCTTGTCCCCCACCGGTTAGCATTAACTAACAGACTAGCAGACTATGAGTTTGAAAGGGCCTGAATTTTCCTCTGTAAGTATGGCAAGCTGGTACATGTGTAATTAATGTAAAGTTATTATTAATATGATTATATTATTATTATTATTATTAGTAGTAGTAGTAGTAGTAGTAGTAGTAATATAGCAGAGATACAAAGAGAAGTTACACTTTCTGCAGTTCCCTAGATGCGTTGTGTGTCCCAGTAATAAGGAAATAATTCAATTCAATTTCAATTCAGTCACAGGGCCTCTAGGAAGGGGTTGGTCCTGGCATGAGCCTCTCGTGATGGTCACAGACCTTTTAGGATTGTGACGGTGACATGGATATCAACCAGTGATAGGCAGGGATGAGAGTGTCAGACAGTGTCCATTTGTCAAATGTAGAAGGTGAGATTATTTCACAAGAGAGGCACACGGTAGCAAAATGCTCCTCCTCCTATCGTCAATTTAGATCTTCTCAGGATTACAAGGAGACCAGCATTTTCGGATGTTAGGGGTCTGTTGGCGCCTCATAGGTTTGGAGGTTGTGATTCAAATTATTCGGCTTTGAAAACAATTTGTGGTGTCACTGGTCAGAGGAGAGTAGAAATCTGCATAATGGAGAGATTTTCCATCAAAACCATCATTATGGTTGACATTGAAATCTCCATGGTAGACAAACATTGAATCAATAGCACAATCCTGACAATAACTGACAGTTAATTATCATTGATAACATTATTAATGAAATAATATAAGTTCATGATTTATTGATCATTGAATAGTAGTTACTACCTGATATTGAAAAGTCATGGATATTTGGTTGACCGGGAAACATTGATCTAGTGATTGAAAAGTCATCGATTTTAAATTGACTGCGAAAACTTTGGTCTGTTCGAGCAACCGCACCGAACTGTGAACAGAACAAGCACCAGATGTAATCTGCTGCAGCTATACACATCAGATAGCAGACAGGCATTTTCTATTCTCCTTAGCACCCTGTGAAACTCACAATTTGACAATAAAAAGTCTAGAAACCCAAAGTATCTCAGACTACAGACCTCTTAGGCTCTTAAACCAATTAAAAAGTTATCCTAAGGCAATACTACAAATTAGCAGTTTATTGTAAGAAAATGAGGCATACAATTAATAAAACAGTAATCCTAACATAATCCTAAAAATAATCACAGTGTAAATAAATCATGAACTCCAAATGGTCCAACCGGGTGGCCTTAATGAAGAACTAGTGTTGCAGTGTTTTCTCTGAATAAGTTTCCAATTATATGATAGTATTCTTGATATTTCTTCTGGTTTTGTTAAGTTTGTGTCCTTAACAAATTACCTATGTGCCTAATTGGCATTTTGATGATGTCAGTTTACCTGTGTTTTTAGTCACACCTCTTCTATCCTCTTCAAGATGCTGAAGGTGGCTTTTTAACAAAACGTGTCCATCTTGAACATGCTGTCAGTTAAATAATTCACCAGAAAGAGTATTTGAGAGTGTGTTTGTTTTTGTTTGACCATGCACATCCAGCATGCATCATCACAACCACAAGGTCAGTTATCAAATAGAAGTGACTTCTATTTTTAACACATTTTGCTAGCAGCTACAAGCAGTTTTGACAGACTTGCAGCACCCGATTTCTGGTGTGAATACAAAGGCTCAGACACACTGCAAACACATAGCAACAGCTATGTGCGGTTTACAGTCTAAATGAGGCCTTACAATTGGGCTGCTTTTACTAGATGTTCAGATGCAATGAAGTTGGAGAAATATATAATTTTGATAAACTATAGTCCACCTCCGACTGGATTATTTTGGCTAAATTTGTTTTTACTTGTTTTAATATTTACATTGCAGTTTGATAGAGATGACTTGTTTTTTGTGGGGGGTTGCATGAGAACTCTTTATGTATTTCTACACAATGAGGCAAATATATATATATATAATCCTAATATATATATATATATATATATATTTTTTTTTTTGTGTGTGTGTGTGTGTGTGTGTGTGTGTAAGCTGGCTAAACAGAGGCGGAGATAGAACTGTGCTGCCATGAGAACAACCCCAGGCCTTGCCCTTTTTTATGATAACAAATCAAAGCCTTTGTATCATTTGCATTGCTTATAGTCATGCTAGCAAAGTGTCAAGTCAAGATACAGAAGCCATCCAAGTTCTGAGAATCCACTTTATAGCCTGCTTTTCTTCGCTTCACTCGGCCACTTGAGTCACAGACAGATAGCATCTTGTAGCATGTAGCTTACAAAAAAATCTGCATTGTACAGCAGTGTCAAAATAGAGATTATACGCCATATTTTGGACACAAAAATGAAGAGTCTGAAAACTTTAGACACAAACCTACTGCAATAAATAGTCGGCAGTTCTTTCACACCATCGCAGCTGTATTCCCTGCAGGTGGTAATTACATGAAAGGGGCTTGAATCAACAAAAACAGTGAAAAACATGTCACATCATAATAACAAACTTAACAAAAGAAATCCAATTTAGGCTATATTCGAGTGATTCTGTCCTAGAAATATTTAACTTAAACCAGGCAGGAAGCCAGACTCCCCAACATGGACGCTTCTTCAACAGCGGAAAACTTCAAAAGTAAAAGATATTGCACAAATTGCCTGACAAGACCCAATGAAAAAAATGAATACTTCTGTGGCTTATATATTTTGTTACGCCAGCAGGTTTCACTTCTTGAAAATCAGTCTCTTCCAGTTATTTGAAGCTGAGTGGTGAAGCCAAACACCCAGAAATGCTTGCACATGGAAAAGTAGCTTGTAAACACAGCACATCTCCTCTGACAGACTCATAGGGCTGCACGTTTTTGCTCACCACAAGGAGTGAAAAAGAGAACCATGGTGCAACTTACAAAGAAGAACAAAACTGAAACTCTTTTTGAGGATACCATTAATGTTAACTAAATATAATTTCTTAAAGCACATTTTGCTATCGAAGTCCCCCCGCAGTCTGAAAGCGTAATTGACCATTACCAGTGCCATAACTTGATAGCGCTTTGCATAAATATTTTGTGTGTGAGGTTTAGTTTTGAAAGTAGCCTATCAACAGCCCAGAGGTACTGAGATACTGGCTCAAACAAGCAAGCAGTGTGATAAAATAACTCACTACATAATTTTACATAATAACATTTGCCTGAATGTAGTGGGCTACAATTTGATATAAACATAACATTATCTCATAAATGTTTGCACTTTCAAGAGTGTCCTTTTTTTGTGTTTTTTTTTTTTTTTGATAGGCATCCAAACCTGATCAGAAAAGTTATGTAGTGCTGTTTTGGCCGATAGAAGGCCGCAATGGGTTTGAAAGAGGTGTTCATCCTGTTAAGACTTCATGTGCCATCAAAATGATTTTGGAAGCATATTTTAAGGTATTAAAATCTTTGGTGTTGCTTTATGAAAAAAGACCCAAAATGTGAAAAATAGATACTTAAACGTAATGTTTTATTCCTAATGAACACCCTCTGGAAAATCACACAGGAAAAGGATCTAACCTCTGTTTAAAGGCAATATCACACCAAGAAAAATTATTATTCTTTTGTCAAGACTTTTCTAACAGTCTTGCCTATGAAGATCTAACATTCCTATCCTGTGTAGTACAACAGTACTACAGTAAAACAGTAACACCACTAAATGCAGTGATTTAAGAAAAAAATCTGCTGTAGCCATAATTATAAAAATTCCAACTGATTTGTGCTTTGCTCAGCTTGTACTTTCAATGGCGTGAAGGAAATGTTACAATTCCACTATCGTGACCCACTATGGGGTATGCACTTAACTTCTGGTATGTGGTGAGCTTCTTCATTTACAATTTCAATGACTGTTTAATCTAAAATATATGTATCTATAGATTGTCTCACAGAGTTGTCATTGCTTATTTTATTTCTAATTTCATCCATTAAAAAAAAAGAGATTAGGAAAAGATGAAGTGAATCTTCAAAGTAGAACTAAGTGATCAAGAAGGCTTAAAACAGAAAGTGGACAGAGAACTCAAACAATTTGGAAGGTTCCAATGGGTAAGGCAAGACTTTATACAGAATGGTGAGTCTGTGAAATACTGGTTTGCTCTCAACTCATGAGCCTCATATATGTTCAGGGTCCTTCAAGAGGCTAGCATGTTTAAAGTTGTCAGTTACTAACTCTTGGCTAGAATGTCTCAAATTAATGTCTAAATTAGCATAATATTTTAGCAAAACGTGTGCGAGATTGGAATCAGTATATTGCATTGGTGAGGAAATTTGTTTCTTCATTTCATTTTGAAATGTAATGTTGCTATAATACTATGTGTGCATTCCTCAGGAATCCAACATGGAACTTCTCCTAAACATTCTTGAGGAGTTACACAATGCCGACCTGAAGAAATTTAAGCTTTTTCTGACTGATGATACACTGAAAGGATTTAAGCGGATTCCCAAAGGAAATCTAAAAGATGCTGATGCCACAGACATTACCGGAAAGATGATAGACAACTACGGCATAAATGATTCCCTGAAAATTACTCTGGACATCCTGAGGAAGATGAACCTTAATGACCTTGCAGATAGATTAGAAGGAAGCTTTAAAAATAGGTAATTAGACACTTTAAATAACAGTGTAGACAAGTGAATGTATTACAGTTTATATGGTATTAATTAAATTAAATTAAATTAAATTAAATTAAATGAAAAATACATTTGAAAACATATCCTCTGCACTAACCTTGTTGATGATTTTTTTTTTTTTTCCAACAGTGTTTCAAGAGAAGCCTCAGTGAAAATCAGTATAGATTCTGGTAAGTAGATGCATTTACATTGCTTTCTCTCAGGGGCCGCTGGGTAGTGATATGCTGCGTTAAGTATAATTACCATTTATTCACATATACCCACCACATTTGACAACCGGAAAAAATAACCTGAATGTAGCCCAGCTCTAACCTGTCGGAAGCAATATTTTATGCAGTGGTTACGTTCATCTGATTTAAATGTAGGTTTATGATTTAATGTCAGCAATCTCCATGTCAGCAATATTAAAATCAACTGTAGCCTGTTTGCTGAGAAATGTTATTATAATTCTGGATCAGTCTTAAATGAATTGGCATTCAGGTTCATCAGGCTTACAGGCCTAATGCAAAGCGGATTGAACTCTTCCGATTGACGAGCCAGAGGTATGACAGCGTCAAAACAGTAATGCTTTGGCCACTGTCACAAACAAATTGTACATGTCAAGTTTTATACTTAGCTTTTTGAATAATTTTAGGTTGTTCAGTCATTTTCTTAACAGGCTACTTTGAGAAATAATTAGTCTTCATTTTGAAAGTGCACCGACCTTTTCAGCACAATTTATTCAAAGGCCTAGGAAACTATCCCGTAAGGCGTCACTGGTATTTTTTTTAGAGGTAAAATTCATATTTGAGCCAAAATGCATAGGGTCTTTTCCGAGACGAGCACATGACCATTTAAAGCAATGTCTATATATACAGTCATTGGTTTAAACTTAAGTGTCAGTGTAGGTTTGTGTGCAAGTTTGGAGAAGGGAGCGGAGGAAAACTCTAGAACAGCTTTTCTTCTATCAGCACATCCCCTCCGCCAGGCACACACACACACGGCGTATGAGCATGAGGAACATGCTTTTCTTTTGCCGTACTAGAATAATGTGCAACAAGCAATAGTATGTATCGTTGTGGCGGAGCATGGGGGGCGTTTTCTATTTTATCATCAAAGTAATTTTAGGTCTATATGATCACGTGAACCATACATTGTCCATTGTCCATCCAGAATGAGAGGGCAGGCAAATCTCACTGCGCTCCATGCATGCAATATAGCTATCCGCCCAAATGGACCTCGGAGGGAGGGCCCTGTTTGGTTTCCTGCAGGAAGCGC
This sequence comes from Tenualosa thibaudeaui, assembly GCA_027481765.1. Classification (NCBI taxonomy): domain Eukaryota; kingdom Metazoa; phylum Chordata; class Actinopteri; order Clupeiformes; family Clupeidae; genus Tenualosa; species Tenualosa thibaudeaui. Next base: position 278,359 of record JAIFZK010000214.1, read on the forward strand.
TCGTGCGTTTGTGTTACGCCACTGCTTTCTCTGTACAGTACGGTATAGAGCTAGTCCATCATTCAAATTGAATTGGATTTTTCTTAAACATAATTTCCAACTTATAAAAAAGTTTCAATCAACAAGCCGATAGGACTTCATACAATTAACATCTATGATAATTAACACATTTGAGTATGAGAATGACTATCACTACATGTAAATTTACATAGGCCTCAACATAGGCTGAGTCTCTCAGAATTAATTATGCTCCTTTCTGCCACCATCCTTGGTTTAATGTTGAATTTTGCAGTATTTTATGTTTTTCATATGTATTTCATATATATGTCTTCTACTTGACCATCACCAAGACATGTAATGTAAGATATCCTTACTTGTCTACCATATGGCTGTAATGGATCCTTTTGCTAATATACAACTGGCAATCACTTTGTGCTCTTTAGTGCTCGCACTTGTTATACTTCACTTCATCTTTCATCTTCATCTTCATACTTCATCTTTTTGATGTACACTGACCAGAGCGAGCATGATGGATCTCCTCCCAGTCTTTGGTTGAAGCATTGAGGTGTAGGGCAGGCATCATCAGTTCAAATAAGTAAACTAATACCTATATAGTCCATATTGTCCATATGTCTGTCCAGATGATTTTTCACTTTTCCACACTCTCCCGTCTCGTCCACTGGCCCGGTTTGGCCTGTGACACAGTTTTGGCAAGCCTACTCTCCTCCTCCTGTCTTCAGGACTTCAGCTACCACCATCTTCTCCATTCTGCTGGGGTCAAAATTGGTCCAGTAGACACGGAATGACCCATTTTCCATAAAACTTCTAAAACTCACAGCGTTGAGACTTAACCTTCTTGTAGCTTGTTCCTTATCAAATAAAGCGCTACAGATTATTTATGTAGTTATTTATTTATTGAATGTCTGATTCATTGTGTCTTGTGATGTGATGTGTGTGTGATGTTGAGCCTTGCAAATATTCAATTCAAGTGTTGGTTTACAGGCTATAATCAGTAAGCATAATTAATTAATTGGTATTAAAACCAGATCACCGGGACATTTCGTAGTGAGATTTGATAGGTTGCTTGGGTTTAAGTGTAAAAAGATTAGATCAGCGCCCGACTGATAGCTTGTCTTGACTGATAGCATTCTAGCTCTGCATTCAGAACACCTTCCTCTCTTTGCTGATTGGACCTGTTGAAATTCCTCCTGAGATAAAGAGCTCAGCGGGATCAAATCCAGACTAGCACTGTAGAGAGATGATAATCAAGCAGAAGTGCTAGGAGGGCATGGCCAGGCTATGACAAGGCCCACCTACCTGTTTGCATGTAAGGCTGCATTCTGAAATGAGCATGCAAGGTCAAAGCCAGGAGTTGCATACATAACAGTGACAGTCCTCTTTTAACTTTAATTAATTTTATTGTTTGAGTTAAGAATTGCTACTGTTTCACAGCTCATTTATTTATTTATTTGTTTGTTTGTTTGTTCATTTATTGTCCAGTCAGTGCGCTCGGCAGACCTTTACATCTGGGCACTCTCTACAATGCCAGAACAGATCAAGTAGTCCCAGGTAATCTCTTTTACGATGCAATCTTTAATATTCTGTTAACCTTATACTCACCTTGCACACACTGAAATAGTTATTCCTATCATCATCTTTGGTGAGATATATATAATAATTCTCCAATTATTTTACATTTAGGCTGAGTGATATAAGATCCTTACCTTACTGGGCTGGTCTTGAGAAGTCTGGATCTTTTTTATTTGATTAATTTACTTTTTAATTTCTTCTATTTGCATTATGATTCTGTGATCAACTAGTTGCAAGTGAGCCCTCAATTTCATGGTGGTGTCCATGCATATGGTGTCAATTATATATTGAATTATATATACAAACCTAATTCTGATAAAATGTAAATAAAAACAAAATACTATTATTTTCAAAACATTCAAGCCAGATGTCATTGAGAATAGTGCAGAGAATATCTGCTCATTTCAAATTTGATACTGACAACATGTCTCTAAATGCTGAGGCCAATAAACATTGCAAAAGTTGAAAAATGCCAAACAACACAAGGATGAACATAGCTAGTTAGATTAATTCATAAATGTTTATACGAGACCATCACATAGAGGCTGAGTCTCTCAGAATTAATTATGTTGAGATATTCATTACTCAAGTATTACAATTGCAATACCAATATGTCTTAAAAGTGCTAAAAAGGCCTGGTTGCAATCCAGGGGCCTCATTTACAAATGTGTGCATCCAAATGATTTTGCACACCATATTTTATGCAGAGTTTGGAATTTATAAAAGATGAACTTGACCTCCTTGTGCCTCCACGCAAGCTCTGACCCATCCACACTTCAACTAAAGGACGAAGAAACTGCGCCTCATAATGGTGGAAACCACTTGAAATTTGCATGACACAAAAAACTGCTAACTGTCATGTTGAGCTGTTTTGACTTAAAATGAAGAGTAGCCATCTTAACGATCCTGTTTATCTGCAGACCCCCTTGGCCCTATGTCACATTGAAAGCTGGAACTCTCACTAAAGCACTAACAGGTGACACATATCACAAACAGAAGACTGCATCTTTTATACCAGTTTAAGACATATTTCTCACAAGCAAGACGAGAACTGAGGAAGTCTACGTTTCCCAAAAGTGGCGTTCGTTCCCCCCTATCCACAACTGTAAATATGTCATAAATATGTCATTTATCTAACAAGACAACATTGGTGGTGCCTGCCCATGATATTGACATGATTTCTCCAGTGAATCTGGAGACTTAGTGTGATACTAAGTATGTTCAAACTTCCGTTGTAATATGGCGGTTGGAGATTTTTGGGCACCAGACTCTAAAATAGAACTGGACTGTTTTTTTTTTTTTTATCCCGGTCCTGCCCGCTCCCACTGAATTTCTGACCATTACCGCCCGCATCCGCAATGTGTATGTACACTCCCTAACCCGCAAAACTCTGAGAATTTGTACCCGAACAGTAATAGAGATGCACTGATTTTGTGTAGTTTTTCCGTCCCGCAAGAGAAACACGCCATTTAAGCTATTACTGGGGATTGGGGTTATTTGTTTCGTTTCTCTCCCTACACTTTTTTTGACGCACAATGAATAGCGCTTCTATTTCATTGTTTGCATGTGTTTTTAAAATTCATGTTTCCAAATATTGGCCTTGTTTGGTTTTAGTGGTGTACACATTATGTTGCCCTCGCACTGCGTTCCAATTAGAACAAACAGAACTAGGCAGCTAGCTAATGAATGATGGCTGGCACTCATTCATAAATCCACGTTTGCATGTGTATTTGTATTTTTTTTTTTTTTTTTTTTTTTGCAGTAAAGAAAGTAAAGAAATAAAGATACATAAATTTCACATAATGAATGTGTCAACATAGTGTCAACATAGTTGCTAACCACAATCACAGTCCCAAGTGGAATCAATTTTTAGCCTACGCGGTCCTGACAAGACCGACTAGCCGCTAAACATAAGAAACAAACATTACACGTAAAGCAAATGAATCTAGCCAAATTGAGTGTAGTTTTACCTCATATCATATGCTCACAAAATATCTACTTACAGACAAATAATGTCCAAGGCTCCAGAGTGTATGTCGATTAACCGTAACTTACGCAGATAGAGCAGTTTCGTATATATATATAAATCTGCAGCTTTTGGGTGCACAATGCAACAATGCAAAAAACAAAACCACTGTCACTGAGCGCAACTTTAATATTAATCACAAGCGTGTCACTCACTATATCAATCAAGAGGGTAGCATGATGTTCGCAAACTTTGCTCCACTTGTAGTATAGGTTGTAATTTATAAAAGGAAACCTGGGAAGGACATGCATACAGTTTTATAAATCTAGATATGTTTTTGCGTACTTTCCACATTTTGTCCATACGAAACTTTTTGGCGTCAATCCTATACACGTTTTTATAAATCAGGCCCCCGATCGGACACATTTTATGCAAAATGAAAATGAAAACATGATGAAGAAAAGATGCCATTTGGGCTCTTGGACAAGATTGAGTGCTTATTCAAAATCTTCTTGCCAGTTAATCTAATTAACCGTGAAGTGGCTGTCTTTATGTTATCTTTAGTCTTTCAACTTTTCCTGTGCTTTGTTTTTTGAGATGTGTTGCAGGCTTCAAACCTGAAATTAACATAAATATCTTTATAACAAAAACAAACAAACAAAAAAACAGTTTCAACAACTGATGTTGGAGATGTCCTTGGACTCGGCTTATAATTTTTGGATGTATGACAATTGTAGCATTTCATTTTTATCTACAGTGTAAACAATGTGACAACCTTTTTTGGAATTGGGTTTGTATTACACTTATGCATATAATGAATTACATGTACCAAGTAAAAAAAAAATCTTCACATTTTAGGAGTGGCACTCTGGAATGATGGAGAAGTTAAGCAAAAAACAGTAGTTCATGATCAGCACAGCACAAAATATAATGTTGCAATAGCAGGCTCCTTTGGTGAGAAGACAAAGCTACTGAATGTCAGTGCATCTCTGAATGCAAGCTTAGTTGCTGGACTGGTGAATGTCTCAGGTTCTTCCATGTATCTCAATAGCGAAAGAAATTCCACTCAACTCAGTGTCACCTTTGAGTACCACGTGACAACTGTACACAAAGAGCTAAATGCAAATGAGTTAGAGGTCCAATGTCCTGGAATCTTTGAGCAATCAGATGCAACTCATGTCGTTACTGGGGTACTTTATGGAGCAGATGCATTCATGGAATTCCAAGCTATAGACAGTGATGAATCAGAGGGAGAAGAAAATCTGAGACTGACAATTGAAAAGATTCCAACGATTGACATTAGTGAAAATGGACAGATAAACCTGACTCCTGAGGAAAAGAAGAAAGTGAGAAAAATAAAGTGTACATTCTATGGGGACTTCATACCAAAGGAGAATCCATCTACCTATGAAGAGGCTGTAAAGATTTACAAAGAGCTACCATCTCTACTGGGACCAAATGGTGAGAAGGCTGTGCCGGTGAAAGTTTGGCTGTATCCCCTGAAGAACCTTAATGATAATGCCGCCAAACTGATAAGTGACATTTCAAACCATCTGTTATATGACATAATGAAGGTGACTGATGACCTCCATCAAGCTAGAACAAGGACCAGTGAACTGATAGAAAAGTGCAAGGTTATTAAGGCTGTAAACATCATTTGTAAACTGGAGCAGTTCCAAACCTGTCTGAGTGTCTTCACCACTGAGTTTCTGCAGAAACTGAAGGAACTGATACCTGCCATCAGAGGAGGAACAGCAAAAGAATCAGCTATTGAAAATGAACTGAAATATTTGCGTACATCTGGCTTCGGCAAGAAGGAAATGGATGCCTGGCTTAACAGCAAAATGACTGAGATTAACTTTGTCACAGCATACATCACGGAAATATGTAAGATCAATCAGTACGACACAAAAAATCCAGGTCTTGAACTTGAATCGTTTCTCCGCACAAAAACAAAAGACATTGTTATGTTCTCTTTTACTTCGCTGGATGATGAGGAACCTTATCTGAGAAAAATCTCCTCGCCACACAATTTTCATCCACTAGAAGACGATGCAAAGGTATCTCATTGGTTCAATTCATCTTCAGCAGAAGCTACTCTGGTGTCATCATTGAAGGTGTTCCAGAACTGTGGAAACAAGGATTGTGAAAAAATTCTAAGTTTCATCAAAGACACAGATAATCCTGTGGCCTCTGTCCGTGTCTATCACCAGAATAAACTCAAATACAAAAATTTAAAGCTCCACACCAAAACAAGCAAGTTCTACATTTTTTTCTATAATTATTATGCAAGTTACTACAATATAAATGACAGAATAAAAATGTAAAGAGGGGATGGTAACAAGTACTTTAAGGATCTATGTCTGATAGCAGTTAATAATTATGATTTAATCCTTTGGAGAATCTACAGTAATTTGCCATTTTCTAATATCAAAGGCAAAAAAAATATCACTCATCTTACAATGTTTGCTCTCTTTTGTTTATCTGACAGCATTCAATTATGTTGATGTAACTATAGATGCAATTAAGTTGTTGCCTTTGGATTCAAGGTGAGTCTGATGTTTGAATTATGAAAGACTGATACTGATGAATGGTGAGTCTGATGGTTTATTTCATTTTATTGTTTTAATTGCTTAGTAAGTACTTGGGTGGGAGACCTACAATAAAAGAACTGAGGCCCTGTACACATGAATTTATAAAAACTAATCACCACCACCCACCACACCCACCCCCAATTAAAAAAAAAAATACTTAAGGTTGTTTTAAGGACGAGATTGTGGATGCCCATAGCTAGCCATTTTGAAGCAGGCAGAGGCGATTCTAAATGAGTCAAAAAGCCTAATAGAATATGTAGGCCTATTACCAACTCGCTTTTAAATTATAATGAAAACAGTTGTCCCAGCACCCACTTGAGAAGAACAGTGCTCTGTCATTCTTAATTGAGCCGGCAGACTTAGACTCAACATCAAAAAAGACATGTCATGAATGAGAGAAGCTGCCATCAGCAGAACAGGTAAATTAGTTGAAATTCCAACTTTGAGATTTCTTATGGGTCATATTTCACAAAATATTTGCAGCAAATATAAAAATATGTGGTAGTCTAGTAAAAAAAATTTGCAGTAAATCCTTGATTTTGCGGGATATTATTATTATTAAACTGGAGAGACTGTAGGCTATAGCTAAATCCTGATATTAAGGAGAAAAGGAGATTAAAGGAGATATCTGGTGTAAAATTGACAAAAAGTATATTGAAATATTATCACAGGTTTGAACGTTCATCGTGGAGCAGGTTTTTAAAAATATTGTGCTTGCCTTACAAGACCACATTTTGCCTATGTTTGCAAAACGCTCACAATGCTAATGTTAGGGGTAGGATGCTAGGTGCTTTAAATTGCTATTTTTAAACCATAAACAAGGCTCAAAGTATCCCCACACTTTGTTGGTAGTATTAAAAGGCTGTTGAAAAGTACCTTGATTTCCCGGTGACATTATGTAGCTATGTTGCCTTCATCTTTGTCGGTTTCAGAAGTTTTTCAGGCAGGTTGAAAGCTGTCTAATTTAGCTGTCGAATCTCTGTTTGTAATAGGCTTGCCTAGGCCACTAAGCTATCTTTCATTAGATGCTTTACAATTCAGAGGCACATCGGTGATGGCAGAAGATAGATGGCCACAAAGCCACAAAGTTACAAACAGCCGTGTTCCAAGTGAAGTCTCTCATCAGTGTAGACAACTATCATCAACAGGTCAGATCAGGAAGGCTATGGCAGCAGGCAGGCTTAGTCAGAATCTTCAGTATGTTGATGTTGCAGCCCATTTCAGCCACATGTGAAAAGACGCTAGTTGGAGATATAGCTTGCAAATCATCTGTATCCTAGCAAACAGGATGTTTATTATTCTACCTACAAAGTGTGGGGCTACTTTGAACCTTTTTTTGTGGTTTAATAGTGATAGCATCTAGCGTGATACCTTAATAAAGCATTGTGACGAGGTCAACGAACGTTTGAACTTCTTATTACGTACTTTTTGGTCCATTTCACACTGAATTTCTTTGAATTTGCTGACGAGAGGCGAGTCACACCCTTCATTGTGCTTTGGGTACTTGAACATGATCTTTCCTTAGAATAGACACAGTATTTAGAACTTCTTTGTAAAATGATCTATTTCCATACTTTATATCCTTTACTTTTCTACATACTAAACACATGCAGCTAGCAATGGTTGAGAAACAATGATGAGCTCCAGCTACATTTGGTCATAGTTGTAGCTGTCCTTAAAATCACAAACCACAGTTTCATTTTTGTTTCTCTTAAAGCACAAACCAAAACATCAAGATGAACCTAGAAAATATGACATTGAGTCACCGAAGTGCCAAACACCTGCGCTTCCTTGTGTATGGACCAGTGGGACATGGCAAATCCAGCTTCATCAACTCTGTCCTGAGTGTTTTCCAAGAGTGCATATGCACAAAAGCCTTGGCTGCGGCATCATCTGGCACAAGTTTTACCCACATGGTGAGATAAATTTTTATAACCTCACTAATTGAGGACCTAATTCATTTTTCTTGTTTTCCCAGATGAATAAAAAACAAATAGAAAAAAAAATATTAAAAAAGAGAAATGACACTGTAGTCATTGATGACAGAAAGGAAAAGAAGCTCTTGCAGATTTGTAGGCTAAATTTCCCATTTCTCTTCCCTTTACACTAGCACTCGGTTTTGAGTGCACTCCAAAAGCAGATACCCCCAATGTTGTGGGAAGTGTTACGAGTAATTGTACAGCGTATAGTATATACCTATGAAATGAGACAGTACACTTCATGCAAATTGGTGTATAGCCAATGTCTTGATCTATGTGATTTTGTTCATGTTCTGATGCAACAGACTTTCTTGCATGTGCATGAATCTATATCATATATCTTTTTGAATTTGCAGAATATTGATAGAATTAATATATTGACCCTCAATTAACCCTTTGAGCCCTAGGCTGTTTTTTGGGGTAATTTCACTACCTTTACTTTTAAGCTCTTATCTCAGTCAATATAAGGCCCATCAACACATACTAAATGTTGATTTTTTTTCCGGACAGTATTGGCTATCCAAATCCAATGTTTGACGTGATACAACGTTCATGTGACCTACATATTTTCAATCTTATAATTTTTTTTTTCATTTTTGCAGATAATTGGAAGCATGCCAGAACAAATTTCTTTGCATATTCTGGACAGTTTTCACATTTGGATAGAGGGGGTTGTCTGGAATCTGGCAATATCAGAATCGTGATAGTGGGATACTGTATGACTTTTAGCCTCAATTAAACACGCTCTTTCATTTTGCATAGACATGCGCATAAAGAATCAGCTCTGCTGCTTCTTAAAGTTTAACAAACATTTATTTTGTGTTATATAGCCTACTGCCATACTGTTAATGAGCAGTGAAGTCTTAGAGTAGCCTAATCCCATGTGATGTTATTCACGATGTCACAAATTGCAGGGTATGGTTTCTGGTTCAGTGCAAAGCAGGTCTAATGGTCTCTTCACATGGACAATATCCTTGTTACATAGTCCACCAGAGTATATTCTTACATTGCATAATTTTGATTAAAATGTTTTGGCCAGGAGCTTAAATATAGTTTGTTCATTTTTTTATGCTGCAGTCGGGATGGATGCAGGCTACATGTGTAAAATAGATTTGCAAAAGTTGAGCAATATCCTCATAATCGTAGTCTCTAGACTTTTCAAGCAAATATGAAAATGAGTTTCAAGGCCTATCTGCGACCGTCTTCATTTGTTTTATTATAGAGAAAAGTTTCTCAATCCTGAAAGGCATATCCTGAGGACTACCAACAGGGAGTAATTAGGAAGAGGTGCAGATCTTTTTGACCTTCTCCTTCTCCTAGTTCAGAGTAACTGAACTAAAACTGGTCAGTGAGGAGGAAACTTCAGAAGGTTAAAATTAGTCTATGATTACGATTTCTCATCATTTCAGCTACAGTAGCTTTGCATTGATGTTCTTGTGATCTGTTTTTAATAATCTTCAGAAATTGTAATTAGTTTATAAAAAAAACATCTGTCAAATGAATCTCTGATTGGACGGTCCATCTGTCAACTTGGGTGGGCCTGGGCCCATCTAGGCCCACCCGTGTATCTGTACCTGCCTGAAAGTAAAATGGCTTCTTTGTTAAGATTACAGTGCATTTTGGTCCTGACTCCGGAGAATCATTCAACTTTCCATTGATGCTGCCTGTCAAAATGAATTGTCTCAGCTGGAGCTGTATTGGGCTATCTTTGGGTTACAAAATATTCTGATTGTAGACATATTATGCTAACCAGGCTAGCACTGCCTAGTGCTTCCACTCAATATAACATTTCACTATAGCAATGTGTCAGGGATCTCTCAGAAAGATTTGATTTTTTCAACAATTTTTTGGCATGCCCAATCTATCCATAAATGCATCTGTCTGTTCCATAACTCTCAAACCATTTGACCGACTGACTTCAGATTTGATATGAACCTTGATAATGATACGTGTCAGTGTAGTGCCAAGTTTGGTGGTATTTGGATGAAATATGCTAAAGATTTTGATAACAGAATGACATGTTGCCTTCTGCTCTATACGCAGACTCTCACAGACTTTCTCCTACTCCAGTAGTCTACTAAAATGCACAGTGACTCCTGTGTCCAAAAGCCCATCAGGTCAAAACCTCTTCAAAATGAATTCAAAATGAATGGTCTCACCACATACCCAAACACACAATTTTACACCTACTTTTGACCTAGGGGCTACACACAAAAGTGGCTATTTAACTGCACAGGTACAAATCTATATCATCACATATTTGATAAGGAACTACATGCATTAAGTAACTAGGCTACATGTTTCCTGGAGAACACAGCACTGCCCAAGTTCACAGAAATGATCTGCACACAAGGAGGGAAACATATGCCAGTTGAGGAATCCAAGATGATTTGCTCATCTGAAACGCTGTGAAAGTGTTTGGTGCACCAGGGTAATATTATGCACCTTCATGTCAAAAATTCTAAGGGCGAGGTCTCTACATTGAGGATATATTTGGCCGTGACATTTAAATTATGCTGGTTTTCAGCTGCCGCATTATTTTCTTTCTTACGCTGATATTTGAGTGATACGAACAGCTTCATGAATCACACGTGAGCGCTGTGTTAGGATGATTCCTGCACTCAAACTTGCGTGTTTCTATGTCTGTTTGACAAATCAGGCCCATTACCCTTACACACGCAGAACTTCTGAAATGCTGATTCATGATTCTGAACATGCACAATCATTTTTCTTTGATGTGCATTTGTTATATCAATTTAAATGCTATTTTATTGTGATTAAAACAAAATGAAATAGAATGAATGTGTATGTGTGTGTGTGTGTGCGCGTGTGTGTGTGTGCGTGCGTGCGTGCGTGCGTGTGTGTGTGTGTGTGTGTGTGTGTGTGTGTGTGTGTTTCAGTACAAAACCCTTCAAATCAGAAATAAGCAGAAAAAAACATTGCCATTTGTCATCAATGACATCATGGGTCTGGAAAAGAATGAAGGAATAAGGACAGATGATGTCATCACTTGCTTGGAGGGGCACGTCCAAGATAGGTACAAAGTAAGATAATCATTTGGTTTTTTACTATTGCCAATCATAAATCGACTAAACAACAACAATATAAATAAATAACATATTGTGTGCGAATGTGCCTGGGGCCTTTTATTCACTTCCATTTTTCAAGAATAAACATCTATCTTATACAAGTCTGACATCTTAACACAACCTTATGGTGACTACTGAATGTACTTTTCCTGCAAGACCCCTCACAGTTGGGTTGCCCCTTGATCTGCCCAAGGTTTCTTTTTTGAAAAACTACCACAATGGAGTTTTTCCTTGCCCCTGTTGCTCTTGGGTGCTCCTTGTTAATGTCTGTAAAGTACCACAAAACAATTCTATTGTACATGACGCTGTATAAATATGAATTGAATTGAACTAAATCACTGGTTGTATTGGTTATGTGGTTATCAACTACCTGTCATCAAAGTCCACCCAATGCCCTGTACACAGCTGTGATTGGTTCCTGTTGGGTTTGTGAATGATTATGATTTTAACATTGCGTTTCTGGGAACTGGTTCATGTTTGAGGTGGGCCCATATCAACTGGCCATCTGATAGACTGTAGGTTTGATCACTGCATCACTGATTTCTTAATTTTTAAATGTCAGAATTTACTGCTGACACTGACTTTTTATTGTCCTTTACAGTTTAATGTGTTTGCACCCCTACGTCATGGACATGAAAAATACAACACCTATCCCTGTGTGGATGACAAGGTGCACTGCCTGGTGGCTGTAGTGGCAGCTGACACATTTAGATATGTATGTGAAGATATCATTCAGAAGATGAAAATCATTATAAAATATGCCACTGACATGGGTTGGTATTACCATCGGTGCAGAGATTCAGTTTGTTGGCACATATATATATATATATATATATATATATATATATTTTTTTTTTTTTTATGAACATGTACAGATGATCCCAAAATTCAGAGGTACCAAAATTGTGGCCATTCCATTGCATTGCAACATGTTTTATTTGCTTGTGCATTCTTTCTGTGAAACATCAGCAACTTATTTGTTGCTAGCACTGTAACGTTTTTTTTTTTTTTTCATTCTGTGGAAGTCACAATGATTAAAAAATGTGTGAAACTTATTTGGGTTTTTAAGAACATTTTGAATATCACTAAGTAATATAATTATGTGTAAGATATGAGATATTCTAAATATAATGTGTGTGTGTGTGTGTTTCAATGGCAGGCATCCCCGTGGCTGTTGTCATGACGAATGTGGACAAAATCAGCCCTAATGCAAAGAGGGACCTTGGGTGCATCCACACAGATGCAAAAATTAAAGAACAAGTGCGCACTTCAGTATCTCATAACCTATAACTTCTGTAAACAACAATGATTTTTGACAACATAGAAAATTAAATTGTAACACTTTATTTGAAGGTGTCTGTATAAGAGTGACATGAGCCTGTCATTAGAATGACATGACACGTTTTGTGACTATTAATGAAATTTCATTAATGTTAACTGTTGTAATTAAATGTCATTAGGTAAAATTGACACTGTGATGCAGACATTACAAAAACCGAATGACTCTCAATGACAACAGTCATAAACATTAATGTAGTGTTATGCCTGTTATTGATACATATCATGTTATATTTATGATAGGCTCATGTCACTGTTTATGTAGAAGCATTGTGGAGCATTACATCGCAGCAGTAAGCTTCCATTATACTCCATAAATGAAACTGACATCAGACAATGACAATGGAGAACAACAGTTTGTCTCAATTGAGTTTTCTGTTTAATTGTGCTTCAGTTGTATGTCCATTGTAGCCTGACCCTTCTCAGTCTACCCAAATATATGATCCATTATTATTCAGAGCACATATTCTGTAACATTCAGTTTTTTTTTTTCTTTTCAGATGAAGGACTGTAGTTTTAGGCTGAAAGTTCCCATACAGTCTGTCTTTCCTGTGAAGAACTACTATGAGGAGACAAAGCTGGATTCTGAGATGAACTGCTTGATACTTAGAGCTTTTAAGGAACTAGCGCTGTTGGCCAATAACTATATTGAGTGCATCTAAGACATTGTGAGGCACATTGGCATACTGCTGGTGGGTCATCTGTATAGACGCATATGGTGTAAATTTCCTAAATGTTGGGAGTTTGAGATCATCATTTACAGTTACAATTAAAATGATTCAATGCCCATTGCTAGTTTTCATTATTCATTATGATTAGTCAAAATGTACACACTTTAAACAAGAATAAAGGAGCTTAATTTAAATATTTTAAATAGCTTACCACAACAAATATTTATTTGGTGTGTCTTCAAATTCAACACAAAATACCAATTTTAATAACTACAGCCTTTGAATTATTAAAATTCTCACCAATAAATGTGTATTTCTTTCCAAACCAAAGGATAGGAACCAGTAATGATAATTTTACAAGCACTATGTTGACTGACAAGGTAATAAATGTGATTTCATTACGCTCACGAGTGAAACAGTTTTGTTTTACATTGGGGAACCGTTGTCATCTAGAGCTGTACATGCAAAGAAGCAGTAGAGGGTATGCCTTTAACACCTAGTCATTTTAGACCATTCTGTTCAAAAGTTGAATAAAATGCTAAATGATTTTGTGCGTTCACATGTCTTGGTAACGACCTCCGCCTGTCCCTGGTTAACGCTCTGCCGTCCTTATCCTTAATAAACCGTTGGTGATCTAAACGTGTTGCTCTTGGGTCTTCTGTACTGGCTCATTACAATTTATGAGCCCCCTGGAAAAAGAATGTTGGCTGTAAACCCATTTTCTTCAGTTTTGTGGAATATTCCACCAGTTTTTAGGCAGCTTAGAACTGGTAATTTTTTTACAGCCTCTTAGGGTCATGTCAGAAGTTAGAAAAAATGAAATACATCCTAAAATGGTCATGTGGGGTAGTTGCTACGAAGCTACAAATTTAATATGCTAGACATAAGTTATTGCCCTTAAACATATCCAGAAAATCCAAAAAATAGAAATGCATAATTCTCCATTTCTGAGAAAATGTACACTTTTTATTGCCATATTACCATTTTCAAGAAATTTCACACCTTGCTACATTGGGCTGACAACCGTAATTAATGAAAAGCTCAGATCATCTGTTTTGTGAGACCTGGGTTGTCTCAGTTGTCTGGCACTGTGATGGTGATTGTTGAAAAGTTTGCCAACATCCATTCTAGGTAAGTGTTTAAGGGTGTGACATTTTGGTCAAAAATGAGATGCCAAATCCATCCTAGGTAAGTGTTTAAGGGTGTCAGTAAATCTTTGATCATTTTAGAGTTGTCATGAAAAAACAACTGACACTGAACCAACTGGCGCAAAAAGAAAAAAAAAACAGTCTGAGGGAGTTTTACATGACACTCACACCAGAGTGGCTATTAGAAGAATACAAGGGAAGCTCTGCATCCTCTAAAATGTCACCAAAAAGTTCATCAATATGAAATTAAAACATAAAAAAAAATAAAACATGTGCAGTCGCTTGAGCTGTCACTTAATATAAATATTGTTGGATAAGATGTTCAGTTACATCGTTCAGAGGTTAAATTTTGGGTGTCTAACCTCATGTTAGTTCTGCCATCCCATCTGAGATCCCATTGACTCATTCAAACACAGTGAAGTCCACCTCTAGACAATGCTCAACACAAAGCTCGATGCTTATTGGACCGATGAAGGTTAATACCACAAAAATGTAATTTCCTGGGAAGCTCAGCTATACTGGAGGAAATGGAGCAGTGGGTGGCCATGGACGCTGCGCCTCTGTATGATGACTGGATGAGCTATCAATAAGGTTGAACCTCTCTGATTAACTGCATACTGTATCACACACTTTTTCGGTTTTATACAGCTAGGCTGCTAGCTTAGCAATGTCGATAGCAAATGACAGTGATGCCTAGGGTAGACAATTCAACAAATTTGCTTTCTGTGTTGTAAATATTACTCTGCAAATGAGCACGAATACAGATGTTTCTATTGCCCATTGTTTGTGTTCACTAAACCAGTTTTGTGCAACTCTGTTTTGTGTAAGAGTGATGAGCTATCGGCCACCACTAGTGGCACCCTGATCCCGATCCTGTATCTCAAAGGGAGCCCTGGATACCAGGGACAGTTGAGCTGCTAAGCTTGTTGAGCTCGGGAGCTGATTAATCCAACAAACAGACATGAATAAACTGTATGTGCAGTATGGTGACGCAAAACATCTTCAGATCGAAACTGTGGGACTCCAATCACAAAATATTCTTTAAGAAACAGTCAGTTCTGCTACTCTACTTTGGGGGAATATGACAACACTTAGTGTTTCTGAGTGTGGGTAGCCTAAATTGGCATTCAAATGTAACTGCAATTACAGTTTAAATTAGAATCTGCATACAATTAATACAACTGAATCAAGTCAATAGAAATAAAAAAAATACTCATTAAAATGACAACATTCATGATAACCTATGACTCAAAAAAGCAAAACTGAAAGCAAAATTAAACTGATCGCCTAATCTGAGCTTCCCTTATCTGAAAAACCAGCAGCCGCTACTGACTTACACTTAAGAATAGCAAGCACCATCACTCACTCACCAGTGAATAGATACTCTTTTCACTAAATGATCCAATAGATTGATTCTGGAAGTCCAGTATTCCATGGTACACCCATAACTGTACAATATTTAATTTTCAATAATAACTTTGATCACATGTTGTATCTGCTAGAAGCCAAGACCCTTTAAACTTCAGAGAAATATACTATTGATGGAACATTACATCCATTTCAGTACATTTCAGATAATGATGATTTTTGGGTCATGAAACCAATATTTCTGAGATGTGTTGCTCCTTATCCGCATTTTAATTATTATTCATTATAATTGAGTTATTATTATTTTATGAGTGTGTTTGTGTGTGTGCAGAGGTTTTGACTAGAAAGGACTGACGGATGTCCACTCATGATGAATGTTATGCTAAATGAGACATATATGAACGCATATATGTGCCTATATGTCGAAAATATATTAAAGTGGCCAATTGTGAATATTTCCATATGTTACTATAGATATGTGGATGTATGGAAATGTATGACCATAAACTATTATTATTTAATGTTTTAAATAGGAAATATATTTTACCTACACTGAGTAGTAGGGGTTTACACTGTATATGATAATGGGCCTACGATTATTTCAGATAAACCTAAAAACCTAAAAAAGGAGTTTTTTTTTAGTTTTTTTTATTTTCGCTGATGATGTGGATTATGATTTTGCTGATTACACAACATTGGATAGTGTTTTCTGATATTCAAACTGTAGACTACAGACTACTACTTCAAAATATTCTCAGGATTGTGAGAAATTCTTGAGTCCTAGGTTAGGGCTCCGAGGCACATGACAGAAACTCCTATTTTAGACTGTACTGCCAGTGTTTTCTACCATAGACTCTAAACTCTTTTTGCTGCATTGTCTATTTGTTTGTATGCTTGAGTATCCTACAAATGCACTAAAAAACACACATAGATTTGTACAGCAAGTCAACATCACAACAGTAGATGCCTTTTCAATGAAGATGAAGGTCTTCTGCCATGCACTCAGAATGATAAAGCCATGTACACTATTAAAAATTATTTAATTAAAAGACAGCAACAATGGAATGCTGAGGCATGATCAGCACCGAAAGAAAACATAATTCTAAAATGTGTTGCAGTGCTGTAGAATAATTTCCCCTTTTTGAGATTTTGAACACAGTAGACATACAGGGTATTGACATCCATGTATTAACTGCACCATTGATTTTATTACAGTTTACATTACTAATTGAATCAGAATCAGATCATTATTTCGTGAGAAAGTAGAATGGAGAAAAGAAAGTACATTCCTGTGTGTAGCCCACTCCAATGTATTAAGCTCATAGATTTTTTTTTTTAAATCAATGTATTTACCTCTGTTAATAATCAAGAAATTATGATAACTTTGAAAACAATGCATGGGAAGAATTAGATGTCTGCGACATTTGTCAGTCAACAATTTCCATTGCACAGCCGACTGCAGTGTGGACACCACCCAATGTCCCCTCTTAGAGGCACTCAATATAACTATTAGCACACAGGACAAGCTTCTTGAAAGCTCTAAGGATCAGACAGTCCACCTTTGGGTCCACTCGTGTCTCATTGTTGTAGTTCTTCACTGGGAGGATGCAGCTCATGTCAACCTCCAGTCTGTCTCGACACTCCTCCATCTGGAACACGAGTTATGTATTATTTATTTACTTTACTTTTTAATAATTTCTTTTTGTTTGTTTCCTTTACTGTTGCGTATGCAAATGATCTACTCTGAGATGTTTAGTAGAGTACCATTTCTTATCATCGGTATACACTACTAGTCTGGGTATTTGAAGTTTGCAGGTCCATTTTTTCTGAATCACCAAAATCCCAGGAAGCATGTCCCAGCATTGATAATTAATTCACAATCAATGACGCCTACTGCATTACTTTCAATTGTTAAAATGTGGAGGTCTATTTTTTTTTATTCAAAATGAGTAAACGACTGCAAATAAAGTCATTGTTTACATTACTGAGGTGTCTGCTGTACTTTTAGAGTTCTGATAAGAGTTTCATGTTTCAATTTAACTTCAAATTATCTTGTTCATCATTTATGTGGTGTAGTGAAAGCATCCAAAGTGTAAAATCAATGTTGTGGAGGACCTTACTTTTGATTTAATCTTTATGCTTGAGTTGATATTGTTTAGGTCCCTCTTGACTTGAAGACAGGCCTTGTCCACATGTGTCATGACAACAGCCACAGGGATCCCTGCACACACAAGGTACAGTGTCAACCTTAGCCAAAACTGAACATGACCTCTAACTTTCACCTTAGATAATGGTTAGTTTACACATATATGTTCATTTGCCTCGTAAAAAGAGACATTAATTCTAATTAATTAAATCTAATATGTCAATATGTACATATAATTAATATATAGAGCTAATTTGTATGTATGTGTGCATATATCTGTGTGTGTGTTTGTGAATAATATCATATGTTTGTATATCAATGGAAATATGTCCAAGTAATACTGTATATACAAAGTAATATAAATACATCCATGCAAAACTGTCACATCCACAACGCCAACACACTGCCATGGTCTGGTATGATGTGAATAATGATGACATAAAATTTGAGCATTCACTCTTCTTGGATGTAGAACAAATTTGATGAAACTTTTCACATAATCATTCACATCATACATGTACCATGGTATTTTGTTGGCATTATGAACGTGACAGTTTGCGTGGAAATGCCCACATCATTTTGTGCCCACATCAGCCATGGTTCAAAACCAACTGTCAATTAACAGTGGTCTGATTAAAAAAAATAGATATAAAATAATATCAGATGACTGTGTAATAGATTTATAGTGAGTATGGTGTTAGTTCATTAATGGAATTTAAATTACATACATTTGGATATACTACAGTTCATCTAAGACAAAAATAATTTATTTGCAATATAGTGCAAAGGCAATTAATTATTATTGATAAACTCTTTACAAAGTGCTTGTGGTAAAAATGCATCTTAGTAGACTTTCTTTTCTCTTTGGCACATAGAATATGCATCTGTTTCTGGTTTTGAATTTTTAAGGAACCTAACTCAAATCTAGCTTTCCAAATTTTATGCAACCCTCATAATATTCAATAAGCAGTTTTTTTTTATTAAATTAAATACTAACCCATGTCAGTTGCATGGTTTATGATGACCTTCATCTTCTTCATGATGGCATCAGGCAATAGACTTATTTTCTCCGCAGACACCACAGTCACCAGGCAGTGAACCTTGTCATTTACACTCGGATTGTTGTTGTACTTCACGTCACCCTCACGTAGTTGTGTGAGAACATTGAACTGAGAAGGGCAGAAAAGTTAAAAGCCAAAGGTCAAGCAAAAATATTATTATTATTATTATTATTATTATTATTTACATCAGTGGGTGGTGTCTGCATTAGAGATACTTTCTGAATGGATGTCTGCCTGTTTTACTCTTACTTTGTAATTGTCTCTGGTATGGCCCCCCAGGCATGTCATGATGTCATCCAGCTTTATTCCCATGTCATAACATTCGAGGCCCATTATGTCACTGAAGACAAATGGCAGTGCTCTCTTCTGTTTGCTTTTAATTTGATGTGTTTTGTACTGTGTCAAAAAAAAGAAGATATATATATATATATATATATTTCACACTAATTTAACAGATGTTATTATGACCACTTCATTCAGCGATAGCTTCCCAGTGGGCATATAGGTGTCGCTCATAGGATTGCCACCTACGTCTGACATAACCTGCATCAATGACCTGTTTGTGACCCATGGGTCATTGGGCTCATCCCTTCCTCCCTAGGGTTCTTTCCTCCACACCTGAGCTGGGCATATATTGAGGTTATCTACACTAAAGAAATCCACAATAAACTTATCAGTGAAAATATGCACGGAGGACTGATTGGCTGCAAAAAAATGGCCAGGCTTTATTTGCAAATGATTAGGTTGCTTGTTTTCAGCTTGTTTTCTCATGTAGATATCATGGACAAAATATTTTACTAAAATATAGCTCATTACATTCAAATCTGACCATAATGTTTAGTTGTTGGATGTGTATGGAGTTGCATGGATCCACTCTGCTGATTTATATTGTTCATAGCTGACTAGTGCTGCCCGAGAGTTCAGCTCAGTACACATAGTGCTCAGTACAAATGCAGCTAAGACAAATAATGTTGAATATACACTCACCTGAAGGGTGAAACTCCTGTCAGACTGTGTTGCAACCAGTGCTCCCATACATACATGCTCTTGGAAAACACTATTGACAGAGTTGATGAAGCTGGACTTGCCATGTCCCACTGGTCCATACACAAGGAAGCGCAGATGCTTGGCACTTCGGTGTCTCAATTGTATGGCTTCTAGGTTCTCCCTGATGTAATCATTTTCACTTAAAGAGACAAAGCAATAGGATTTATTTGGCAACCAAAATTGTGTCTACTATATAGACAGAAATGTATGTTTACATAAAATTCACAAAATATTAAAAACATTTATCAAGGTACAAGGTCTCTTTTTGGTTGCAAATCATTTAAGGTGGATTGTGTTAATAAATAAATAAATACAAATACCCGCAATACATCAATTACTGTTACTGTGCCAATGTTTCAGGTCTCCAGCACAGTTCACTACAGTTCACTACAGCTCACAACAGCAACAACATGATGGTCAGTTAAACATGCTATATCTATTTCTTTCCCTCAGGCCAGTCTAGACTACACATAGCTGACATTTTCTGATGTGATGGCACTTGCATCTTGTCTTGCATCTATGTCTTACATCACCTTAATATCAAGGAAAGAAAAATACAACAAAGGGGTAAAGCACATATAGGATAAAGAGCAAAAGCACACTGCTCTCAGCACTCCGTAGTATTGAATAATCAGTCAAGCAGGAGTGTCAGGTTGCCAGGGCACAGACAAGTCAAGAGAATGGTTTCTGATACAGAATGGACCATTGAATCGCATACTTACCTCACATCCAAACGTGTCAATTTGTAATTGAAAGCTGTTTACAGGGACATAGAAAGAAAGAAAGCACATTATTAGTAGGAATATTAGCTTTTATTTTGGCCCATGAACATACCAGTTTACAGTCTACAGGAGATACTACAAGTAATGCAAGCTATCTGCCAACCAAATCCTAATCTCTCTCTCTCTCTCTCTCTCTCTCTCTCACACACACACACACACACACACACACACACACACACACACACACACTGTGGCACTGTGGCTATGTAAGTTAGTTGTGCAGTACAATTGTGCAGACTGAGGATGATGTAGGCAGCTGGGTTACAAGTCTGAGTAGCTGCAGGCCTAAGCCATATATAAAACATGTTTGCATATGTACACATCACCAATGTGTACCCACAAAGTGTGCACAGGAGCCATTACATGACAGAACACCCACCACACACCAGCTTGAGTTGGGGAGTGAGGGAATAAATGAATGAGCCAATTACAGTGGGGGACGATAGGGGGCTGGATTGAATGAGCCAATTACAGTGGGGTGTGATTAGGGGGCTAGATTGAATGAGACAATTACAGTGGGGGATGATTAGGGGGCTGGATTTAAATTACCCAGGTTGGGTCTTTTTCGCCAGGTCTCAAGTGCCATTGGATTTCTTATGGCCATAGTGAGTCAGTTTTTGGTCTGTCATGTCATCCAATGGACAGCCTCTCCATATAGCACAGTGTCCCCGTCACTGTAGTGGGGCATTGGGACGGACATTTTGGTCGTATGTTTGGTCACATAAGTGCTATTCCATGGCATGTGATTCAGATGATCATTTTTGTATAAACGTGTTTGTGTAATTTGGGAAATGCAAGCACTTACTTGTGTGAGTCTGGCATTTCAGATTTTTGTACTTCAGTTTGTTTTGTTGATAAACACGGACAGAGGCCCCAGGATGGTCTGGGTCTGTTATGAAGCTCATTATTTTGTCGCAGCCCTTTTGACTTTTGAAGACATCCAAAGCTTTTTGTGCTGTAGGTGTACAGTACCAAGGAGTTCCTTGAACTGGTGGGCTAACATTGACTGAGGATTTCTCTATTTTTCTTAGGTAGGGCTCTTCATTGTTCAGCGAGGTGAAGCAAAACATGACAACATCTTGTGTCGCTGTGCAGAGATATAATTCAAGCTCTGGACCTGGATATTTTATCTCACACTGCTGATTGTCACAGATCTCTCTGATAACAGATGTTACTAGTTCAATCTCAGTGGTTTTACCACTAAGCCAGGCGTCCATCTCTTTCTTGCTGAAACCAGATGCACGCAGAGATGTCAATTCGTCTCGCAGGGCTGATTCTTCTGCAGTCCCTCCTCTAATAGCAGGCAGGAGCTTCCTCAGTTTCTGAAGAAACTTAGCAGCGAAGGTCCTCAGACAGGTTTGGAACCTCTCCAGTTTGTGGATGATGTCTACAGCCTTTAAGCTCTTATACTTCTCTAATAGGTCACTAGTCCTTACTCTAGCCTGATGGAGGTCATCTATCACTTTTCCTATCTCTGACAATGCACACTCTGAGATCTCATTTGTCAGTTTGGCAGCTATATCATTTAGTCTTTTAAGTGGATACAGCCAGACCTTCACAGGAACAGTGTTCTCCTTCTTCTCTCCTAATAGTGATGGCAGCTCTTTGTAAACCTTCACAGCCTCTTCATAAGTATATGGATTCTCCTTCAGTATGAAGTCCCCATAGAACGTACAGGACAAGTTTTGCACTTTTTTCTTCTCCTCAGGCGACAACTTAATTTTTCCATCTCCATCTACCTCTACAATTGGGATGTTCTTGACCATCGCTTTCAGGTTTCCTTGGAAGTTTCTCTTTTCTGCTTCATTGTTGGCCATGTATTGGAACTCCATGAATGCATCTGCCCCATACAGTACCTCAATCACAACATGTGTGGGTTCTCGCTCTTTAAACACTTCAGGATAGTGGACCTTCATGTCGGAGACCTTAAGTTTTTTTGATACTGTGGTCACATGATATTGCATTGTAGCACTGCATTGGTACGTGGAAGTTACCTGACTTTTCAGGTACTCGGCAGATCCCTTAACATCCACAAGTCCAACAGAAACGCTTGCCTTTAAAGATCCACTCAGATCCAAAAGTTCAGTCTTCTCGTCAAAGGACTCTGTTATTTTAACATCGTATTTTGTACTGGCCTGTTCATGAAGTATTGTGTTTTGATGAATTTCATCATCTTTCCAGAGGGCCCTTCCTATAAATAGGAGATTTGATACCAGAGTCACTCTTTTGTGATTCATTTTATGCTAAATCACATTTCAGAATATTTTCCCATCTTTCTCTTACATGTTTCATATATAATATGAAAATGTAGCAACCTTTAGCAAGGCTAGCATCACCTAGTCCTCCTGCTCAATATATAATTTTGCTACAGTGCAGTCAGAGATTTCTCCATGACCCTAGTTTTCCTTTTATTATTATTATTTTATTTTTTTTTCAGCAGAGCAATTACCAAACTGAGGGATCTGGCATGTCTATATTTTAAAGGCATCACTGGTTAGTAAGACATGTAGGGCTTATAAGATTGATGGGGGCACAGGAAACTGAAACTGAAACGAAGTTTACTGTGCATCCTGAACAATCCATTTCATGCAAAGTAACATATCAGGAGATTATGTTTTTGTGTATTTAAATATAATATTTTAAAGGCATCACTGGTTAGTAAGACATGTAGGCCTTATAAGATTGACCTCAGCTTCAACTACATAACCGTGATTTAAAAACAATCAAAATGTTTTTGGTTTTCCTTAAGATTTAGAAAATCCTTTCACTTGTAAGCTGCCACTGTTGTAAAAAGTGACATCACCTGGTTGAATCTAATCTAGGTCCAATTAAGGTGCAGCAATCAAGCTGTTGCTGTACATAGATACCATCAATATCAACCAGGTGATGTCACTTTTTACCCGGAAAGCATTGAGCCATATATGCAATAATATGTAATACAGATTACAAGCTCTGAGACTGAAAGGATTTTCTAAACGTTAAGTACTTAAAAAGAATTTTGAGTGTTTTTAAATGCTGTTAGATAAACCTGATGCCAGTGTCAGTCTTACAAGGCCAACATGTCTTACTAGTCAGGGATCCCTTTATAGTTCACAGAAAGTATCTGCCCACAATCAAGGAGATGCTTTGAACAAAGTGAAACAATAGCTGGGTTTCCATCCAATTTAAAATGCTGTGTTTATTTTCTTTTGGAAATACCTGCAAATGTGTATCGGCTCTTTTAATGCAAATAAATTTGATTCACTTGAGAGAGATAGATTAACTCTTAATGAGCATAGAACATAATGAGAGTAAAGTTGATGGAAACAGTTTAATTTGCGTATATTTACATTTACTGTCTTTCTATTTGTACTAGGATTTGTACTAGCACATAAGGGGCTGTATAATCACAAAACTGCAAACGTGCTATCCCGTAAAAATATACTCCAAAGATACATAGATTTCAGAAAAAATAAAGTGAGATGAAAACTCCATTTTCGGGCTCTTGGCTCATATGGACTATAATACATTTTTTTTGTTCTGCTTTGTACTTGCTTGTCTTGCAAGTAGATTGTGGGTGTACACACATTGCTGTGGATGTTGCTAGTTGCTACAGTTTTGTTATCTGCTTGAACTGAATTTCAAAACTTTGCTCCCCCCTTGGTAATCTGTGAATTGTGTGTAGCATTATGTCTGTAGGGATATATCTTATAAATAGCCAGGACACATACCTGGTACAATACAATCATTTCTGGCATTGTACAGAGTACCGAGATGCAGCGGTCTGCTGAGGGCACTTATTTCTAGAATGGAGTCCTCTGAGAAAAAAAGTTATAGGCTTGGTTAAAGGAGAAATCCTGTGTGAATCAGTCAGTATTTCTGTTGTTTGACATTGCTGAGAACTGTCAATAGGTATAAGAATTAGACCAAATTTGTGAAACAGCAGCTAAAGCTAACTGATGGGGCACAGGAAAATGAAACTGAATAAAATTTTACTGTGCCCCTATCAGTTAGCTTAATTTTGCGAGTAAGTCCTGAAGAATCCATTTCATGCAAAGTAACACACCAGGAGATCATGTTTATTGTATCTATTGTAAGTAAATTTTTAGGTGATTATGTTTATGTGTAAACACCTTTTTCTGTTGCCATTGCCGTCAGCTGTTGCTGGTTTAGTTATTGTTGATTTGGGCCTTGTTGTATTTCTGCACGTGGGTTTTCGTCCTTTTACTCTTGCCTGTATTGCAACACCAACAAGAAATAGCATTAGAGAAATACAGTATTTCTTACTACTCAACAATTAAAATATTTACTATGCTATTATAGATAAACTGACATCTTGAGTTAAGTCAACCCATAGCCCTGTTGTTCAAACTGAGTCACAAAGTGCTAGCAGTAGGAAGACGAACAAGCAAATTTCATACAACAGACCAAATTTGTGAACAGGAAGCTAAGGCTGACTGGACCTACTGGAAGCATTAACGGTAGGGTGGGAGATGTTTTCTTGGAGCATATTTTACTATATTGCTTAAAATCTGCTTCACACACTGCAACCAATTAATTAAACGCTCTAACACACACACACACACACACACACACACACACACAAACAAACAAATAAAATAAAATATTCAGGACTGAAAAAAACACCATCCAATCATTTTAACCAAACCATCGAAATGATTGAATGGTGATATGTCTATCAAACTCAACCTCATCTGGTGACAGATGCTCCTACACCTGCATTAAACCAGAAGTGACTGACACCTCCTACATGGCATTATACACCGCATCGATTCAAACTATGAGCCTACTGGCTTATGAGCTCATTGGTTACTCTGAAACCAAAAGGTCTCTTGTAATGGAAAATATTGTTATTAGACAGTGTTGGTCATGTTTTTTTTTCTGATTTCTGATAATTTGTTAATGATTCAAATAAATATGTTTTGTATTGTATCCATATGGATTATTTTTATTATTATTATTATTAGTAGTAGTAGTAGTAGTATTTCACATTTGTATATAACTACTACTGGTTCAGGAAAGTTACATGAAAGTTGTATATTAATTGAAAAAAAAAAAAAAACATCCAAAGGACTAGGAGAAGAATTTTAAATTTCAGGTTAATTGTGAGTGTTTTGTGTCGAAGACTTTATAGCAGCTGCCACTAGGGGATGCTGCAGTCCCAGTATGTTCCCTCCCAAAACATATGACTTGTGACATCACAGCTATGTTACATAATAGTTATGTAACAAGATTTGACATAATGTCCCCCACACCATCAACTCCCCACATACAATATACAATAGACCATATTTTTTCTCCCTGAAGATAAGTACATGTACATACATATATACATACATACTTAATGTGGTGATGTCATTGTTCACCAATTCCTTACCTGTCTTCCCACTATCTACCACCACAACAACACAAACAAATAAAAGTGCAATTTCATGGATTTCATGTTCTGCTGATGTACCAAGCGTTATAGTTAAAAAAGAAATATCTGGGAAAAACAAACAAACAAAAAAACTTACCACAATAACATTCCAACTGGACAAAAAAAAATCCAAACACACCAGCACTAGGGCCTTGCCTCTTAGCCGGTCACAAGCAAAGTGTCTTGACCCTGCACTGTCAGTGACATACAATTAATGCATGCATCTGACCACACCTCATTTTCCCTTTGTCATCCCTTTGTAACTCCACCTACAAAACTGTTACAGTCACAGAGGTTAGATGTTAAATAATAGGACATATATCTAAACATACTGACTTATCATGTCTGAAAGTGGCCATATTAACATACACGTATCATTTACACATATTTACACATATTGACATAGGTCTACATCATATTTTTGAATGTGTCTGTACTTGAATGTGTCTGTACATCGTCACAGATTACTAAATTGTCAGAAGGAAAGATTACATTTCATATTTTCTGATATAGAATGGCTGAGACCACATTTTGTTCTATATTAATGCATAATGGTCATCTCAATACAAACCTCTTTGCTTTGCTTTGTGCCTAACAACACCCCTCAGCTGTGCTATATTCACCATATAGAACAGTCTCTCAGGGCTTATTGCGTAATCATAGCCTGTGATCTCACAGATTGCTGTTTGATTGTCTTTGTTTCTAATCACTGGAATTCATCTTGCACGTAAAAGTCTAGAACCTTGTCAGTAACTGTCTGAAGCCTTGACAAAATATACATGTATTGCATAGATATACATAGATCTGCATATACATACAGTATATTAATATATCCACATACATGTATATTTGTCCATATTACAGCTGTATGTCTGTACATCTGAATAATTTCGTTATAGTAACATACTTCATCTGCCAATAAAGACAATAAAGTTAAATCTAATCTAATCTAATCTAAAAGATCTTTAAATGTCGGCATACCGGTTTCAGAGAAAGACTTCTGTAAGTGGTCCTACGTTCTCACGCATATGTTGGGGCGATGATGGCACAGGTGGTAGCAGTGCCATTCAGCAGCCAGGGGTTGTAGACTCAAGCCCGACTCTGCTTCACCCCATTTAAATGTCTTTGAGCAAGATACTGAGCCCCAAATTGTTCCTGGTGGCAGGTTGGCATGGTATGGTGAGAAAGGGTGAATGTGAGGCATCCACTGTAAAGTGCTTTGAGTGCTCGTATGAGTAAATGTGAGTCAATTTATGTCTGGATTTTGGTACGAATACACTTATACATTTACTATGTTCACATACTCCCAGGTTCACCTTTATTTATAGTGATGTATCTTTCATACATTTACATCTACCACCTCATAACTATCCTTTTTTACTTGACTAGAGTTTCTGTTTTAAAAATGCTAATGAATTGTATAAGAAATAAGAGTTAAAAATGTTAGCCAACATTTTATTTAGAAACAAGATTGCAAGGTTGTATGGCTGAGAGAATGATAATTGTGTCTTGTCTATGGAGGCATGAAACAATTTGTGTTAATAATTCATAATTTAGTCTTTCAGATGTTTTGGTTATCAATAAAGTCATTGGCATAGTGGACAATCGTCTGCAGGGCTTCCAGGAACAAACTGTCAGTCTGGTCATCCACTCTAGTCTCTTTGTCATAGTTCTTCACCCCAAAGATACAATTCATAGGAACACCAAGTTTGTTGCCGCAGTGCTGCATCTGACTCACACACACACACACACACACACACACACACACACACACACACACACACACACACACACACGCACACACACACACACAAAGATAGGGGATTATTAGCCTAGCAATGTATATCCTCAAGTGCTTTATGATTTGATGACAATACAATGTGATTAACTTCAACTAATTAAACAATTCCTAAAATAGCACACACACACACACACACACACACACATACACAAACACACGCGCACTTGCACATACACACACGTGCACACATGCACACACACACAGACACACACACACACAGACACAGAAGGACATAAAGGGAATAAAACTCACCAACTGTTCGATCTTCTTGCTTGAGTATATGTGTGTCAGGTCCTCCCTCACTACTGGACAGATGTCCACATGGGTCATGAAGACTACCTGGGGAATTCCTGAAAATGAAGGAAAAATAAGACAGACAGACAACGGACATTAAATATGCAAATAAATCTGTCATTGAACATGTGCATGCAAACATATGGCAACACACTCTAAGTTGTGAATGTCAGTTAGGACTCAAAGACTATGTATAAACTTAGCAATAATTCAAATGAGATATTTTCATGAGGTTAAGACACATTACAGAGGGCTATATTAAGGGTAAACTCATTAAACAGATTACACTAAACATTTTGTGAAAGCTTATGCCATTTATGTTATTTAAAATGGCCACTAACATTGATTTCAGAATTAGAAGCATAAATTGGAAATTGGAATAAAAATGGCTGGCCTGGACACAGCTACACTGAATAATGCATATACTCATAGTGTGATCAGTATGTGCCATTGATTTTGTAAAACCAAGTCAATGTTACATTCAGTCTGGATCTAGGTTCCAAGTGAAATATCCCTTGAGATTTCCAGACTTGTGGACCCTCAGTTATTTGTGCATGATTAAGCAAATCAATTAAAAAGTGTCAGTATAAGAACCCATTATAATTCTTCACCTACATTCACTAATTGTGTTAATTGTGTTAATTGTTACAGTCTATAATTACCATTGTCCATTACATTCTATAATTACTAAAGCATTAATTTGGATGGACTTTTACAACAGCAGACTACTTTACACTGTTCATCCAAAATTCTTACCCAGGTCACTGGCAAGTTGTCTGATTTTCCTCATCTTCACAAGTATGCTGTCATTGTCATTAAGAAGAACAATCTGATCTGCAGGGACCACATTCACCAGACAGTGGACCCTGTCAGTCAGAGAAGGACTGCAGTTGTAGCGGTCATTTCCATCAGACAAAGGAGACGCTGTGTTGAACTGAAGTCCAAAGCAGCCAAAAAAATGCAATTGTGGGGGACATTCAGGGTTGTTGTAGGATATACGTTATATAAAGATACATTAAACATTATATAAATTTCACCTTGCCGAATGCATTCATTATTTTAAAGCAACTTAACAGGATATCTATGGAGCCCTGTGTCATGGTAAGATTTTTTGGGATCATTAAAATGTGCACACATTTTACAAAATTGTGTACTCAATTTACTAAATTGTGCACATGATTTAATAAAACATGCACAGATTGTACTGTATTGTGCACTCATTTTACTAAATCATGTGCTTCATACATTCATACATTGTACAGTAGATTTAGGAAACTGTGCTCACACTTTATTACTGTAAATCATGCAGATTTCTTGAAATCCTAAATACTTCAGAGAAAGGAAAAAGGGGACACAATTTAATAATGTGAGAGCCCACTTCATTTACCGAGTGCATGATTTAGTAAATTGAGAACATGATTTAGTAAAACATGCACACGATTTTGTAAATCTAGCACATTATTTAGTGAAACAACGTGCACCTGATCTACTAAATTGTGCACACTTTTTCTTCTTGTCCCCCCAAAAGTTTTTTTGCCACGACACCACCAGGGCTCTGTAGTTATCAGTGCTTTGAACACATTTAATTGAATGTCACTGAAATACACTAAATACTACTGAAATACACTAAATACATGTTGGGACATTTTACTAGATACAAATAAATTACAAAAAAGTATTTTTTTTTCCTCTAATACACTTAAATGTGATAATGCTCTCCATTACTTGCATTGGCATCAAATTTATGGCACATTTTAAGTACAATTAAATACTCTCTGACTGTTTTGATTTACTGTTCACTGATGTTATATGTAAACTTTTATTTACTTAAGCATGTTTGTTTCTGACTATTTAAGGCATCAGTGGTGCCAGTGTCTCTGTAGACACTCAGGATTAGCAATTGAACCAATAGCTCTTACACATCCACAGATTCTACTTTCTGAGTCTCTCTTTCTTGTTCTGCTGATTTTACACCCATCATCTTTATTTATATTAATACAAATACACTAAAATACACAAAATGTGCATGATGCTAAAGTGCAGTAACTTTCAGATGTGTACACACATGCAAGTCTATCTGCTATATGAAGATGAAGTGTGTATGTTGTGTCTTACCTCTTTACCTTTTAAGACTCTGGTGATGTCATCACTCAATGCTCCACCATCCTTATTCTCTAAGTCCTTGAACTCAGTGAAGACAAATCTCAGCTGTTTTCCTTTTTGATCCATAATATTATATGTTTTGTTCTGGAATTAAAAGAGTCAGTTAGCTGGAATACACTGGAAGCAATATGATTACATACAAATAATATACATAATGTATCACCTAAAATGAGGTAGTTTGAATTTAGCCTGCCTTGCTAAATATTGATTATGTGTGTCCATAAAAAACAATGGAAAGAAAATGAAAAGGCCGTGGCATTATTTCAAGAAATGTGTTATCAATACACTATATTCTGAATCAGCTTGCTGTCTATGCCAACATACATCTTTAGTGTGGCTTTGGCCAGAGGCCAAGTCTGTTACGCATTCCTGAAAGGTGCAGTTGATGGAGTTGATGATGCTGGATTTCCCTGCTCCAGATGGCCCACATAGCAGGAAGTGAAGGTGACTGACCTCTGGGTTGCTGGGCACAAAGTCCCTCAGGAATCGTTTAACCCTTTCATTTTCTCTGTGTAACACACACACACACACACACACACACACACACACACACACACACACACACACACACACACACACACATACACACATTTAAAGACATGTCATCAAATCCTATCCTGCTTTCAGCTTTTGGTAGGCTCTAGTCCAGGTCTCCAACAGGTAGTTCTCTGATGTGAATCATTGGTAGTGCACACCTAATTTGGAAAATAAAGGTGCCACAAATTTAGATGACACTTCAAATGAGTATTTGAACTGTGTTGTAAATGTGCAAGGAAAGGCTGCTAACATTTTCTCCAGGCCTATCAGTAACACCGATGTAAGATAGTAGAGCAGATCTCGACCATATTGATTTTGTCAAAGTAGCTCTTGGAGGATAAAAGGTTGGAGACCCCTGCTCCAGTCAAATGCTAAAGGTGACAAGTACACACTGACAACGGGATTCACACCGTGGCAACCGCATATAACATTGTCAACATAAAAAAACAAACAAACAAACAAAAACAAAACAACAACAACAAAAATCAAGACATGTACACATTCTACAAGAGTAGAATGAGGAATGATAAGTATTGTCTTACTGCCAGTGAATAGTTCTCCAGTCTGCATCATATTCTGCAATACAGACATACAGTTGTTCTGGTCAAGACCCGCATGGAATAAAACACATCTGTGTTCAAGATCATGACAAACTCGCAATGAGGGTAGAAATTCAAAATCAAGTAAGCCTAAAGGTGTTTTAAAGAAAAAAAAAAGTACCTAGTAGTTTGACATCTATAGAGCCTGTCACTGCATCACGAAATTTCCACAACTCCAAAGAGTAAGTCCCCTCATCATTCTCTCTAGCATCTCTGATTGTCAGTGTGAAGTGGTTGTAGTCATCTGATTGGGTGATGCTGATTCTGTCATCGTCTTTAAGTAATTGACTCCCTTTCATCCATTGGCCATAAGCTGGAGTGTTGGCCTTCCAGCTCAAATTTATGTCGGCCCCTCTTTTGACATTTACCACCACTTGTTCACCTGATGCAATTTCACAAAACACAGATAAATATAATGTAGAAATACACTAAATACATGAATCACCAAATTACAACTACATCTGTATTTATTACATTGATGTGTCATATTTTGGATGTCACATCCCCTGTGCACAGTGATACACTTTGCCATTTTATTTATGTATTTAATTATTTATTTGGAGTAAATGTGTGTCAACAAGTCATACATTATTAAGCTTGTGTAGAAGGACATTACATTTACAAAATTGGCTGTATGTCACCACCCTGTCCTGTCTGTCTCTGTTTCTTCACATTTCCTCCCTGTCTCCAGCGTTAACAATCTTAATTGAATCCAATCACGCCTCTCACTTCCTCGTTTTCTGTTAATCACTGGTTATGGCTCCACCTGCTGTCACTGGCTGTTCCCTATCGTTCTCCCCAGCTGTGTCTTGTTTTCCCCTAATCACTGTGGGTATTTATTCCCCCTGTTTCATCCACTCCTTGTTGGTGAATTAGCGAACCTGCACACGTCTATAGCTGAAGGCAAGCAACACAATCCTGACTCCTGTTTGGTCCTCTGTCTGCATCTGTTTCCAGTCCGTTCCCTTTTTCCCCGTCTGGTTCCCGGTCTGTTTCTGTTTGTCTCCGTCTCCTGTAAGATCGTCTGCCTGTTGCCGAACCCGGACGGCCTGTGCCCCTGGTTTCCGACCCTTTGCCTGCCCACGACCTACACTCTGCTCACATGTCCTGGATTCCGACCCGTGCACTGTCTTCGACTAACGCTCTGCGCTCTAGCCCCGGCTACTGATCCGCCGCCTGTCTGCGACTCTCGCCTGCTCTCTTGCCCCGGTTTCCGACTCGCCGCCCGTCCCCGACCAACGCTCTACTCCTCTGCCCCGGTAACCCGACCCGACGTCTGTTCGACCACGAGTGCTCCTGCCTGCCCTTCCCTGCTCTGCGCGCTTCCTACACCTCCGTGCCGAGGGCGCTCTCACGGAGCACATTCACACTCCCTTTTCCCCCAATCCCTAAGATTAGTGCAACATCGTGGTCCACTCTGTTTCGTGACTGTATATCCTTTAATAGAATATCAAATTACCTTTTAACTCGGGGTCATCAAATGGTTCTGTTAAAAAGACAGAAATAATAATAAAAAACAGGTAACAGGGAGGCCTCTCTTATAACTTGCCTTATGAATCAGACTCTCTTGTTTCATAAATCTCATTGGGCATACAATTAATTTGTTGTGTGTGGGGAACTTTAAATCTACTGGTTCTGCCTTCAATTTCTGTTCACTGGAGATGAAAAATCTATTTACAGTAAACCAAAGGCCTTGTAGTGAAATGCAATATTAAGCAGAGGTACTAGGGGGTGGTAGCCAGACTGAGGAGACATACAGTTCAAGGATTCAAAAGTTATGTTGTGTTCTCTAAGGGGCAATTAAACAAATAGCACCAGTGTTACAACAAATAATTTGACATACTTGACAGTGCTGTTCCCATGACAATGGCTAAACAAATGAGAAGAAAATTATCAGCCAAATAATAAAAGAACAGTGTAGGACAAAGCAGGTAAATTCATTCAGCATCTAATCAGAAGTGTACATAGCAGAAAGTGCAATATGTGCAGTGTGTAGAGTTAAGAGCAGTTATGTACAGATAAGGGCAGTGCAAAAGTGAGAATAGATATGTGCAGCTTTTGTACAAATAAATGATGGTGGAAGTAAATATATTCAGATTATGTACAAATAAGTTATGGTGGGAATAGTTATGTGCAGATTATATACAAACAAGTTATGGTGGGAATAGTTATGTGCAGATTATGTACAAATAAATTATGGTGGGAATAGTTATGTGCAGATTATGTACAAAATAAATTATGGGAGCAGTTTTTTACAGATAGGGCAGTGTAAAAAAAAATGGGTATATTCATCTGGACATTGCTCTTTTGTAAATCAATACTAATTTATACCCTTTTACACTGCCCTATCTGTAAATAACTGCTCCCATAACTTATTTGTACAAAATCTACACAGAACTATTAAATACAGTATTCACAAGTTTTACTGTCACGTCCACAGCATTTAGTGCTATACTTGATCAATAATCAGATTTCCTGATCAACTGCTCAAAAACATCTAAACCATTTTGGAAGCTATGGTATCGACACTGCCACGACTCCAGTGGCAAGAAGAATGACAACAACAAAAATATTTTATACTATGCAAATGAACTGATTACATACAGACATCTGTACTGGTATCCATACCGCGACAACATCAACATATATAAGCAGAACACGTATAAACACGAATTCCATCATGACATAAACATGACATGACATCAACAACTCACCAGAGTGTACAAATCAGTTTGAGAGGTCTGTATGTGTCTTTCTCTCTGTCTGTGTAGCTCTCGCTCATACTGCACTGTCTGTGCAATCACAGTTTCCCTTTTGCTTTTACCCTTTCACCTGTTCGAAAACAGGCTCCGTACAATATCCCCTAAATTTTAATCTAATTATTTAATTATTTTAGCAGGGACAATGTGCAATAACATACAAAGCTTCTATAGAACAAGGACATATGCATGATGCATTGATTTGCATGAGGTTTTAGCAAAATCATGCTATCTCAGGGCTATTCTGCTTGAGTGGCAGTACCTGGGTGTTAAAGCCGTACCTTTCAGGAGGACTACAAAGCAGTTGAATGTTGCAGTTGAAAGATCTTTCATCAGTCGTCTATGGTATCAAATACTCTAATCTGTTCTAGGAAAAAAAGATTATGAAGAAAGTACACTACCAAAGAATGTGGTTGTTTCACATAGTTGCTGACTATGGCGTCACTTAGTCGCTTAAAAGAGAGACAAATAATCAGGTTGTCTTTTTGTGTCTGAGGTCTACGCCCTGTGTAAACCAGCAATGAGAATGTTTAACAGACCAGTAGATCCACAGATATAACAAAATGAAGTACTACAACAACAACAATAACCACAATAACTACTACTACTAATAATAATAATAATGATGATGATGATGATGATAAAAATCATTAAATGTTCAATATAGCATGGATGACCCTTCTCTTATCAGTCAGACTGCTGAAAACTGGAATTTCAACTTTGACTGCCATATGATGTCTCCTGGTTCAGATCAGAACATCTTATTACATAGCATTTTTGTTCCCATTCTCACCCTACACCTGTCATACAGGTTTGTACACCTGACACTTACTGTGCATTATTCCCATGTCATAAGGAGTGGTTGAGTTGTAAAAGGACATATCATATGTGTACACAGCTACTTGGGAGTTCTCCCCTGAGAAATTTTAGAAAAGTTGGATCCAATTTCTAGTATTTATCTAGTGCAATGTTAAGATAGCTTTTTAAAGCAATAATTCAATGACTTACCTAATGGACCATGATCTATTTGGGACACTAACTGCTGCATTTGTACAAACTACTGAGCATTACAGCAGTATTTTTTACAACTCGACTACTGCTACTTTATGTCCAACAGCAAGTATCTAAGAAGACACAAATGAATTGAGGGCACTGCCCCTTTGATTTGTTGGTGTTTGAGATTTACAGTTTTGTCAAATACAGCCACTAGTGGGAGCTAAAACACAGTCAAACATATCTTCTGATGGTCAATGTGTCCAGTTGTGTAGTCCAAAAAGAAGTCCAGTTGCATATAACCGATCACCCTGACTACCATGACCTGGATGAATGAGAATCTACATTTCCTCTGATGATGTGTCATGATAATGGCAAATTGACTGCATGCAGCACTCATCTACTCTTGAAAATTAAAAGTAGGCCTTACTGTAACAAGGACTCATATTCTCTCAAATAATCACACATTATTGAAAATTAAAATGCCTTATACACAATGATAGCAGTAAAGAAGTTCTGTTAAGAACTTTTCAAAAATAAGAATTATTAATAAATAAGAAAATTACACTCTTTTTGGGAAAAAAATAACTTTTCAAGTAAAATTGTCTACCAGTGCAGCAAGAAAATTGCATGCACTAAGATTTCTTGAAGCAAGAAAAATACAGACATGAAAGTCTTGATTTAAGAAAATATTGCTTGTTTCAGTATGTATGATAACATATTTAAGCAAATAATAAGATTAATTTTCTTATTTCTGAAGTATAGTATATAGAAACTAGCCAAATTTGCTCAAAACTAATCACCAAAATGATGAAAACAAGACAAATGCTCTTGAATCTAGGACAATGAAGCTTGAATCTAGGATAATAAAGCAATGATCCGTCATGTCATGTTTATGACAGGCTCATGTCACTCTTACGTAGACACCTTCAAGTAAAGTGTTACCCTAAGTTTCAATATCAAGTTTAACCCTCTACTGCATGCATTCTGATGCAATCATGGAAAAAATATATTTTTAAAAATATTTTATATATAAAAAAAAAAACTATATACATTTTTCCAACACATAACTCAATAACTCATGGGTAATGTAGAGGGAAAACTGAGAAAACAAAACACACAAAAGTAAATATTGCAATTAGAATAGAAAACAAATGACAGTGTAGTATGTAATGACTGCCTAATAGATACAAAGACCCAACAACATTTTGTAAATTTTTTTCTTTCTGTTTAGTGAGCTATTCAATATGAAATGTTTTGAAACAGTTATTTTCACTATTGAAGCAGAGGTGTACCTTGCACTTCAAACAGATTACCCTAATGATTCCCTTGCAGGCAGGATTTTTGCACCTTCCTTTCACTGCACTCATCTCTGGCCAGTGGTCAAGGTGCATACTGCTTGAGGGAAGTGGGGCAATATTGTGCCACTTCTCCTCAATATGGACCTCTACACTCTGCGAGCGTCTGCCTTTCCGTTTGGTGGTGCTCTTGTTGACTTGGGTAAGGCAGCATGCAACATTCACTTTGAAATTAAGTAAACTCAGTTGCATTTTCTCTGGAACTTGGCATGGCTACTTTAACGCAGTCTCTGCCATGCTTGCACAACTGTGAGATCCAACATGTGAAACACAATGCAGTGGTGCCACTTTTTTATCTAAGTTTAGTACGGTACAAGGCAGTGAGGGCATCCAATAAACCAACTCCACCCATGCTTTTATTGTACAACTTCACAATGTTGGGGCACTCTACTGTAGTCCCACCTCTGCACTCTGGTGGTGGGGTTTGCTGCTGCAAAGGTGCTGAGGAGGGTGACTGGACTGTTGTCGTACCATTTACTGGCCTTCAGAATGACACCATTATGTTTTGCCTCCATCTCCTCCCATGTTCCCCTACCTGTAGCCTTCATTTCCTTGTCTTTCGTGAAAGCGCATCCAGATAATCTATTCTTTCTCACAGTTCCTATACTGTGGATTTTAAGTTTCTCGAGTGCAACTTGAAGGTCAACCCCACAAAACCAATTGTCATAAAAGAGTTTGTATGACATATTGGGAGGAATGACTGAGGCCAATCTGAGCACAACATTTCCACTTGAGCCAATGTCATGAACTTCCTCAACTGCAGGAGCAGCACCTGTGTAGAACTCAAAATTGTGAACTATTCCATGTTGATCTGCTAACACAAAAATCTTGTAACCCCACCGTTGAATTTTATTGAAAGTAAGACTAATTTTCACAGGTCACAAATTTAGTCTGTTCATAAAATGTGGTAGAGAGGGTCCTTCCGACCAAATGACATAAAGGTCATCTTTAACTGACGCAGCAAGTCAAAACTGGCAGCAAGGCCATCAAGCAATATATGAGCTCTGAGCAGAAAAGTGATGATCAGATCCAATGTCTTACTTTGATCCCAGACCTATTACATTTTGCAAATAATGATGCAAGTACACCTCCTAGTCATAGGCTACTGTGGAGAACCCCAAGGATGATCCATGGGCATTTGTGATGTCATTGTCTTTGCAATAATGGGAATATTGGATTTTCTCAAAACGCTACGTTTTCACAGACCCCATATTTTGTCCATTCCTCATGAAGGTTGGCAAATGTAATGTTCAGACTAAGCCTGATAAAAAGCTACCTATTGTCATTTTGATGCAGGGAACCTTTAACCCAATACAGCAACTCAAATTTTGAGGCAGTCACAAAACATCATGTAAGGTCATATCGTGGAAAATAGTGCTGTGTGTATGTGGGCAGTGGACTAACTGGTAATCGCAGTGGTTGTGGTGGGGGGCCAGTGTGCTGTGTGTGTGTGTGTGTGAAGGGGGGGGGGGGGGGGGGTTTAACCAGTCGCAAAACTGTTGACTAGCAGAACCAGAAGAAGCTCTTATCCTGCAGGCTGTGGGGACAGTTCCCTTGTGATCCCTGTGCTGAGGTGTTTTACTAATTGGGTGTGGTGATGTTCTTAATTGTGTGCCATGTTTCTTTCTTAAACAAATATTTTAAATAGGTTTTAGTTCTACCTCTGGGAAGGCCATCTAAAACTTTTGGGGGCATTGGCCAAATTGAAGGGGACTTCAAATATCAAAACAGTTATCTTAAACTTAAAAAAGTTTTGCACTCCAGATCTACCAGGGAATTCACAAAAGTCAATGGTGTTATCAGTCGTGTTATCAGTTGTTCCAACAGTCACACTTCTCCTAGTCCTACTTTATAGCTACTGTTTACATACTTTATAAAGGAGGGCACAAACATGTTATGTTATGTGTTATATGTGGCCATACTGGCCATACTGCCATACTGGCATCAGCCATAAATGTGATATAAAGACACTCAAAATGTTTTAGTTTTTTTTTTTTTTTTTAATTTAGAAAATCCTTGCAGTCAAGGGCTGCCATTGTTGTTCTGGTCCTAATGCTTAATGGGTAGTGAGTGACCCACTGGGTTGCGCTCCATGCACAAGCATTGGCATCTGGTCCAAGAATATGCTTGGCTGTCGAAACTGGACAAACTGCATACAGGTCCCACCTGCTTGTAAATGCCAGCTGTGGAGACAAGTTTATTGGATGCTTTGTCATGATTGCAGTATATACAACAGTGTGTCTGATGTAGGCCTATTTGCATTCTTTTTATCTGTGGTAACTCATCGCTGCTTGCAGCTATTAGTGTTTTTGTTGTTGCTGCTGCTTCTTATGATGATGATGATGATGATGATGATGATGATGATGATGATGATAATGGCAATATCAATGATGATGCTAATGATTGAACTTGACTGATTTTCCTGTTGTTGTTGTTGTTGTTGTTGTTTTAGCACAGCCATGGGAGCATTTCCAACAAGTATGTCCAGCAAACATGTTAATACTACTAATACTACATCTAATTTTGGGTAAACTGGTAACACTTTAGAATAACAGATAACTCATTAGTAACACTTGCTAAGTTATGAGCTAGTCGTGAACAAACAATTTATGTAGATTTGTAAATGATTAAGAAATGTTCAAATGAGTGTGTATTCCCCCAAAACAATAATCTACATCTGCTATTCTAAAGTCTTGCTGATAAACAAAATCTCAAATTTATGAGATACTTTCATTGATCAGTACAACAACTTGATGTACCAGATGTATATATATTTTTTTGTTGTTGTTTTTTTACAGTAAGAATCTTTTCTAATCCAATTATTCATTGTGTGAACCATTGTGTTACCATACAATTTGTCTGTCTGGTGTCATATATAAACTAATAATAATAATAGTGACAATTGTAGGATCATTAAAATGATTTCCCACAACTAAAATTTTAATTCGTTCTTGGTCTCGAGAAGGATATGTGTTGGTCTCCCTAAATACGCACTCGTATTCAGAAAGACCCCACGGAAACCTCACTAAATCGGTTTTGGAACTCTGGGGGACATCTTAAGTTTCATCCATAATAGCAACGTCACGTCACACACAATGGTTTGGGGCTGACACACCCATTAGCGGGCTAAACCGAGTGGATTAATTACGTTGGATGAAATGTAACCGGACCTCCTTAAGCAGAGTTATGGCTTTAAAAGTTGGCATGTGACAGCCAACAAGAATAAAACCCACAAAATACCGTTTATGTAAGACTTCTCTTTCTGTAAGATAGAAAATATGAACTACACATTAATTTGTAGATTTTGCACATTATTCAGTTGACCAATGGAAACATCAGTACCTCTACTCAGTTTAGAACTGTTGCCTATGAACAGTTGATGGTTTGTAGCAGGCTAGCCCTATGTATGCTATTGGTTACACCTGAATTTATCCACATGACATCTTTAACACTCTAACATGTCCATACGATCTTGTTTTCAACAAGTAAAGTCAGCCAGTTTGCTGTGTACACTAATTATACTCAATTTGCCTGTTACCAAGCTATACCAATTGCAAAGTTACCAAGCTACATAACCAAGCAGCACCAATCAGTTATGTGAAAGCAACTCTTTAAAACTGTACGTTTTTTTAAAAACAAATTGTTTAATGTCCTATGACTTGCACAGGAAATGAAATAGGTGTTCAGTGTAACTGTGTAACAGTTACACAGGTGTAACAGTGTAACCTCTTTGAGTTCCCATTCAGATGAACGCTGAGAACAATCACTGCTGACAGACTTTTACGCAGATCTTCACATTTAAAAATAATTCATTGACAATGGGTCCTTATAAGTTTGGATAAACATTCGATCACCTGATGGTCATATGATGAGGAGAATATGATGGGAATCAACTATGTGAATCAGATAACCTATATTTGTCATGAAGAAGAAATTGTTGTGCGTCAGTTACTGGACGGAACCAGAGAAAGACGAGGAGTCAGAATAGTAATAATAATAATAATAATAATTATTATTATTATTATTATTATTATTATTATTATTATTATTATAATAATAATTAGACAAAATGTTTAATTTCTTTCATCTTTTTCTCAGTAGACTGATTTCTCTCTTTCTGTCTTACAGAACCAGTTATATCAGTTAAGTGACCCTGTCCCTCCCAGACACACACACACACACTCACACACGCACACACATACTAGGTAAGTTTAGTGTCATTTTGTGAGTGATTTCTTATTATTTGTACTGATTTCTTATTATTTGTACTGATCAAGAAGACCAAACGGTGTTGTTTGAACTATTAATTCACTGATGACCACTGCTTATAATTGATGCCGTTGCAGAATATGATGTGGACTGGAGGAAAATTGACTGGAAGTAAGTGAACATTCAATCCATGATGTACAATCCATGGTACACACATCAGAAACAAACAGTTAAAATGTATTATGTACATGTCATATAATATCTTTAGTTTAATTTTAGACAATTTTTTGTTCAGTTGTATTTCAAACATCACAATATTTTTAGGCTACACTGAAAAGCAAAAGCTATAATCTGTCGATTTAGCCTGTGTCTCTGTGTGTTTGTGTGTGTATGTGTGCGTGTGTGTGTGTGTGTGTGTCCTACAGAGGCAAACAAACATTGGTAAAATCCCTCTGTGCATTTAAATCCCACAACCCAGAGATCAAAGATTGTTTCAAAGCATAGACAACGTCCATGGCAGTCACTGTCTTTCTGTTTGCGTGCTCGGTTTAAGTCACAGCATCACGAATCACGTTCTCATGGAAAACCTTCAACACACCACAAGTCTCCTCGTAAATCAGACCGGAGATACGTTTCACACCACCACGACCAGCTACACGTCGGATTGCGGGCTTAGTGATTCCCTGGATGTTATCACGGAGCACTTTACGGTGGTGCTTAGCGCCCCCCTTTCCATGTCCATAAAATTGTCCAAAATCTACACAGAACTATTAAATACAGTATTCACAAGTTTTACTGTCACGTCCACAGCATTTAGTGCCATACTTGATCAATAATCAGATTTCCTGATCAAGTGCTCAAAAACATTGATTTTGGAACAACGATTTTGGAAGCTATGGTATCGACACTGCCACGATTCCAAGAATGACAACAAGAAAAATATTTTACAGAACACGTATAAACACGAATTCCATCATGACATCTGTACATGGTATCCATACCGCGACAACATCAACAACTAAGCAGAACACGTATAAACACATTCCCATGACATAAACAGACATGTCAACAACTCACCAAGTGTACAAATCAGTTTGAGAGGTCTGTATGTGTCTTTCTCTCTGTCTGTGTAGCTCTCTCTCATACTGCACTGTCTGTGCAATCACAGTTTCCCTTTTGCTTTTACCCTTTCACCTCTTCGAAAACAGGCTCCGTACAATATCCCCTATCACTTGTAATTGAAATGTTAATCTAATTATTTAATTATTTTAGCAGGGACAATGTGCAATAACATACCAAGCTTCTATAGAACAAGGAAATATGCATGATGCATTGATTTGCATGAGGTTTTAGCAAAATCATGCTATCTCAGGGCTATTCTGCTTGAGTGGCAGTACCTGGGTGTTAAAGTTAAAGCCGTACCTTTCAGGAGGACTACAAAGCAGTTGAATGTTGCAGTTGAAAGATCTTTCATCAGCCGTCTTTGGTATCAAATACTCTAATCTGTTCTAGGAAAAAAAGATTATGAAGAAAGTACACTACCAAAGAATGTGGTTGTTTCACATAGTTGCTGACTATGGCGTCACTTAGTCGCTTAAAAGAGAGACAAATAATCAGGTTGTCTTTTTGTGTCTGAGGTCTACGCCCTGTGTAAACCAGCAATGAGAATGTTTAACAGACCAGTAGATCCACAGATATAACAAAATGAAGTACTACAACAACAACAATAACCACAATAACTACTACTACTACTACTAATAATAATAATGATGATGATGATGATAAAAATCATTAAATGTTCAATATAGCATGGATGACCCTTCTCTTATCAGTCAGACTGCTGAAAACTGGAATTTCAACTTTGACTGCCATATGATGTCTCCTGGTTCAGATCAGAACATCTTATTACATAGCATTTTTGTTCCCATTCTCACCCTACACCTGTCATACAGGTTTGTATACCTGACACTTACTGTGCATTATTCCCATGTCATAAGGAGGGTTGAGTTGTAAAAGGACATATCATATGTGTACACAGCTACTTGGGAGTTCTCCCCTGAGAAATTTTAGAAAAGTTGGATCCAATTTCTAGTATTTATCTAGTGCAATGTTAAGATAGCTTTTTAAAGCAATAATTCAATGACTTACCTAATGGACCATGATCTATTTGGGACACTAACTGCTGCATTTGTACAAACTACTGAGCATTACAGCAGTATTTTTTACAACTCGACTACTGCTACTTTATGTCCAACAGCAAGTATCTAAGAAGACACAAATGAATTGAGGGCACTGCCCCTTTGATTTGTTGGTGTTTGAGATTTACAGTTTTGTCAAATACAGCCACTAGTGGGAGCTAAAACACAGTCAAACATATCTTCTGATGGTCAATGTGTTCAGTTGTGTAGTCCAAAAAGAAGTCCAGTTGCATATAACCGATCACCCTGACTACCATGACCTGGATGAATGAAAATCTACATTTCCTCTGATGATGTGTCATGATAATGGCAAATTGACTGCATGCAGCACTCATCTACTCTTCCAAACATTCATAGGATTTGACTGACTCATATTCTCTCAAATAATCATTCACATTATTGAAAATTAAAAGTAGGCCTTACTGTAACAAGGACACAATGATACAAGTCAAGAAGTTCAGTTAATAACTTTTCAAAAATAAGAATTATTAATAAATAAGAAAATTACACTCTTTTTGGGAAAAAAATAACTTTTCAAGTAAAATTGTCTACCAGTGCAGCAAGAAAATTGCATGCACTAAGATTTCTTGAAGCAAGAAAAATACAGACATGAAAGTCTTGATTTAAGAAAATATTGCTTGTTTCAGTATGTATGCATAACATATTTAAGCAAATAATAAGATTAATTTTCTTATTTCTGAAGTATAGTATATAGAAACTAGCCAAATTTGCTCAAAACTAGTCACCAAAATGATGAAAACAAGACAAATGCTCTTGAATCTAGGACAATGAAGCTTGAATCTAGGATAATAAAGCAATGATCCGTCATGTCATGTCATGTTTATGACAGGCTCTTATGTAGACACCTTCAAGTAAAGTGTTACCCTAAGTTTCAATATCAAGTTTAACCCTCTACTGCATGCATTATGATGCAATCATGGAAAAAATATATTTTTAAAAATATTTTATATATAAAAAAAAAAACTATATACATTTTTCCAACACATAACTCAATAACTCATGGGTAATGTAGAGGGAAAACTGAGAAAACAAAACACACAAAACTAAATATTGCAATTAGAATAGAAAACAAATGACAGTGTAGTATGTAATGACTGCCTAATAGATACAAAGACCCAACAACATTTTGTAAATTTTTTTCTTTCTGTTTAGTGAGCTATTCAATATGAAATGTTTTGAAACAGTTATTTTCACTATTGAAGCAGAGGTGTACCTTGCACTTCAAACAGATTACCCTAATGATTCCCTTGCAGCCAGGATTTTTGCACCTTCCTTTCACTGCACTCATCTCTGGCCAGTGGTCAAGGTGCATACTGCTTGAGGGAAGTGGGGCAATATTGTGCCACTTCTCCTCAATATGGACCTCTACACTCTGCGAGCGTCTGCCTTTCCGTTTGGTGGTGCTCTTGTTGACTTGGGTAAGGCAGCATGCAACATTCACTTTGAAATTAAGTAAACTCAGTTGCATTTTCTCTGGAACTTGGCATGGCTACTTTAACGCAGTCTCTGCCATGCTTGCACAACTGTGGGATCCAACATGTGAAACACAATGCAGTGGTGCCACTTTTTTATCTAAGTTTAGTACGGTACAAGGCAGTGAGGGCATCCAATAAACCAACTCCACCCATGCTTTTATTGTACAACTTCACAATGTTGGGGCACTCTACTGTAGTCCCACCTCTGCACTCTGGTGGTGGGGTTTGCTGCTGCAAAGGTGCTGAGGAGGGTGACTGGACTGTTGTCGTACCATTTTACGGCCTTCAGAATGACACCATTATGTTTTGCCTCCATCTCCTCCCATGTTCCCCTACCTGTAGCCTTCATTTCCTTGTC
Organism: Tenualosa thibaudeaui; assembly: GCA_027481765.1. Classification (NCBI taxonomy): domain Eukaryota; kingdom Metazoa; phylum Chordata; class Actinopteri; order Clupeiformes; family Clupeidae; genus Tenualosa; species Tenualosa thibaudeaui. Next base: position 323,322 of record JAIFZK010000214.1, read on the forward strand.
TTTCGTGAAAGCGCATCCAGATAATCTATTCTTTCTCACAGTTCCTATACTGTGGATTTTAAGTTTCTCGAGTGCAACTTGAAGGTCAACCCCACAAAACCAATTGTCATAAAAGAGTTTGTATGACATATTGGGAGGAATGACTGAGGCCAATCTGAGCACAACATTTCCACTTGCCAATGTCATGAACTTCCTCAACTGCAGGAGCAGCACCTGTGTAGAACTCAAAATTGTGAACTATTCCATGTTGATCTGCTAACACAAAAATCTTGTAACCCCACCGTTGAATTTTATTGAAAGTAAGACTAATTTTCACAGGTCACAAATTTAGTCTGTTCATAAAATGTGGTAGAGAGGGTCCTTCCGACCAAATGACATAAAGGTCATCTTTAACTGACGCAGCAAGTCAAAACTGGCAGCAAGGCCATCAAGCAATATATGAGCTCTGAGCAGAAAAGTGATGATCAGATCCAATGTCTTACTTTGATCCCAGACCTATTACATTTTGCAAATAATGATGCAAGTGCACCTCCTAGTCATAGGCTACTGTGGAGAACCCCAAGGATGATCCATGGGCATTTGTGATGTCATTGTCTTTGCAATAATGGGAATATTGGATTTTCTCAAAAACGCTTACGTTTTCACAGACCCCATATTTTGTCCATTCCTCATGAAGGTTGGCAAATGTAATGTTCAGACTAAGCCTGATAAAAAGCTACCTATTGTCATTTTGATGCAGGCAACCTTTAACCCAATACAGCAACTCAAATTTTGAGGCAGTCACAAAACATCATGTAAGGTCATATCGTGGAAAATAGTGCTGTGTGTATGTGGGCAGTGGACTTACTGGTAATCGCAGTGGTTGTGGTGGGGGGCCAGTGTGCTGTGTGTGTGTGTGTGTGTGAAGGGGGGGGGGGGGGGGGGGGTTAACCAGGCGCATAACTGGGGACTAGCAGAACCAGAAGAAGCTCTTATCCTGCAGGCTGTGGGGACAGTTCCCTTGTGATCCCTGTGCTGAGGTGTTTTACTAATTGGGTGTGGTGATGTTTTTAATTGTGTGCCATGTTTCTTTTTGAAACAAATATTTTAAATAGGTTTTAGTTCTACCTCTGGGAAGGCCATCTAAAACTTTTGGGGGCATTGGCCAAATTGAAGGGGACTTCAAATATCAAAACAGTTATCTTAAACTTAAAAAAGTTTTGCACTCCAGATCTACCAGGGAATTCACAAAAGTCAATGGTGTTATCAGAGTCACTAAGATCTGGTAAATGTATTTGCAACTTATTGCAAATGCCACTAATACTTAGTTATTGCTTATAGTACAAAAATGTACACATACACTACAACTTGAAGAAGGTTTTCCATATTGAGTATGATTTTTCAGAGGTTGAATACACAGGGAAAGCAAAAGTGAATTCTGTGAAAGGCGGGAACTCCTTAAGGCAGGGCATGTGCTATTTCAGAGTGAGAGTTACACACACAGTCACAGAGTGACCACATACCTTGGACACATATTACAGACTATCACTGGTAAGATGATGTAATGTTATAAATAATTAGTCATTTTATTTATTACACAGCTCTTTATGATGCTGTATAATGCTCCATTCACTTCTGTAGCACTGGTGCTTTGCTGTCAAGGAAAGTGAAAGAATGTTGCCATAACCAATGAGCTGATCTGTCAGTTAACAGACTTTCTTTCTTTCTTTCTTTTTGCCGAAGCTATTATATATCTTAGTTAAAATTACTATAAACTAATAAATAATAAACAATGTTTCATAGTCATGTTGGGGCTTATTCAACGATAATGACGTTATCTCAATAGATTGCTGTTATACTGCACGTGATCTTTACTGCAAGTAAAGATTACATAGAATAAATATGAATGAATGAATGAATGAATGAAATCATCTTTGATGTATCACAGATTATTTAGATGGAATTTACCCAGCTAGGCCACTTACAACCTTATATTTAAGGCTAGGAATTGTTTCAGCAAATGTTGATTTTCCAACTTGTTCCAACAGTCACACTTCTCCTAGTCCTACTTTATAGCTACTGTTTACATACTTTATAAAGGAGGGCACAAACATGTTATGTTATGTGTTATATGTGACCACACTGGCCATACTGCCATACTGGCATCAGCCATAAATGTGACATAAAGACACTCAAAATGTTTTAGTTTTTTTTTTTTTTTTAATTTAGAAAATCCTTGCAGTCAAGGGCTGCCATTGTTGTTCTGGTCCTAATGCTTAATGGGTAGTGAGTGACCCACTGGGTTGCGCTCCATGCACAAGCATTGGCATCTGGTCCAAGAATATGCTTGGCTGTCGAAACTGGACAAACTGCAAACAGGTCCCACCTGCTTGTAAATGCCAGCTGTGGAGACAAGTTTATTGGATGCTTTGTCATGATTGCAGTATATACAACAGTGTGTCTGATGTAGGCCTATTTGCATTCTTTTTATCTGTGGTAACTCATCGCTGCTTGCAGCTATTAGTGTTTTTGTTGTTGCTGCTGCTTCTTATGATGATGATGATGATGATGATGATGATGATGATGATGGCAATATCAATGATGATGCTAATGATTGAACTTGACTGATTTTCCTGTTGTTGTTGTTGTTGTTGTTGTTGTTGTTGTTTTAGCACAGCCATGGGAGCATTTCCAACAAGTATATCCAGCAAACATGTTAATACTACTAATACTACATCTAATTTTGGGTAAACTGGTAACACTTTAGAATAACAGATAACTCATTAGTAACACTTGCTAAGTTATGAGCTAATCGTGAACAAACAATTTATGTAGATTTGTAAATGATTAAGAAATGTTCAAATGAGTGTGTATTCCCCCAAAACAATAATCTACATCTGCTATTCTAAAGTCTTGCTGATAAACAAAATCTCAAATTTATGAGATACTTTCATTTATCAGTACAACAACTTGATGTACCAGATGTATATATATTTTTTTGTTGTTGTTTTTTTACAGTAAGAATCTTTTCTAATCCAATTATTCATTGTGTGAACCATTGTGTTACCATACAATTTGTCTGTCTGGTGTCATATATAAACTAATAATAATAATAGTGACAATTGTAGGATCATTAAAATGATTTCCCACAACTAAAATTTTAATTCGTTCTTGGTCTCGAGAAGGATATGTGTTGGTCTCCCTAAATACGCACTCATATTCAGAAAGACCCCACGGAAACCTCACTAAATCGGTTTTGGAACTCTGGGGGACATCTTAAGTTTAATCCATAATAGCAACGTCACGTCACACACAATGGTTTGGGGCTGACACACCCATTAGCGGGCTAAACCGAGTGGATTAATTACGTTGGATGAAATGTAACCGGACCTCCTTAAGCAGAGTTATGGCTTTAAAAGTTGGCATGTGACAGCCAACAAGAATAAAACCCACAAAATACCGTTTATGTAAGACTTCTCTTTCTGTAAGATAGAAAATATGAACTACACATTAATTTGTAGATTATGCACATTATTCAGTTGACCAATGGAAACATCAGTACCTCTACTCAGTTTAGAACTGTTGCCTATGAACAGTTGATGGTTTGTAGCAGGCTAGCCCTATGTATGCTATTGGTTACACCTGAATTTATCCACATGACATCTTTAACACTCTAACATGTCCATACGATCTTGTTTTCAACAAGTAAAGTCAGCCAGTTTGCTGTGTACACTAATTATACTCAATTTGCCTGTTACCAAGCTATACCAATTGCAAAGTTACCAAGCTACATAACCAAGCAGCACCAATCAGTTATGTGAAAGCAACTCTTTAAAACTGTACGTTTTTTTAAAAACAAATTGTTTAATGTCCTATGACTTGCACAGGAAATGAAATAGGTGTTCAGTGTAACTGTGTAACAGTTACACAGGTGTAACAGTGTAACATCTTTGAGTTCCCATTCAGATGAACGCTGAGAACAATCACTGCTGACAGACTTTTACGCAGATCTTCACATTTAAAAATAATTCATTGACAATGGGTCCTTATAAGTTTGGATAAACATTCGATCACCTGATGGTCATATGATGAGGAGAATATGATGGGAATCAACTATGTGAATCAGATAACCTATATTTGTCATGAAGAAGAAATTGTTGTGCGTCAGTTACTGGACGGAACCAGAGAAAGACGAGGAGTCAGAATAGTAATAATAATAATAATAATAATAATAATAATAATAATAATAATGAGACAAAATGTTTAATTTCTTTCATCTTTTTCTCAGTAGACTGATTTCTCTCTTTCTGTCTTACAGAACCAGTTATATCAGTTAAGTGACCCTGTCCCTCCCAGACACACACACACACACTCACACACGCACACACATACTAGGTAAGTTTAGTGTCATTTTGTGAGTGATTTCTTATTATTTGTACTGATTTCTTATTATTTGTACTGATCAAGAAGACCAAACGGTGTTGTTTGAACTATTAATTCACTGATGACCACTGCTTATAATTGATGCCGTTGCAGAATATTATGTGGACTGGAGGAAAATTGACTGGAAGTAAGTGAACATTCAATCCATGATGTACAATCCATGGTACACACATCAGAAACAAACAGTTAAAATGTATTATGTACATGTCATATAATATCTTTAGTTTAATTTTAGACAATTTTTTGTTCAGTTGTATTTCAAACATCACAATATTTTTAGGCTACACTGAAAAGCAAAAGCTATAATCTGTCGATTTAGCCTGTGTCTCTGTGTGTTTGTGTGTGTATGTGTGCGTGTGTGTGTGTGTGTGTGTCCTACAGAGGCAAACAAACATTGGTAAAATCCCTCTGTGCATTTAAATCCCACAACCCAGAGATCAAAGATTGTTTCAAAGCATAGACAACGTCCATGGCAGTCACTGTCTTTCTGTTTGCGTGCTCGGTTTAAGTCACAGCATCACGAATCACGTTCTCATGGAAAACCTTCAACACACCACAAGTCTCCTCGTAAATCAGACTGGAGATACGTTTCACACCACCACGACCAGCTACACGTCGGATTGCGGGCTTAGTGATTCCCTGGATGTTATCACGGAGCACTTTACGGTGGCGCTTAGCGCCCCCCTTTCCATGTCCATAAAATTGTCCAAAATCTACACAGAACTATTAAATACAGTATTCACAAGTTTTACTGTCACGTCCACAGCATTTAGTGCCATACTTGATCAATAATCAGATTTCCTGATCAACTGCTCAAAAACATTGATTTTGGAACAACGATTTTGGAAGCTATGGTATCGACACTGCCACGATTCCAGTGGCAAGAAGAATGACAACAAGAAAAATATTTTATACTATGCAAATGAACTGATTACATACAGACATCTGTACTGGTATCCATACCGCGACAACATCAACATATATAAGCAGAACACGTATAAACACGAATTCCATCATGACATAAACATGACATGACATCAACAACTCACCAGAGTGTACAAATCAATTTGAGAGGTCTGTATGTGTCTTTCTCTCTGTCTGTGTAGCTCTCTCTCATACTGCACTGTCTGTGCAATCACAGTTTCCCTTTTGCTTTTACCCTTTCACCTCTTCGAAAACAGGCTCCGTACAATATCCCCTAAATTTTAATCTAATTATTTAATTATTTTAGCAGGGACAATGTGCAATAACATACCAAGCTTCTATAGAACAAGGAAATATGCATGATGCATTGATTTGCATGAGGTTTTAGCAAAATCATGCTATCTCAGGGCTATTCTGCTTGAGTGGCAGTACCTGGGTGTTAAAGCCGTACCTTTCAGGAGGACTACAAAGCAGTTGAATGTTGCAGTTGAAAGATCTTTCATCAGCCGTCTTTGGTATCAAATACTCTAATCTGTTCTAGGAAAAAAAGATTATGAAGAAAGTACACTACCAAAGAATGTGGTTGTTTCACATAGTTGCTGACTATGGCGTCACTTAGTCGCTTAAAAGAGAGACAAATAATCAGGTTGTCTTTTTGTGTCTGAGGTCTACGCCCTGTGTAAACCAGCAATGAGAATGTTTAACAGACCAGTAGATCCACAGATATAACAAAATGAAGTACTACAACAACAACAATAACCACAATAACTACTACTACTAATAATAATAATAATAATGATGATGATGATGATGATAAAAATCATTAAATGTTCAATATAGCATGGATGACCCTTCTCTTATCAGTCAGACTGCTGAAAACTGGAATTTCAACTTTGACTGCCATATGATGTCTCCTGGTTCAGATCAGAACATCTTATTACATAGCATTTTTGTTCCCATTCTCACCCTACACCTGTCATACAGGTTTGTATACCTGACACTTACTGTGCATTATTCCCATGTCATAAGGAGTGGTTGAGTTGTAAAAGGACATATCATATGTGTACACAGCTACTTGGGAGTTCTCCCCTGAGAAATTTTAGAAAAGTTGGATCCAATTTCTAGTATTTATCTAGTGCAATGTTAAGATAGCTTTTTAAAGCAATAATTCAATGACTTACCTAATGGACCATGATCTATTTGGGACACTAACTGCTGCATTTGTACAAACTACTGAGCATTACAGCAGTATTTTTTACAACTCGACTACTGCTACTTTATGTCCAACAGCAAGTATCTAAGAAGACACAAATGAATTGATTTGTTGGTGTTTGAGATTTACAGTTTTGTCAAATACAGCCACTAGTGGGAGCTAAAACACAGTCAAACATATCTTCTGATGGTCAATGTGTTCAGTTGTGTAGTCCAAAAAGAAGTCCAGTTGCATATAACCGATCACCCTGACTACCATGACCTGGATGAATGAGAATCTACATTTCCTCTGATGATGTGTCATGATAATGGCAAATTGACTGCATGCAGCACTCATCTACTCTTCCAAACATTCATAGGATTTGACTGACTCATATTCTCTCAAATAATCATTCACATTATTGAAAATTAAAAGTAGGCCTTACTGTAACAAGGACACAATGATACAAGTCAAGAAGTTCAGTTAATAACTTTTCAAAAATAAGAATTATTAATAAATAAGAAAATTACACTCTTTTTGGGAAAAAAATAACTTTTCAAGTAAAATTGTCTACCAGTGCAGCAAGAAAATTGCATGCACTAAGATTTCTTGAAGCAAGAAAAATACAGACATGAAAGTCTTGATTTAAGAAAATATTGCTTGTTTCAGTATGTATGATAACATATTTAAGCAAATAATAAGATTAATTTTCTTATTTCTGAAGTATAGTATATAGAAACTAGCCAAATTTGCTCAAAACTAATCACCAAAATGATGAAAACAAGACAAATGCTCTTGAATCTAGGACAATGAAGCTTGAATCTAGGATAATAAAGCAATGATCCGTCATGTCATGTTATGTGTATGACAGGCTCATGTCACTCTTATGTAGACACCTTCAAGTAAAATGTTACCCTAAGTTTCAATATCAAGTTTAACCTCTACTGCATGCATTATGATGCAATCATGGAAAAAATATATTTTTAAAAATATTTTATATATAAAAAAAAACTATATACATTTTTCCAACACATAACTCAATAACTCATGGGTAATGTAGAGGGAAAACTGAGAAAACAAAACACACAAAACTAAATATTGCAATTAGAATAGAAAACAAATGACAGTGTAGTATGTAATGACTGCCTAATAGATACAAAGACCCAACAACATTTTGTAAATTTTTTTCTTTCTGTTTAGTGAGCTATTCAATATGAAATGTTTTGAAACAGTTATTTTCACTATTGAAGCAGAGGTGTACCTTGCACTTCAAACAGATTACCCTAATGATTCCCTTGCAGGCAGGATTTTTGCACCTTCCTTTCACTGCACTCATCTCTGGCCAGTGGTCAAGGTGCATACTGCTTGAGGGAAGTGGGGCAATATTGTGCCACTTCTTCAATATCCTCTATGGACTCTGCGGCGCCTGCCTTCCGCTTGGTGGTGCTCTTGTTGACTTGGGTAAGGCAGCATGCAACATTCACTTTGAAATTAAGTAAACTCAGTTGCATTTTCTCTGGAACTTGGCATGGCTACTTTAACGCAGTCTCTGCCATGCTTGCACAACTGTGGGATCCAACATGTGAAACACAATGCAGTGGTGCCACTTTTTTATCTAAGTTTAGTACGGTACAAGGCAGTGAGGGCATCCAATAAACCAACTCCACCCATGCTTTTATTGTACAACTTCACAATGTTGGGGCACTCTACTGTAGTCCCACCTCTGCACTCTGGTGGTGGGGTTTGCTGCTGCAAAGGTGCTGAGGAGGGTGACTGGACTGTTGTCGTACCATTTTACGGCCTTCAGAATGACACCATTATGTTTTGCCTCCATCTCCTCCCATGTTCCCCTACCTGTAGCCTTCATTTCCTTGTCTTTCGTGAAAGCGCATCCAGATAATCTATTCTTTCTCACAGTTCCTATACTGTGGATTTTAAGTTTCTCGAGTGCAACTTGAAGGTCAACCCCACAAAACCAATTGTCATAAAAGAGTTTGTATGACATATTGGGAGGAATGACTGAGGCCAATCTGAGCACAACATTTCCACTTGATGTCATGAACTTCCTCAACTGCAGGAGCAGCACCTGTGTAGAACTCAAAATTGTGAACTATTCCATGTTGATCTGCTAACACAATAATCTTGTAACCCCATCGTTGAATTTTATTGAAAGTAAGACTAATTTTCACAGGTCACAAATTTAGTCTGTTCATATAATGTGGTAGAGAGGGTCCTTCCGACCAAATGACATAAAGGTCATCTTTAACTGAGGCAGCAAGTCAAAACTGGCAGCAAGGCCATCAAGCAATATATGAGCTCTGAGCAGCAAATTGAAGATCAGATCCAATGTCTTACTTTGATCCCAGACCTATTACATTTTGCAAATAATGATGCAAGTGCACCTCCTAGTCATAGGCTACTGTGGAGAACCCCAAGGATGATCCATGGGCATTTGTGATGTCATTGTCTTTGCAATAATGGGAATATTGGATTTTCTCAAAAATGCTTACGTTTTCACAGACCCCATATTTTGTCCATTCCTCATGAAGGTTGGCAAATGTAATGTTCAGACTAAGCCTGATAAAAAGCTACCTATTGTCATTTTGATGCAGGGAACCTTTAACCCAATACAGCAACTCAAATTTTGAGGCAGTCACAAAACATCATGTAAGGTCATATCGTGGAAAATAGTGCTGTGTGTAGGTCTATAGTTTCGGCTGAAGTGTGTATGTGGGCAGTGGCTAACTGGTAATCGCAGCCAGTGAGCTGTGTGTGTGTGTGTGTGGAGTGGGGGGGGCATATTTGCTTTTAAACAGTAGGTCTATAGTTTCGGCTGAAGTGTTTTGCAAAAGAGCTGGGTGGCTCTACTAACCGAGTCAGTTTAAAACTAATGCAGGAGGGTTCATGTAATTTTTATTAATATTTTAATAATGTTTTAAATTAATATATTAATATTTAGTTAGAATTAAACAAACATTAATCAAGTGTAAATGTCAATAAATGGGTGGGTGAACCAGTCGCATAACTGTTGACTAGCAGAACCAGAAGAAGCTCTTATCCTGCAGGCTGTGGGGACAGTTCCCTTGTGATCCCTGTGCTGAGGTGTTTTACTAATTGGGTGTGGTGATGTTTTTAATTGTGTGCCATGTTTCTTTTTGAAACAAATATTTTAAATAGGTTTTAGTTCTACCTCTGGGAAGGCCATCTAAAACTTTTGGGGGCATTGGCCAAATTGAAGGGGACTTCAAATATCAAAACAGTTATCTTAAACTTAAAAAAGTTTTGCACTCCAGATCTACCAGGGAATTCACAAAAGTCAATGGTGTTATCAGAGTCACTAAGATCTGGTAAATGTATTTGCAACTTATTGCAAATGCCACTAATACTTAGTTATTGCTTATAGCTGCCAGTATTTGATTGTTTACAAAAATGTACACATACACTACAACTTGTAGAAGGTTTTGCATATTGAGTATGATTTTTCAGAGGTTGAATACACAGGGAAAGCAAAAGTGAATTCTGTGAAAGGCGGGAACTCCTTAAGGCAGGGCATGTGCTATTTCAGAGTGAGAGTTACACACACTATCTATCACTATCACTGGTAAGATGATGTAATGTTATAAATAATTAGTGATTTTATTTATTACACAGCTCTTTATGATGCTGTAGAATGCTCCATTCACTTCTGTAGCACTGGTGCTTTGCTGTCAAGGAAAGTGAAAGAATGTTGCCATAACCAATGAGCTGATCTGTCAGTTAACAGACTTTCTTTCTTTCTTTCTTTTTTGCCGAAGCTATTATATATCTTAGTTAAAATTACTATAAACTAATAAATAATAAACAATGTTTCATAGTCATGTTGGGGCTTATTCAACGATAATGACGTTATCTCAATAGATTGCTGTTATACTGCACGTGATCTTTACTGCAAGTAAAGATTACATAGAATAAATGTATGAATGAATGAATGAATGAAATCATCTTTGATGTATCACATATTATTTAGATGGAATTTACCCAGCTAGGCCACTTACAACCTTATATTTAAGGCTAGGAATTGTTTCAGCAAATGTTGATTTTCCAACTTGTTCCAACAGTCACACTTCTCCTAGTCCTACTTTATAGCTACTGTTTACATACTTTATAAAGGAGGGCACAAACATGTTATGTTATGTGTTATATGTGGCCATACTGGCCATACTGCCATACTGGCATCAGCCATAAATGTGATATAAAGACACTCAAAATGTTTTAGTTTTTTTTTTTTTTTTTAAATTTAGAAAATCCTTGTAGTCAAGGGCTGCCATTGTTGTTCTGGTCCTAATGCTTAATGGGTAGTGAGTGACCCACTGGGTTGCACTGCATGCACAAGCATTGGCATCTGGCCCAAGAATATGCTTGGCTGTCGAAACTGGACAAACTGCAAACAGGTCTTGTTTAAGCAACTGAAACTGTACTCATCCTGATCTGAGCCCTCCCACCTGCTTGTAAATGCCAGCTGTGGAAACAAGTTTATTGGATGCTTTGTCATGATTACAGTATATACAACAGTGTGTCTGATGTAGGCATATCTGTGGTAACTCATCGCTGCTTGCAGCTATTATTGTTTTTGTTGTTGTTGCTGCTGCTTCTTATGATGATTATGATGATGATGATGATGATGATGATGGCAATGTCAATGATGAGGCTAATGATTGAACTTGACTGATTTTCCTGTTGTTGTTGTTGTTGTTGTTGTTTTAGCACAGCCATGGGAGCATTTCCAACAAGTATGTCCAGCAAACATGTTAATACTACTAATACTACATCTAATTTTGGGTAAACTGGTAACACTTTAGAATAACAGATGCTTATAACTCATTAGTAACACTTGCTAAGTTATGAGCTAATCGTGAACAAACAATTTATGTAGATTTGTAAATGATTAAGAAATGTTCAAATGAGTGTGTATTCCCCGAAAACAATAATCTGCATCTGCTATTCTAAAGTCTTGCTGATAAACAAAATCTCAAATTTATATGAGATACTTTAATTTATCAGTACAACAACTTGATGTACCAGATGTATATGTTTTTTTTGTTGTTGTTTTTTTACAGTAAGAATCTTTTCTAATCCAATTATTCATTGTGTGAACCTCTTTTTTTCATAAATTACCATACAATTTGTCTGTCTGGTGTCATACATAAAGTAATAATAATAATAGTGACAATTGTAGAGTAAATCCACTCTAGGATCATTAAAATGATTTCCCACAACTAAAATTTTAATTCGTTCTTGGTCTCGAGAAGGATATGTGTTGGTCTCCCTAAATACGCACTCATATTCAGAAAGACCCCACGGAAACCTCACTAAATCGGTTTTGGAACTCTGGGGGACATCTTAAGTTTAGCAACGTCACGTCACACACAATGGTTTGGGGCTGACACACCCATTAGCGGGCTAAACTGAGTGGATTAATTACGTTGGATGAAATGTAACCTGACCGGACCTTAAGCAGAGTTATGGCTTTAAAAGTTGGCATGTGACGGCCAACAAGAATAAAACCCACAAAATACTGTTTATGTAAGGCTTCTCTTTCTGTAAGATAGAAAATATGAACTACACATTAATTTGTAGATTATGCACATTATTCAGTTGACCAATGGAAACATCAGTACCTCTACTCAGTTTAGAACTGTTGCCTATGAACAGTTGATGGTTTGTAGCAGGCTAGCCCTATGTATGCTATTGGTTACACCTGAATTTATCCACATGACATCTTTAACACTCTAAGATGTCCATACGATCTTGTTTTCAACAAATAAAGTCAGCCAGTTTGCTGTGTACACTAATTATACTCAATTTGCCTGTTACCAAGCTATACCAATTGCAAAGTTACCAAGCTACATAACCAAGCAGCACCAATCAGTTATGTGAAAGCAACTCTTTAAAACTGTACGTTTTTGTTTAATTAAATAACAAATTGTTTAATGTCCTGTGACTTGCACAGGAAATGAAATAGGTGTTCAGTGTAACTGTGTAACAGTTACACAGGTGTAACAGTGTAACCTCTTTGAGTTCCCATTCAGATGAACGCTGAGAACAATCACTGCTGACAGACTTTTACGCAGATCTTCACGTTTAAAAATAATGCATTGACAATGGGTCCTTATAAGTTTGGATAAACATTCGATCACCTGATGGTCATATGATGAGGAGAATATGATGGGAATCAACTATGTGAATCAGATAACCTATATTTGTCATGAAGAAGAAATTGTTGTGCGTCAGTTACTGGACGGAACCAGAGAAAGACGAGGAGTCAGAATAGTAATAATAATAATAATAATAATTATAATAATAATAATGAGACAAAATGTTTAATTTCTTTCATCTTTTTCTCAGTAGACTGATTTCTCTCTTTCTGTCTTACAGAACCAGTTCTATCAGTTAAGTGACCCTACATTTGCTACTTTACAAATGAGTCTAATTAAAATGTTTTCAAACATCAGGATCCCAACAACAATGACAATAATAACAAGACAAAGAATAAGAATAAACCACGCTTCAATATTAAGGATGTCTGAATTTCCTACGGGATAAGTAAACCATCTATCAGATTTTTACCTGGTAGTATTTTTGGCAGGTTAACCGAGCATTAACCCACGAGCGGGTACTCAAGTTGTATTTCACTGACTACAAAAGAGCCGAAATCTGACTACATCCAGGGTGTATTTAGACATTATAAATGTATTAAGTAAATTGTATATTGATTCATATTGTTTCCTTCGGTTTTGTGTGGTTATTCCTGCTGTCTATTTTGTATGAGTTATTCGCATTATAACATTCCTTACCCCACAACAAAGAGTGTTGTGGCAACACTCACTTTCCTGTTTGGGAGGACTAAGAATTTTGTGGAGACTCAGATTTCTTTGGATAACAATCTCTTCTGTGTGATGCAGATATGCATTTCTGGTGTTTGAACTGTTTATGACTGAAATTCTTGGTAAATGTGAGAAGAGAAAACAAGTTGGTGCATGGCCGGAAAGAGTGAACAGAGCATTGTGTTTGAGTCTAAACGGTTCTCATTGTGAGTTTCATCTCGGCCCGTCTGCTAGTCATTTCACCGTCTACTGTCATTGCAGTGAATTTAGTGGTCTGGAAGAAAAAATGCAACTAAGAAACCCGCCGCTAAGAAGGATGGTGGATTTCTTGGAAGGCAGCCAAGAAATCCACCAAAAAAGGCAAAGAAGCCCGCGGCACCCAAGAAGACAGCAAAGAGTCCCAAGAAGGCTAAGGCAGCAAAGCCCAAGGCAGCCAAGCCTAAGGCCGCTAAGCCCAAGAAGGCGGCACCCAAGATGTAAAGAAATGACCAGCTTCACAGGGGTTCAACAAAGGCTCTTTTAAAAGCGTCAGAAAGATAGCAAAAAAGTGGGCGGAATCCGTTTCTAACCCTGTAATTTTATTGGCTCTCAACACTTAACCATCAGCAAGTGGCGAGTTTGACTTTTTCCTATAAAAATTGTCAACTAGATTGTCAGTGTTGCATACTTAACTGAGTATCTAATTGACGAAGTAACAATGAGTGGAAGAGGAAGAAACGGTGGTAAAGCAAGGGCTAAGGCCAAGACCCGGTCATCAAGGGCAAGACTTCAGTTCCCTGTGGGCCGTGACGCAGGCTTCTGCGGAAAGGCAATTATGCAGAGCATGTTGGTGCTGGGTCACCGGTCTACTTGGCTGCTGTGCTCGAGTACTCAGTACTTGCTGAGATCCTGGAATTGGCTGGCAACGCTGCCCGTGACAACAAGAAGACCTGTATCATTCCCCGCCACCTGCTGTTGGCTGTCCGTAACGACAAGGAGTTGAACAAACTGCTCGGCGGAGTAACAATGGAATGGTGTGTTGCCCAACATCCAGGCCGTGCTTCTGCCCAAGAAGTCCAAGAAGTCAAAGTAAACTACTTCACCTGCACTCAACCCAACGGCTCCACCTACATGCATCTCAAGAGCAAATAATTTTAACACATTATGTATACTCATGATGTTTAACTAAATTATTACTTTAAATAACGCAGTTTTGAAACATGGCAACATGTCGGTGTGAATGAAAACTATCTGGATCTGATCCCCATCAAACATTTCGTCATTCTCTTTCATTTGCTTGTGATTTGCATCACTGAAGGCCGAGCAAGAACTAGAGGGTATAAACACCCATAACAACGCTCAGTGTGTTTACAGCTTTTCTTCCATCGTCTAAGGCTAAAAAGTGGAACATGGCAAGAACCAAGCAGACTGCTCGGAAGTCCACTGGTGGTAAAGCCCAAAGGAAACAGCTCGCCACCAAGGCCCCGGCAACCAGTGGTGTGAAGAAGCCTCATCGTTACAGGCCCAGTACCGTAGCTCAGAGAAATCGCCTAAATTCCAAAATACATTCCAATCTAAAGGCTCTTTTCAGAGAGTCATGAAACAGACAGAGTGTGAATGTGCTCCGTGACAGCGCCCTCGGCGCAGAGGTGTAGGAAGCGCGCAGAGCAGGGAAGGGGCAGGCAGGGGCACTCGTGGTCAAACAGACGTCGGGTCGGGTTACCGGGGCAGAGGAGTAGAGCGGCGGGTCGGAAACCGGGGCAGGAGAGCAGGCGAGAGTCGCAGGCAGGCGGCGGGTCAGTAGCCGGGGCTGGAGCGCTGAGCGTTAGTCGAAGACAGAGCACGGGTCGGAATCCAGGACAGGCGAGCAGAGCATAGGTCGTGGGCAGGCAAAGGGTCGGAAACCAGGGGCAGAGGTGTAGGTCACAGGTGGTCCGGGTTTGGCAACAGGCAGACGATCTTACAGGAGACGGAGACAAACAGACACAGACCGGGAGCCAGACGGGAAAACAGGGAACGGACTGGAAACAGATGCAGGTACAGACACAGGAAAACAGAGGAGCAGACAGGAGTCAGGATTGTGTTGCTTGCCTTCAGCTACAGACGCGTGCAGGTTCGCTAATTCACCGAGTGTGGAAGAAACAGGGGAACAAAATACTACCCGTGATTAGGGGAAAACAAGACACAGCTGGGGAACAATCAGTGAAAGCAGGTGAAGAGAATCCAGTGATTAATGGGGGAATGAGGAAGTGAGATAGCGTGATTGAAACCCATGAAGCTTGTTAATGGAGAAGACAGGGAGGAAACGTGAGGAAACAGAGATAGACAGGACAGGGTGGTGACACAGAGCCAACTAAACAACCAATCGAAGTCCAATATTTCAAAGTAGTGACTCCTTGAAGATATTGTATGACGGATTTATTCAGACTAAATTAGTATTAACATGCCGACTTTGGTGTGGAGTGTATGTGTTGTCAAATCATCCTTTCCTCAGCATTACAAATCCATTGGCGGGTAGATTCGCATGTAACACATGCTTTACATCACATTTGTTTCAGCGATGATTGTGACAGGCCTACAGCTGAAACGCTTATTGTAGTCAGAATATCTACTAAGTGGATGTGGTGAAACGGTCAATAATGGTGTGAAAAAAAAAATACTCGCATTAAGTTGCTGAAAATGCGCAGTCCCAGTTTAATGCCTTAAAACAACACAGCTGTGCATTCTTAAGAAAGGGTGAAGTGCTTCACAAGCACATGTATGTGTTAGTGGTGATCACCATAGAGTATGAAAAAGGCCATTCATACTAATCAGAATGTAAATAGAGCCTTCCGTACAGTCTATAAGTATAATACTAAATAATACTTTCATGCACTTTTACTGTGTCAGTGGCAGTCACAATCTCTCTTTGCGTGTTTGGTGTAGATGACAACATTTCCCGAAAAATGAATGGGAGTGAATTAGGAACTGCAGGTATTTTGAGCTACAAAGCCCTAAAACTAATACATGTCTGAACAAATGAACATGAATGATCTTTTACATTTAAAGAGAGACAACTACACGTGAAAGAAACAAACCGATGCTTCGAGGATCCCATTACAACAGCAATATAGACTATGGCAGCAAAGGAGGTGGCTAATGTAAACAGGTTGGCTACAGGAAAACTATGTTAGGCTAGGGATAACGTTAAAGACTCTAGTTTTCCGCACTGGTGAAATGTTGGTGAGAAGTCCTCTTGTCCATAGCTATTACTCTCCAATTATGGCTGTAAACCTGTTGATTAGTCCAGCTAGCTAGATACTTTTGCAAATTGCCGGTGCAATGAATATGACATGAGAAAGAAACAGAATAAAGGGTTAGGCTCTTGACAGGAGAAACGTCTTCTGCTGTTGCCTAGCAGTATATTCAGGATGAGCGCAGAGACTGCAAACTCAGGCTGGTGAAGAAATTTGTTGGCTCTTTAATCTAGCACTTAACTAAAATGGCAGAGCACATCAGTGATGAAAACAAGTATTATAAGAATAATGAAGAATAAAGCTTTATTTATATAGCTTACAACTCCAGCTGCCTTCCATGAGGTCAATATTGAATGATTGGTTGCCTTTTCAAACAATCTTCTCCAAATATCTGCATTACCTGTGCGCTATTTTCTAAATGTTCAGTTATTTCACTCAAAACTCCTGCGCTACTTCAAACGATGCTTAATCACTTCAGCACTTGTGTAAAAGTTACTTCAGTTTACTTAAAGTTACTACTACTACTGTAACTTTTACTTTTACTTCACTATATGTCCTGAATGATTTTTTTTACTCCGCTTCATTTTCAATTGGCAACCAAGTTACAAGTATCAAATGAATTTCAATTTGGTCAGTTGAGTGACTGCAACAGAGTTTTGGGGAAGCTTTGTCACTGGACGAGTACAAGCAGCAATTCTTCATTAAACCCGTAGATGTAATATAGACACAATTTTTCATTCTAACTGTGTGTGCGTGTGATTTTTTTTTTTTTCAGGCTTTTTGGGCATTTTCTGAGGTTTATTGTAAGGTACACTGTTTTAGCCTACTTGTACTTTTACTTTCATTACTTAAGTACATGTAATTATAGATTACTTATCATACTTATGAACAGTAAATAAGAGCTACTTTAAGACTTTTACTTGAGTAACATTGGTGACTTGAACTTCTACCAAAGTTTTTTTTTTGTTGTTGTTTTTGTATTTTCACAGTAACCAGTGAAAAGTAAGCATCATGCTGTAGTATTAAAAATGCAGCATTTCTTTCTTCCACAGCAGCTAATGCCAACCATTGTGCTGATCGACAAATTGCAAAGTCAAAGCACAGCACCAAGCATAGCTGCATTCCCAGTAACTCCAGGTTCAGACGGCGAAATATTGAATCGAGGGAAAGAGCAAGCCGGAAATTGTGGGTTCAAATCCCAGCTGCCACTGTTGTGCCCTTGATCAAGGCACTTAACCCTAAGTTGCTCCCTGATGTAGTTGATAGGTGATAAAATGTAACTAGCTTTGGATAAAAGCATTTGCTAAATGCATAAATGTTATGTAAACGGTGCGGCCACAATATGTCTACACCAAAATGATTGCCCTTTCGACTGGGTCACATCCATTTTTGCAAAAAGTGGTGAAAACACATAGGTACTAATCGCAAAAGGGGAATGTACAAGGATTTAGCATCTGGGATATTAGATGCTTGGCCAATTTGGCCAAAGACACTTCCTCCATGGGACTGAACATCCTTCAAGATCCTTCTAGAATCTGCAACTCCATATTTGCAATTATTTGCCACTCCATAAGGTAAAGTTGAGAGACAGGTAAGAGTGTTTAGATTCATACTGTTTGTTGTGGTCATTCTCAATAGGCTGTGCAGTGTAGAATGAAGGCCAGGCAAAAACAGGGCATACATCTATGGTTGTCCTTCTTGACTTCAAGACAAAAACAAACATAGGCTTCAACCAAAGACTTCAACACAAAGACAATCATGTAGGCACCCTAAGACCTAAGTACTGCACCCTCAAAGACTTATTAACTGGCATGAATCAGCTTCATGACTGATTGATCAATACCAAGTCATACTGTGAAACACAGCTACTTATTTTCAAGCTACACATTTCCTGGCTTTTCAGACCATGCTCTGCTCTCCAGGATCCAAGCCATCCGGTCTGGTGTAAACGCTGCTGTTAAAGAGCTAAAACTCCAGGGGGAGCCAAAACCTTTTGCATAGAACACTGAGTGCCAGGATGTAAGGATCAGTGATCACGTTGAATGGGGAAATAAGGTAACACCTTGTGTACTTTAAAAGTTTTAAAAGTTCACTCTCATGATAGATTACATAGATAGCCCAAGCCCTCGAACCTGCAATCTTGCAGCAACATTGGATTGGAAGTCACTAGCCAGTTGACTGAAAAGCAGGTTGCTGTAAATGTCATTTTAAAAGGTCTTACTTTTTGATTTGGCTAGTTTTATGGAGCTAGAGTAATAGAATGGTAAAGCAAAAGCGAAAGTGTGAATAGACAGGCATATGACTGCTATAAGAGTTTGAGACACACACAGATAGAGAGACAGACTGCACACAGACCTCTGAAACAGACAGGTGAGTTTCATCATGACATTCACAAGCCTATTACTTATCCTGAAGCTTTATTGTTGTACTGTATTACTGTAGCTATAATACTAATTTGTGGTGGAGTTGCAAAGTTGCCAGTACTGGGATTTAATGTTGTGTTATTTTGTGTTATGCATGTTTATAAATTTGGTAGCACTTTAGAATAACATATGCTGATAACACATAAGTAACACCTAGTAAATAATGACCAAATTATTAACAAAACATTTATATAGATATGTAAATGATTAAGAAATGCTATGTTAATATCTTATTTATTCAATGAGTGAATATTCCCCTCAAGTATGTATTCTTCTTCTTCTTTTATGTTGCCTTTGTACTATTCTCTATCAAATATATGGTTTGCATGTTTTGAACTGTTGCAATCATTAAAAAAGTATTGTTTTGGGGGGAACATATGCTCATTTGAATTTGAAAGTGTTTACATAAATCCTTCTTATTATTATTCCTCTTCTCCTTTTTCTTCTTATTCTACTACTTTGTCTTCCTTGAAGAGCTCTTAATAATAATAATAATAATAATAAAACCACAGAATAATACATCACAAGACACTTGTCTTCTTCTTCTCCGCCTCTCTGTGCAGTAAAGTGATTTAGATTAGTTTTGGTATTTCAGATGATGTGGTCATTAATCACATTTGAGTTGTTTGATTTTTCAATACTTAGAGTAAGCCAACTGAATTGTGGCAATAACATTTGTGTAGCCTATTTACGAAAGGAAAGATTACAGGTTGACATGTCTATGTATTTCTATGATCTATTTCATGTCTATCTATTTCTGAATCTATTTCATTGTCTTTTCTTTCAGCCATCATCATGGGAACAGCACCATCAGGTATGTCTGTTTTACTGGTATTGTTGGTTTAGTTCTTTCTCACAGCACATACAGAATACATAACATGAATGTTTATGTCCTGCAGTGGACAAATTCCATGTTTTATTTGTCTATTGTCATTGTTATGTCATTATTACATTTACATTTTTACAGCACCATTCAACGGAGAAGGTATTTAACATGTCACCAAAGACACTTTGTCACTTTATCTCTGTAACTTTTTTGAAGAAACACCCCCTTAGGTCCTGAGTATTGTAAAAATCAGTGGAAACACTGATGATTTTGTATACACGTGGCAACACGTCTTAAATTTTTTAGATTGCAAATGTTCTCATAGACCTGTGTGACATGCAGTCTGCCTAGACTTGTGTTACTTGTACAATGTATGGGTATAAAATGGTGGTCCTCTAGCACTTGTTGCCCTAATCAAGTGCGAAACGTGTGATAGTACTAGTACTAGTACTAGATAGTTTTTTATTTGTGATTCAGTGCCCCCATTTCAGCTGGCTCTCACAGTGCCCCTCCCAGCATTATCCAAAATGGAAACATCAGTACTCTACCAGTTTAGAACATGCTCAGAACAGTTGATGGTTTGTAGCAGGCCAGTCTCTTATGTATGCTATTATTACACCTGAATTTATCCACATGACATCTTAACACTCTAACATGTCCATATGATCTTGTTTTCAACAAGTAAAGTCAGCCAGTTTGCTGTGTACACTAATTATACTCAATTTGCCTGTTACCAAGCTATACTCAATTGCAAAGTTACTGAGCTCAAGCTACATAACCAAGCAGCAAGCACCAATCAGTTATGTGAAAGCAACTCTTTAAAACTGTACGCTTAAAACAAATTGTTTAATGTCCTATGACTTGCACAGAAATGAAATAGGTGTTCAGTGTAACTGTGTAACAGTGCTAATAGGTGTAACAGTGTAACATCTTTTGAGTTCCCACCAGATGAACGCTGAGAACAATCACTGCTGACAGACTTTACGCAGATTCACATTTAAAAATAATTCATTGACAATGGTCCTTATAAGTTTGGATAAACATCTGATCACCTGATGGTCATATGATGAGGAATATGATGGGGAATCAACTATGTGAATCAGATAACCTATATTTGTCAGTGAAGAAGAAATTGTTAAAGGCCAGTTACTGGACAGAACTGAGAAAGACTGAGAGTCAGAATAGTACACACACACAATAATAATAATAATAATAATAATGAGACAAAATGTTTAATTTCTTTCATCTTTTTCTCAGTAGACTGATTTCTCTCTTTCTGTCTTACAGAACCAGTTATATCAGCTAAGTGACCCTGTCCCTCCCAGACACACACACACACTCACACACACGCACACACATACTAGGTAAGTTTAGTGTCATTTTGTGAGTGATTTCTTATTATTTGTACTGATTTCTTATTATTTGTACTGATCAAGAAGACCAAATCTGTTTGAACTATTAATTCACTGATGACCACTGCTTATAATTGATGTCGCTAGAGAATATTATGTGGACTGGAGGAAAATTGACTGGAAGTAAGTGAACATTCAATCCACATATACTAATCCATGGCACACACATCAGAAACAAACAGTTAAAATGTATTATGTACATGTCATATAATATCTTTAGTTTACTTTAGACAATTTTGTTCAAAGTTGTATTTCAAACATCACAATATTTTTAGGCTACACTGAAAAGCAAAGCAGTAATCTGTCGATTTAGCTCTGTGTCTCTGGGTGTGTTTGTGTGTATGTGTGCGTGTGTGTGTGTGTGTGTGTCCTACAGAGGCAAAACAAACATTGGTAAAATCCTCTGTGCATTTAAATCCCACAAACCCAGATCAAAGATTGTTTCAAAGCATAGACAACGCCCATGGCAGTCAATGTTCTTTCTGTTTGCGTGTTCGGCTTAAGCCACAGCATCAATCAATGCTCATGGAAACCTTCAACACACCACAAGTCTCCTCGTAACCAGACTGAGATACGTTTCACACCACCACGACCAGCTACACGTCGGATTGCGGGCTTAGTGGGTTCCTGATGTTATCACGAGCATTTACGGTGGCGCTAGCGCTCTTCCATGTCCATAAATTGTCCAAAATCTACACAGAACTATTAAATACAGTATTCACAAGTTTTACTGTCACGCCCACAGCATTTAGTGCCATACTTGATCAATAATCAGATTTCCTGATCAACTGCTCAAAACATTGATTTTGGAACAACGATTTGGAAGCTATGGTATCGACACTGCCACGATTCCAGTGGCAAAGAAGAATGACAACAAGAAAATATTTTATACTATGCAAATGAACTGATTACATACAGACATCTGTACTGCAGTATCCATACCGCGACAACATCAACATATATAAGCAGAACACGATAAACACGACTCCATCATGACATAAACATGACATGACATCAACAACTCACCAGAGTGTACAAATCAATTTGAGAGGTCTGTATGTGTCTTCTGTCTGTGTAGCTTTCTCATACTCGCACTGTCTGTGCAATCACAGTTCTTGCTTTAATTCTTTCACCTCTTCGAAAACAGGCTCCGATTAAATATCCCCTAAATTTTAATCTAATTATTTAATTATTTTAGCAGGACAATGTGCACAACATACTGTTTATGAACAAGGAAATATGCATGATGCATTGATTTGCATGAGGTTTTAGCAAAATCATGCTATCTCAGGGCTATTTCTGCTTGAGTGGCGTACCTGGGTGTTAAAGCCGCATCTTTCAGGAGGACTACAAAGTGCTGAATGTTGCAGTTGAAAGATCTTTCATCAAATGCCTTGGTATCAAATATCAATTCGTTCTAGGAAAAAGATTGCGAAGAAAGTACACTACCAAAGAATGTGGTTGTTTCCACATAGTTGCTGACTACAGGCGTCACTTAGTCGCTTAAAAGAGAGACAAATAATCAGGTTGTCTTTTGTGTCTGAGGTCTACTCTGTGTAAACCAGCAATGAGAATGTTTAACAGACCAGTAGATCCACAGATATAACAAAATGAAGTACTACAACAACAACAATAACCACAATAACTACTACTACTAATAATAATAATAATAATGATGATGATGATGATGATAAAAATCATTAAATGTTCAATATAGCATGGATGACCCTTCTCTTATCAGTCATCAGACTGCTGAAAACTGAATTTCAACTTTGACTGCCATATGATGTCTCTGGTTCAGATCAGAACATCTTATTACATACATTTTTGTTCCCATTCCTCACCCTACACCTGTCATACAGGTTTGTATACCTGACACTCTACTGTATTATTCCCATGTCATAAGGAGTGGTTGAGTTGTGTGCTGACATATCATATGTGTACACAGCTACTTGGAGTTCTCCTCTGAGAAATTTTAGAAAAGTTGGATCCACTTTCTAGTATTTATCTAGTAAATGTTAAGATAGCTTTTTAAAGCAATAATTCAATGACTTACCTAATGGACCATGATCTATTTGGGACACTAACTGCTGCATTTGTACAAACTACTGAGCATTACAGCAGTATTTTTTACAACTCGACTACTGATACATTATCTCCAACAGCAAGTATCTAAGAAGACACAAAATGAATTGATTTGTTGGTGTTTGAGATTTTACAGTTTTGTCAACACAGCCACTAGTGGGAGCTAAAACACAGTCAAACATATCTTCTGATGGTCAATGTGTTCAGTTGTGTAGTCCAAAAAAGAAGTCCAGTTGCATATAACCGATCACCCTGACTACCATGACCTGGATGAATATAATCTACATTTCCTCTGGGATGATGTGTCGCGATAATGGCAAATTGACTGCATGCAGCACTCATCTACCTTCCAAACATTCATAGATTTGACTGACTCATATTCCTTCTCAAATATTCACATTATTGAAAATTAAAAGTAGGCCTTACTGTAACAAGGACACAATGATACAAGTCAATAGTCCAGTTAATAACTTTTTCAAAAATAAGAATTATTAATAAATAAGAAAATTACACTTTTTGGGAAAAACAACTCTTCAAGTAAAATTGTTCACCAGTGCAGCAAGAAAATTGCATGCACCAAGATTTCTTGAAGCAAGAAAAATACAGACATGAAAGTCTTGATTTAAGAAAATATTGCTTGTTTCAGTATGTATGATAACATATTTAAGCAAATAATAAGATTAATTTTTCTTATTTCTGAAGTATAGTATATAGAAACTAGCCAAATTTGCTCAAAACTAGTCACCAAAATGATGAAAAAACAAGACAATGCTTTGAATCTAGGACAATGAAGCTTGAATTAGATAATAAAGCAATGATCCACAGTGTCATGTCATGTTTATGACAGGCTCTTTATGTAGACACCTTCATAAAGTGTTACCCTAAGTTTCAATATCAAGTTTAACCTCTACTGCATGCATTATGATGCAATCATGGAAAAATATATTTTTAAAATATTTTATATATAAAAAAACTATATACATTTTTCCAACACATAACTCAATAACTTTGGGTAATGTAGAGGGAAAACTGAGAAAACAAAACACAATAAAACTAAATATTGCAATTAGAATAGAAAACAAATGACAGTGTAGTATGTAATGACTGCCTTAATAGATACAAAAGACCCAACAAATATTTGTAAATTTTTTTTTCTTTCTGTTTAGTGAGCTATTCTAATATGAAATGTTTTGAAACAGTTATTTTCACTATTGAAGCAGAGAGGTGTACCACTTCAAACAGATTACCCTAATGATTCCCTTTGCAGGCAGGATTTGCACCTTCCTTTCACTGCACTCATCTCTGGCCAGTGGTCAAGGTGCATACTGCTTGAGGGAAGTAAATATTGTGCCACTTCTCCTCAATATGGACCTCTACACTCTGCGAGCCTGCCTTCGCTTTGTGGTGCTCTTGTTGACTTGTAAGGCAGGCATGCAACATTCACTTTGAAATTAAGTAAACTCTAGTTGCATTTTCTCTGAACTTGGCATGGCTACTTAACGCAGTCTCTGCCATGCTGCACAACTGTGGGATCCAACATGGAAACACAATGCAGTGGTGCCACTTTTTTATCTAAGTTTAGCACGGTAATAAGGCAGTGAGGGCATCCAATAAACCAACTCCACCCATGCTTTTATTGTGTACAACTTCACAATGTTGGGGCACTTACTGTAGTCCCACCTCTGCACTCTGGTGGTGGGGTTTGCTGCTGCAAAGGTGCTGAGGAGGGTGACTGGACTGTTGTCGCATCATTTTACGCCTTCAGAATGACACCATTATGTTTTGCCTCCATCTCCTCCCATGTTCCTCACCTGTAGCCTTCATTTCCTTGTCTCTTCGCGGAAAGCTGATCCAGATAATCTATTCTTTCTCACAGTTCCTATACTGTGGATTTTAAGTTTCTCGAGGCAACTTGAAGGTCAACCCCACAAAAACCAATTGTCATAAAAGAGTTTGTATGACATATTGAGTGAAATGATTCGAGGCCAATCTGAGCACAACATTTCCACTTGATGTCATGAACTTCCTCAACTGCAGAGCAGCACCTGTGTAGAACTCAAAATTGTGAACTATTCCATGTTGATCTGCTAACACAATAATCTTGTAACCCCATCGCTGAATTTTATTGAAAGTAAGACTAATTTTCACAGGTCACAAATTTCTAGTCTGGTTCATATAATGCGGTAGAGAGGGTCCTTCCGACCAAATGACATAAAGGTCATCTTTAACTGAGGCAGCAAGTCAAAACTGGCAGCAAGGCCATCACAATATATGAGCTCTGAGCAGCAAATTGAAGATCAGATCCACGTCTTACTTTGATCCCAGACCTATTACATTTTGCAAATAATGATGCAAGTGCACCTCCTAGTCATAGGCTACTGTGGAGAACCCCAAGGATGATCCATGGGCATTTGTGATGTCATTGTCTCTTTGCAATAATGGGAATATTGGATTTTCAAAATGCTTACGCTTTCACAGACCCCATATTTTGTCCATTCCTCATGAAGGTTGGCAACGTAATGTTCAGATCTGCCTGATAAAAAGCTACCTATTGTCATTTTGATGCAGGGGGAACCTTAACCCAATACAGCAACTCAAATTTTGAGGCAGTCACAAAACATCATGTAAGGTCATATCGTGAAAATAGTGCTGTGTGTATGTGGGCAGTGGACTAACTGTAATCACAGTGGTTGTGGTGGGGGCCAGTGTGCTGTGTGTGTGTGTGTGTGGAGTGGGGGGGCATATTTGCTTTTTTTTAAACAGGGTCTATAGTTTCGCTGAAGTGTTTTGCAAAAGAGCTGGGTGGCTCTACTAACAGAGTCAGTTTAAAACTAATGCAGGAGGGTTCATGTAATTTTTATTTAATATTTTAATAATGTTTTAAATTAATATTAATATTTAGTTAGGAATTAAACAAACATTAATCAAGTGTAAATGTCAATAAATGGGTGGTGAACCACGCATAACTGTTGACTAGCAGAACCTCAGAAGAAGCTTCTATCCTGCAGGCTGTGGGGACAGTTCCCTTTGTGATCCCTGTGTTGGAGGTGTTTTACTAATTGGGTGTGGTGATGTTTTTAATTGTGTGCCATGTTTCTTTTGAAACAAATATTTTTTAAATAGGTTTTAGTTCTTACCTCTGGGAAGGCCATCTAAAACTTTTTGAAAGACACAAATTGAAGGGGACTTCAAATATCAAAACAGTTATCTTAAACTTAAAAGTTTTGCACTCCAGATACTAGGAATTCACAAAAGTCAATGGTGTTATCAGAGTCACTAAGATCTGGTAAATGTATTTGCAACTTATTGCAAATGCCACTAATACTCTAGTTATTGCTTATAGCTGCCAGTATTTGATTGTTTACAAAATGTACACATACACTACAACTTGTAGAAGGCTTAGTATATTGAGTATGATTTTTTCAGAGGTTGAACACATGAGGGAAAGCAAAAGTGAATTCTGGTGAAAGGCGGGAACTCTAAGGCAGGGCATGTGCTATTTCAGAGTGAGAGTTACACACACTATCTATCACTAATATCACTGGTAAGATGATGTAATGTTATAAATAATTAGTGATTTTATTTATTACACAGCTCTTTATGATGCTGTAGAATGCTCCATTCACTTCAGCACTGGTGCTTTGCTGTCAAGGAAAGTGAAAGAATGTTGCCATAACCAATGAGCTGATCTGTCAGTTAACAGACTTTCTTTCTTTTCTTTCTTTTTGTCAAGCTATTATATATCTTAGTTAAAATTACTATAAACTAATAAATAATAAACAATGTTTCATAGTCATGTTAGCTTATTCAACGATAATGACGTTATCTCAATAGATTGCTGTTATACTGCACGGATCTTTACTGCAAGTAAAGATTACATAGAATAAATGTATGAATGAATGAATGAAATCATCTTTTGATGTATCACATATTATTTAGATGGAATTTACCCAGCAGTTACCTCTACAACCTTATATTTAAGGCTAGGAATTGTTTCAGCAAATGTTGATTTTCCAACTTGTTCCAACAGTCACACTTCTCCTAGTCCTACTTTATAGCTACTGTTTACATACTTTATAAAGGGAGGGCAATAAACCTGTTATGTTATGTGTTATATAGCCATACTGGCCATACTGCCATACTGGCATCAAACTATAAATGTGACATAAAGACACTAAAATGTTTTAGCTTTTTTTTTTTTTAATTTAGAAAACTTTGTAGTCAGGGCTGCCATTGTTGTTCTGGTCCTAATGCTTAATGGGTAGTGAGTGACCCACTGGTTGCACTGCATGCACAAGCATTGGCATTCAAACCCAAGAATATTTTTGGCTGTCGAAACTGGACAAACTGCAAACAGGTCTTGCTTTAAGCAACTGAAACTGTATCATCCTGATCTGAGCCTCCACCTGCTTGTAAATGCCAGCTGTGAAACAAGTTTATTGATGCTTTGTCATGATTACAGTATATACAACAGTGTGTCTGATGTAGGCATATCTGTGGTAACTCATCGCTGCTTGCAGCTATTATTGTTTTGTTGTTGTTGCTGCTTCTTATGATGATTATGATGATGATGATGATGATGATGATGGCAATCTCTAATGATGAGGCTAATGATTGAACTTGGACTGATTTTCCGTTGTTGTTGTTGTTGTTGTTGTTTTAGCACAGCCATGGGAGCATTTCCAACAAGTATGTCCAGCAAACATGTTAATACTACTAATACTACATCTAATTTTGGGTAAACTGGTAACACTTTAGAATAACAGATGCTTATGTCATTAGTGGGCACTTGCTAAGTTATGAGCTAATCGTGAACAAACAATTTATGTAGATTTGTAAATGATTAAGAAATGTTCAACAGTGTGTATTCCTAAAACACAATCTGCATCTGTTATTCTAAAGTCTTGCTGATAAACAAAATCTCAAATTTATATGAGATACTTTAATTTATCAGTACAACAACTTGATGTACCAGATGTATATGTTTTTTGTTGTTGTTTTTACAGTAAGAATCTTTTCTAATCCAATTATTCATTGTGTGAACCTCTTTTTCATAAATTACCATACAATTTGTCTGTCTGGTGTCATACATAAACTAATAATAATAATAGTGACACCAGAGAGTAAATCCACTCTAGATCATTAAAATGATTTCCCACAACTAAATTCTTAAATTGCCTGGTCTCGAGAAGGATATGTGTTGGTCTCCTAAATACGACTCATATTCAGAAAGACTCCCACGAAACCTCACTAATCGGCTTTGGAACCTGGGGACATCTTGGGTTTAGCAAACGTCACGTCACACACAATGGTTTGGGGCTGACACACCCATTAGCTGGCTAAACTGGAGTGGATTAATGCTGATGAAATGTAACCTGACCGACCTTAAGCAGAGTTATATTTTAAAGTTGGCATGTGACTGCCAACAAGAATAAAAACCCACAAAATACTGTTTATGTAAGGCTTCTCTTCTAAGATAGAAAATAACTGCTACATTAATTTGTAGATTATGCACATTATTCAGTTGACCAATGGAAACATCAGTACCTCATTCGCTTCTAGAACTGTTGCCTATGAACAGTTGATGGTTTGTACAGGCTAGCCCTATGTATGCTATTGGTTACACCTGAATTATCCATACATCTTTAACACTCTAAGATGTCCATACGATCTTGTTTTTCAACAAATAAAGTCAGTCCCAGTTTGCTGTGTACACTAATTATACTCAATTTGCTTGTTACCAAGCTATACCAATTGCAAGTTACCAAGTTAACAGAACGCATGCACCAATCAGTTGTGTGAAAGCAACCTTAAAACTGTACGTTTTGTTTAATTAAATAACAAATTATTTAATGTCCCAGACTGCACAGAAATGAAATAGGTGTTCAGTGTAACTGTGTAACAGTTGGTGTAACAGTGTAACTCTTTGAGTTCTATCCAGATGAACATGAGAACAATCACTGCTGACAGATCTCCTTTACGCAGATCTTCACGTTTAAAAATAATGCATTGACAATGGGTCCTTATAAGTTTGGATAAACATCCCAACAATTGATGGTCATATGATGAGGAGAATATGATGGGAATCAACCAGTGTGAATCAGATAACCTATATTTGTCATGAAGAAGAAATTGTTGTGCGCCAGTTACTGGACGGAACCAGAGAAAGACGAGTCAGAATAGTAATAATAATAATAATAATAATTATAATAATAATACTATATAAAATGTTTAATTTCGCTCATCTTTTTCTCTCAGTAGACTGATTTCTCTTTCTGTCTTAGCAGAACCAGTTCTTATCAGTTATGACCCTACATTTGCTACTTTGCCAAATGAGTCTAATTAAAATGTTTTCAAACATCAGGATCCCAACAACAATGACAATAATAACAAGACAAAGAATAAGAATAAACCACGCTTCAATATTAAGATGTCTGAATCTCCTACGGATAAGTAAACCATCTATCAGATTTTTTACCTGGTAGTATTTTTTGGCAGGTTAATCCCATTAACCCACGAAATGGTACCAAGTTGTATTTCACTGACTACAAAAGAGCCGTAAATCTGACTACATCCAGGGTGTATTTAGACATTATAAATGTATTAAGTAAATTGTATATTGATTCATATTGTTTCCTTCGGTTTTGTGTGGTTATTCCTAAGGTCTATTTTGTATGAGTTATTCGTGATTATAACATTCCTTACTCCCACAACAAAGAGTGTTGTGGCAACACTCACTTTCCTGTTTGGGAGGACTACACTTGTGAGACTCAGATTTCTTTTTGATAACAATCTCTTTCTTGTGTGTGATGCAGATATGCATTTCTGGTGTTTGAACTGTTTATGACTGAAATTTTGGTAAATGAGAAGAGAAAACAAAACGAGTGCATGCAGTCGGAAAGAGTGAACAGAGCATTGTGTTGAGTCTAAACGGCTCTCATTGTGAGTTTCATCTCGCCCGCTTCAAGGTCATTTCACCGTCTACTGTCAGCTGCAGGAATTTAGTGGTCTGGAAGAAAAAATGCAATCCAAGAAACCCGCTAGTTAGATGGCATTTCTGGCGCAGCCAAGAAATCCACCAAAAAAGGCAAAGAAGCCCTGCACCCCAAGAAGACAGCAAAGAGTCCCAAGAAGGCTACAGCAAAGCCCAAGGTGCCAGTTTAAGGTCACAAGCCCAAGAAGGCACCCAAGATAAAGAAATGACCAGCTTCACAGGGGTTCAACAAAGGCTCTTTTTAAAAGCGGGCCAGAAAGATAGCAAAAAGTGGGCGTGAACTGCTTCTAACCCTGTAATTTTATTGGCTCTCAACACGCAACCATCAGCAAGTGCTAGTTTGACTTTTCCCTATAAAAATTGTCAACTAGATTGTCAAAGGTATACTTAACTGAGTATCTAATTACCTAAGTAACAATGAGGAAGAGGAAGAAACGGTGGTAAAGCAAGGGCTAAGGCCAAGACCCGGTCATCAAGGGCAAGACTTCGTCTCTAGCCGTGGACGAGGCTTCTATGGAAAGGCACTATGCAGAGCATGTTATGCTGGGTCACCGGCCCACGGCTGCTGTGCCTGAGTACTCAGTACTTGCTGAGATCCTGAATTGGCTGGCAACGCTGCCTGCGGACAACAAGAAGACTTGTATCATTCCCCTCGCCACCTGCTGTTGGCTGTCCGGTGAACGACAAGGAGTTGAACAAACGCTCGCTGAGTAACAATGGAATGGTGTGTTGCCCAACATCCAGGCCGTATTTCTGCCCAAGAAGTCCAAAAGTCAAAGTAAACTACTTCACCTGCACTCAACCCAACGGCCCACCTACATGCATCTCAAGAGCAAATAATTTTAACACATTATGTATACTCATGATGTTTAACTAAATTATTACTTTAAATAACGCAGTTTTGAAACAGGCAACATGTCGGGTGTGAATGAAAAAACTATCTGGATCTGGATCCCCATCAAACATTTCTATTTTCTTTCATTTGCTTTGTAGGATTTGCATCACTGAAGGCCGAGCAAAGACTGGGAGGGTATAAAACACCTTACAACAACGCCAGTGTGTTTAAGCAGCTTTTCTTCCATCGTTTAAGGCTAAAAAGTGGAACATGGCAAGCAAACCAAGCAGACTGCTCGGAAGTCCACTCGGCAGTGTGCCCAAAGGAAACAGCTCGCCACCAAGGCCCTCGCAACCAGTGGTGTGAAGAAGCCTCATCGCTACAGGCCCAGTACCAGAGCTCAGAGAAATCGGCCAAATTCCAAAATACATTCCAATCTAAAGTTCTTTCAGAGAGTCATGAAACAGACAGAGGTGAATGTGTTCGTGGACAGCGCCCTCGGCGCGCAGAGGTGTAGGGAAGCGCGCAGAGCAGGGAAGGGGCAGGCAGGGGCACTCGTATCAAACAGACGCCGGTCGGGTTACCGGGCAGAGGGAGTAGAGCGGCGGGTCGGAAACCGCAGAGAGCAGCAGAGTCGCAGGCAGGCGGGCGGGTCAGCAGTCGGGCTGGAGCGCTGAGCGCAGTCGAAGACAGAGCACTGGTCGGAATCCAGGACAGGCGAGAGAATACACGCTGTGGGCGGGCAAGGGTCGGAAACCAGGGGTGAGGTGGCAGGTCACAAGCGGTCCGGGTTCGGCAACAAGCAGACGATCTTACAGGAGACGGAGAAACAGACCGGGAGCCAGACGGGAAAACGGAACGGACTGGAAACAGATGCAGGTACAGACACAGGAAAACAGAGGAGCAGACAGGTCAGGATTGTGTTGCTTGCCTTCAGCTACAGACGCGCAGGTTCGCTAATTCACCGAAAGTGGAAGAAACAGGGAACAAAATACTACCCGTGATTAGGGGAAAACAAGACACAGCTGGGGAACAATCAGTGAAAGCAGGTGAAGAGAATCCAGTGATTAATGGGGGAATGAGGAAGTGAGATAGCGTGATTGAAACCCATGAAGCTTGTTAATGGAGAAGACAGGAGGAAACGGAGGAAACAGAGATAGACAGGACAGGGTGGTGAAGGCAGAGCCAACTAACAACTAATCGAAGTCCAATATTTCAAAGTAGTGACTCCTCGAAGATATTGTATGACGGATTTATTCAGACCAAATTAGTATTAACATGCCGACTTTGGTGTGGAGTGTATGTGTTGTCAAATCATCCTTTCTCAGCATTACAAATCCATTGGCGGGTAGATTCGCATGTAACACATGCTTTACATCACATTTGTTTCAGCGAAGATTGTGACAGGCCACAGCTGGAAACGCTTATTGTAGTCAGAATATCTACTATGAGGGTGAAACGGTCAATAATGGTGTGAAAAAATACTGCATTAAGTTGCTGAAAATGCGCAGTCCCAGTTTAATGCCTTAAAACAACACAGCTGTGCATTCTTAAGAAAGGGTGAAGTGCTTCACAAGCACATGTATGTGTTAGTGTGGTGATCACCATAGAGTATGAAAAAGGCCATTCATACTAATCAGAATGTAAATAGAGCCTTCCTTGCAGACAGTCTATAAGTATAATACTAAATAATACTTCATGCACTTTACTGTGTCATGGCAGTCACACCTCTTTGCGGTTTGGTGTAGATGACAACATTTCCAAAAAAATGAATGGGAGTGAATTAGGAACTGCAGGTATTTTGAGCTACAAAGCCCTAAAACTAATACATGTCTGAACAAATGAACATGAATGATCTTTTACATTTAAAGAGAGACAACTACACGTGAAAGAAACAAACCGATGCTTCGGGAGGATCCCATTACAACAGCAATATAGACTATGGCAGCAAAGGAGGTGGCTAATGTAAACAGGTTGGCTACAGGAAACCATGTTAGGCTAGGGATAACGCAAGACTCTGGCTGCACTGGTGAAATGTTGGTGAGAAGTCCTCTGTCCATAGCTATTACTCTCCAATTATGGCTGTAAACCTGCTGATTAGTCCAGCTAGCTAGATACTTTGCAAATTGCCGTGCAATGAATATGACATGAGAAAGAAACAGAATAAAGGGTTAGGCTCTGGACAGGAGAAACGTCTTCTGCTGCTGCCTAGCAGTATATTCAGGATGAGCGAGACTGCAAACTCAGGCTGCGAAGAAATTTGTTGGCTCTTAATCTAGCACTTAACCAAATGGCAGAGCACATCAGTGATGAAAAACAAGTATTATAAGAATAATGAAGAATAAAGCTTTATTTATATAGCTACAACCCAGCTGCCTTCCATGAGGTCAATATTGAATGATTGGTTGCCTTTTCAAACAATCTTCTCCAACATCTGCATTACCTGTAGCGCTATTTTCTAAATGTTCAGTTATTTCACTCAAAACCTCTGCGCTTACTTCAAACGATGCTTAATCACTTCAGCACTTGTGTAAAAGTTACTCAGTTTACTTAAAGTTACTACTACTACTGTAACTTTTACTACCACTATATGTCCTGAATGATTTTTTTTTTTTAATTCGCCCATTTTCAATTGGCAACCAAGTTACAAGTTATCAAATGAATTTCAATTTGGTCAGTTGAGTGACTGCAACAGAGTTTTGGGGAAGCTTTGTCACTGGATCTAGTACAAGCAGCAATTCTTCATTAAACCCGAGATGTAATATAGACACAATTTTTCATTCTAACTAAAGGTGGTGATTTTTTTTTTTTCAGGCTTTTTGGGCATTTTCTGAGTGTTTATTGTAAGGTACACTGTTTAGCTACTTGTACTTTTACTATTACTTAAGTACATGTAATTATAGATTACTTATCATACTTATGAACAGTAAATAAGAGCTACTTTAAGACTTTACTTGAGTAACATTGGTGACTTGAACTTCTACCAAAGCTTTTTGTTGTTGTTTTTGTATTTTCACAGTAACCAGTGAAAAGTAAGCATCATGCTGTAGTATTAAAAATGGCATTTCTTTTCGCTTCCACAGCAGCTAATGCCAACCATTGTGCTGGATCGACAAATTGCAAAGTCACACAGCACCAAGCATAGCTGCATTCCCAGTAACCCAGGTTCAGACTACAAATATTGAATCGAGGAAAGAGCAAGCCGGAAATTGTGGGTTCAAATCCTTGTGCTGCCACTGTTGTGCCCTTGATCAAGGCACTTAACCCTAAGTTGCTCCCTTGATGTAGTTGATAGGTGATAAAATGTAACTAGCTTTGATAAAGCATTTGCTAAATGCATGTAATGTTATGTAAACGGGTACAGCCAATATGTCTACACAAAATGATTGCCCTCGACTTGGTCACATCCATTTTTGCAAAAGTGGTGAAACACATAGGTACTAATCGCAAAGGGGAATGTACAAGGATTTAGCATCTGGGATATAGATGCTGGCCACTAATGCCAAAGACACTTCCCTCCATGGGACTGAACATCTTCAAGATCCCCAGAATCTGCAACTCCATATATTTGCAATTATTTGCCACTCCATAAGGTAAAGTTGAGAGACAGGTAAGAGTGTTTAGATTCATACTGTTTGTTGTGGTCATTCTCAATAGGCTGTGCAGTGTAGAATGAAGGCCAGGCAAAAACAGGGCATACATCTATGGCTGTCCTTCTTGGACTTCAAGACAAAAACAAAACATAGCTTCAACCAAAGATCCAACACAAAGACAATCATGTAGGCAATCTTCTAAGACCTAAGTACGCACCTCAAAGACTTATTAATCATATGAATCAGCTTCATGACTGATTGATCAATACCAAGTCATACTGTGAAACACACAGCTACTTATTTTCGCTGGGCCACATTTCCTGGCTTTTCAGACCATGCTCTGCTCTCCAGGATCCAAGCCATCCGGTCTGGTGTAAACGCTGCTGTTAAAGAGCTAAAACCCAGGGGAGCCAAACCTTTGCATAGAACACTGAGTGCCAGGATGTAAGGATCAGGATCACGCTTGAATGGGGAAATAAGGTAACACCTTGTGTACTTTAAAAGTTTTAAAAGTTCACTTCATGATAGATTACATAGATAGCCCAAGCCCTCGAACCTGCAATCTTGCAGCAACATTGACTTGGAAGTCACTAGCCAGTTGACTGAAAAGCAGGTTGCTGTAAATGTCATTTTAAAAGGTCTTACTTTTTGATTTGGCTAGTTTTATGGAGCCAGAGTAATAGATTGGTAAAGCAAAAGCGAAAGTGTGAATAGACATGAATATGACTGCTATAAGAGTTTGAGACACACACAGCTAGAGAGACAGACTGCACACAGACCTCTGAAACAGACAGGTGAGTTTCATCATGACATTCACAAGCCTATTACTTATCCTGAAGCTTTATTGTTGTACTGTATTACTGTAGCTATAATACTAATTTGTGGTGGAGTTGCAAAGTTGCCAGTACTGATTAATGTTGTGTTATTTTGTGTTATGCATGCTTATAACAGTAGCACTTTAGAATAACATATGTTGATAACATAAGTAACACCTAGTAAATAATGACCAAATTATTAACAAAACATTTATATAGATATGTAAATGATTAAGAAATGCTATGTTAATATCTTATTTATTCAATGAGGAATATTCCTCAAGTATGTATTCTTTCTTTCTTTTATGTTGCCTTTGTACTATTCTCTATCAAATATATGGTTTGCATGTTTTGAACTGTTGCAATCATTAAAAAGTATTGTTTTGGGGGAACATATGTCATTTGAATTTGAAAGTGTTTATAAATCCTTCTTATTATTATTCCTCTTCTCCTTTTTCTTCTTATTCTACTACTTTGTCTTCTCTTGAAGAGCTCTTACTAATAATAATAATAATAATAATAATAATAATAATAATAATAATAATAATAATAATAATAAACCACAGAATAATACATCACAAGACACTTGTCTTCTTTTCTCCCTCTCTCTGTGCAGTAAAGTGATTTAGATTAGTTTTGCATTTCAGATGATGTGTCATTAATCACATTTGAGTTGTTTGATTTTTCAATACTTAGAGTAAGCCAACTGAATTGTGGCAATAACATTTGTGTAGCCTATTTACGAAGGAAAGATTACAGGCTGACATGTCTATGTATTTCTATGATTCTATTTCATGTCATCTATTTCTGAATCTATTTCATTGTCTTTTTCTTTCAGCCATCATCATGGGAACAGCAATCATCAGGTATGTCTGTTTTACTGGTATTGTTGGTTTAGTTCTTTCTCACAGCACATACAGAATACATAACATGAATCGTTTATGTCCTGCAGGACAAATCTATGTTTTATTTGTCTATTGTCAGTTGTTATGTCATTATTACATTTACATTTTTACAGCACCATTCAACGGAGAAGGTATTTAACATGTCACCAAAATATACTTTGTCACTTTATCTCTGTAACTTTTTTTGAAGAAACACTCTTAGGTCCTGAGTATTGTAAAATCAGTGGAAACACTGATGATTTTTGTATACACGTGGGCAACACGCCTTGTAAATTTTTAGATTGCAAATGTTCTCACAGACCTGTGTGACATGCAGCCTGCCTAGACTCTGTGTTACATTGTACAATGTATGGGTATAAAATGGTGGTCCTCTAGCACTTGTTGCCCCAATCATGCTTAAACGTGGGTGATAGTACTAGCACTAGTACTAGATAGTTTTTTATTTGTGATTCAGTGCCCCCATTTCAGCTGGCTCTCACAGTGCCCCTCCCAGCATTATCCAAATGTCCCATTGAGAAACACTGCTGTAACTGATATCTCCCTCAACATGAATTATCATAAATGGTTAATTTATTACTGCATAAACAAAACAAAAAGAAAGAAAGAAAAACAACAAAAAGAAGAATGCATTATCTGTGTAACTGGGGTGAGCCTTTAGTTTAAGGTCCATTGGTTGAAGTTAAATACATAGAATAGATCTCACATTACATGTGCATACACATCATATAGCCACTAGATTATACAACACACATCACAAAAATTTGCCCTCACTGTCTACTTAAACTTGTTTTTGATTCAGTATTAAAGGAACATGGCACTTTTTGGGGAAATATAATTTTTAATTTCACCTCAATTTCAGGTAAACAATTGACTCTTACCTCCAGTTCAACCAGCCGTTCTCTTAGTCTGACGGTCAGACCGACAGTAAATAAAACGTTGCAATTTTCTATGCCAATATGGCATACCAGCATCACAGGCTCCAGCCAATGCTCCTGCAAACATTGCAATTTGATCTCTTAATGATGGACATCAATAATGTCTAGAACTTGTGCCAAGGGAGATAATCTATTATCTATTCCACCTCATACTGTGGTTCAATCAAAGACCTTATGCCAGAATGAACATGTTAAGCCAAAGACCTCAAAATGTATAGAATTTCGGGCACATGCATTACGATATGTAATTTGTGCCTAATCCTAAACTGTAAGTGGAAGAGCTACCTACATCAGTACCTGCTGGGACTTCTTCTTCCGCTGAGATAGACAACCACATAGAAATACCAAATCAACACCGTGAGCACACAGACGATTGGCAGTGTATTGGCAGCACAGTAACAGTAACACAGACAGGTGGCTCTCCCAATCCGATTATTCCAATATTATAATTATTCTAAAAGAATAAAACCAGAAGCATTGGACGGCTGCCAATGAGGTGCTGGAGCGACATGGAACCAAATAACGAGGAACTTTTACCACGGAGATCAGTGGCTTGCACTGCTTGGACTTGGAGACATGGGAGGACTGATGTGATGTGAATTTCTTGGATTATTATGCCAGAAGGAGAGTAGTTCCATGTCAAATCGTCAAAAATGTGAAAATGTTATACTCTTTTCACTGTCTGCAAAAGCCAATGAAAAGAAATAAACAGAGAAATCAGGGCAATTCAAA
The DNA here is from genome assembly GCA_027481765.1 of Tenualosa thibaudeaui. NCBI lineage: Eukaryota > Metazoa > Chordata > Actinopteri > Clupeiformes > Clupeidae > Tenualosa > Tenualosa thibaudeaui. The sequence goes on from JAIFZK010000214.1 coordinate 361,493, forward strand.
AGTTGATCAAATTTACACAAGATAAAACTAAGCTTTTGCCATTGGTGGATGGCACTGCGCTTATCGCCCAATCCATGTTCTCCCATATTTGATTAGTGCCCACCCCACAGAAATCCTATCTATGCAAGATCACAGAATATCAGTGAACATAGATAACAGGCAGAACAGCAACATGTTCTTTTTAGTATGCTGAATAACAGGAGGTTAGGACAAACAGCTGAAATTTTTTCAAGAAGTCCTTATTATTTAAGAGCTTCATTAGTGTTAAACTGTGGTTGTAACAGAACAAAGCAGTTATCTGGTTATGTTATAGTGTGAAACACAACACATTACAAGCTTACTATTGAAAAGTGTCTGTTTACAATTGCAGTTATCCATTGTTTTCAAGATACTGTATGTGACAATTGAAAATGTTGACATGGATACGCTTTTCTGAACTGTACTTATTTTGGCTCTCAGGGTATAATAATTGCCAAGTAATGATTACTGGAAATGGCATGAAGACAAAATGGTGGCAACTTTTGATGAAAATGTTTCACACTGAGCAGGGATCTGTTAGACTCAATACATTACACTTAGTTGCAGTGCATTCTTGAAATCAATGAATGTTTCAGGAAAAAAAAAAAAAAACTTTTGATTTATGACGATTTAAAACTGAGAAAGATGACAAAGTCTACCGCAAAACAAAGATACAGCCACTAAGAAATGATAAATAATTTGTACAATAATTTGTGAACAAGATCTATAACGGCTTTCAACAATATGTTATAGCTATACTTAATAAAAGCATGTAAAGCATCACATTGTTATAAGAGAATTATCAGATTTAGGCTGCATTCAAAAATCAGCCTAGTTTCTTTCTATACACTTCTCCATTATGCAGGTTGAGATACTGCCTTCTGGGATCTATGGTGGCTGTGATCTCAAAGCCATGCCCACAACCATGCCACTACGCTCAAAAAGTCATTACCTGTCTTCATGAGACATATTAAGATTATACTTTTATTGGTAAATCATATGTTATGATTTTAATGTTTTAAAACAAGACTAAAGATGACATGAATGATTTGCAATGTATCAGTATTTAGTCAGACTACATTTACATTTACATTTAGGCATTTAGCAGACGCTTATCCAAAGTTACTTACAAAAAAGAGGATAACATTCAAGCTACTTACACAATGAAAGAACAAACAAGGGGCATATTGGCACATAGAAACTGCACCGTTGAAAGTGCAATAGTGCAGAGAAATTAACTTAGTGCATTCTCAAAGTTTACGCCAGGAGACTAAATAGGTCAGTTTGCTGATTGCTGATTGGTTGTATCTCCGACAGTCCGGATGATTTATTCAAAAGCATAGGCCTACTTTATTTATATCCTGTGACGTTCTATTGAGTAGACCTAAGTGTATGAAAAGTAAATTAGGTTACAGTATCTGCGAGAGTTATTCCATGGTATTGAAGTAGCTTTTGAGATTTTTCACAAAATCTAATTTGTGAATGTTTTACAAACAACTGAGCATTTGGTCAATGTAGAATGATGTCAAAAATTAAGCCATTATTAACAACACCAACAAAAATTGTGATCAATCATTGCGCAAGAGCAGGCAAAAATGCAGTATTAAAATGGAACCAATATAAGAAAACCTCATTGGCTAAACACACAAGGAAGAGGCGAACACAAGATACCCAATGAAAAGCCTAATTGCTGAATGGAGGGAGGGGCAGAAACTAGGCCCAGGAGCACATGTCTGTGTAAACAAAGCAGGCCATAGTAACCAAGGGACCAAATAAACAAAGACACCTAGCAACCAAGGTAGAAAAAACAATCACGAAGACCATCAAACCCATCTTTGATAGTAATTTATGTGGTTTGGCTAAAGGTACCAATCCCATATTTTGAAAACATAGATTTTGTGGTGGTGTCATTGTTTTTTAGGTATACTTTGGGAACTTGGGAAAATGTACTTGGATTACAGGTCTTATTTACATCATCTTCAATGTCTCAGAACTATTTTTTTTATTAACACCACACATCTACCTATTTGTTATGTACAAAAATGTGTGTGTGTGTCTGAATTACATAGAAAAAAATGATAATGTAATTTTCTTGCCATTTTCATCAAAGCATTACTCGACAAATATGCAACTGTGAAACAAGAATCTCAGAATTTATAGATGTCTCTTACAGTAGAATAGTTCCTCAATGTTTCAGAAATGTAGCATGAAAACTCCAAGAGTAATACCTTATGGAACATGGACATTTTATTCAGACATGATGCCATTTTTTAAGACCCCAAGATGATGCAATGCTAATATTTTGCATTATAAGTCCTGGGTATACATTGTTCACATAAAGTATGAAGCATTGATGGTCAGGCATCATTTTGTTCTGAAATGTGTTGATCTGGCAAGGAATGACTCATGTTGATGTATGTCAGGGCACCTTTAACTGTAGGGGAAGTGGGTAATCAGTGTATTGGCCAAAATACGGTATGTTTCTTTAAACTACACTGTAGTACCCTGGGTTGAAGTACACTGGTGCAATCCACTAATAGCGAAACCTGTAGGCCTATGATTGGGGACCATACACCTACACCTAGGAAACACCTAGGTTCAAATACAATTCAAGGGCATTTCCCAATCCTTCTCTGTCTCTCTCTCCCACTCATATCATGTATCCTGTCAATCTACTATCCAATCTAATCAGCTAATGAGAGCAAACCTTTTTCTGACAGTTCCAGTTGCTAAAAACAAGTCATGAAGGTTGTCAGAGTTGTGTCCTCTTGTAATAAACATAATATATTTGACATAATATTATCAGGTATGGTGGAAAGTGTGAAAAGAGGTGAGAATATAATTTTGAGTTGGGAGGCCAACACTGGAGTATATGGCAAATGGAAAAAGGGGACTCGAGTGCTTGAGACAGACAGTTCAAAGTACACCACCACCATATCAAATGACTGGAAATACTTCACACTGAAAATCGAAGATGCCAGAGAGGCGGATGAGGGAAAATACACTCTGTACCTGTGGAACCGACACGGCAAAGCAGAAGGTTCCATAGACGTCAAATTACTGGGTAATTTTCTGAGTTCAGTGTCACATGAATCTGAATTTCTATTCATGAGAAGCTATTTTTGTTTTTTAGAACTACAAACTGCTTACTGCCCGGTCTTGACCGTTTAATGATATACCAACATAAATCGAAGTGTCTTGACAGCTGTTGCTAGCATTATGTGTTCTATGGCTGTATTGCAGAATATGATGAAGACTGGAGAACTATAGACTGGGAAAATATAAAGAGGTGCAGTTTTTCATATATGTGTGTGTGTATATATATATATTACCTTGTGAATAATTTTGAAAAAAATATTTAACATTTTAATATTTTATAGGCCTATTCTTTAACATAAAAATGTATGTGTGTGTCTATCTGTGTGTGTGTGTGTCTGTCTGTGCTTCTGTGCCATAGAGAAAATACAAATCTAAAAAGCTCCTTGATGAAGTTTAAAGTCAGCAACCCAGACATCAGGCACATCCGTTTCCTACTACATGGTCCAATTTCAGCAGGGAAATCAAGCATCATCAACTCCATCAGCTCTATCTTCCTGGACCGTGTCCAAGTGAAAGCAACTGCAGCTGCAGCTACTGATAAAACCTTCACCACAGTTGTAAGAAAACTACTCAATCAGATGGAAATATCAAAGTAAATTAATATTCAAGTGATTTTGTTTTTTTTCTCCCGAAGTTAAGCTTTATTATTTTTTCCTTTAAATTGGATTGCAGTCAAGTGTGAAAAGAGGATTACAATAGATGTTGTTATATTGAAGGAGAAATCTGTTGTGTATCCATATTTCCATATCACTATTCCTGGTCACCGAAAACTGTTGGTGTGGAGAAGGCGGCAAAAACTTTCACACAACATAGACCGAATAACAAAGCAGCAGCTAATGTTATCTGAATTGGCTATAGTGAAGATGAAACTGAAAGTAAGTTACTTTGCCCCATTCGGTTACTGTTAGTGGCTGTCTCACTAATTGGTCGATCCTGTAGGGTATCAAAATTTCCACATTCTTGTCTTTACTGACACCATATGGTGACCTACAATAACAGAGATATTGATTGATTCACACCAGATTTCTCCTTATTAATCTTTCATATACATGGTATTTTTTTATTATTTGAGACACAAGAGCACTCATTGCATTGTGGTTTTTATGGCGATACAGCACTGAAATGGTAAAATTTCACATTATGGCAGTTATCTGTGTAGTTTGTTAGTCATTGTCAATGGAATAAGCTTAAAAATGGATTATCATTCATCAAAAGACAAACAGCTAAATTCATTTTCAGAAACTGTTTCGATTCATGAATGCGAAGTTGTAGGCAACTGTACTTTTTTTTGGAGCTTGAAGACATTTAATCTTTTCTTGTTTCTGGTTTCTTGTTCAATCTGGAACAACCAAATTTGAACAGAGGGTGCCTGTGTCACCTGCTACACACCATTCTGCCATAAGATCTCATCCTAGGAGGTTTAACCAAAGATCATTGAATACTGACCAAGAATAGAGCAACATAATATGTTACTTCGGGAGATAACACAAAGAGATCTGGTCTGCATTAGCCTGACAATCCAGACTATAACATGTATCCGAGTCACATGACTTGGACTTGAGGCATGATTTAAATGACTTCAGCCCTGACTTGCCAGAATTAGGCATGACTTGCGACTTGACTTGGAATTAAATGCTACTGACTCATTGACTCAAGACTTGGCTCAGACTTTGCCTCTTTGGCTTGTAATAACTAGTAATGACTTGACGTGTCTTGGGTCTTGGCTCTACATCAATCCAGGTTTACATATTTTTTACACCTTTTTCAGGTTTTACGCCTTTTTATGAATATATATTTTCTGGCCGTAGGCTAGCTAGACTGCCCTATGTCATTCACTTCTAACAACAAAAAAAGAGCTACCGATGTGCACAGCCATGCAAAAAAACAGAAAGTCTTTGTGGGTGTGGGTGTTGTAGATATCAGAGAGTGATCTTTTCAGCCGTCCTCACAATCCTCTGCAGGGCCTTCCTTTCTGCAGCAGTGCAGTTACCAAACCAATTCAATTCAGTTTTATTTATACAGCGCATTTTACAATAGTACTGTCTCATGGAGCTTCATAGAAGGAGCATCCAAGAGCAACAGGGGGCAAGAAAAAACTCCCTTACGTTCAGTTAATCTAGGAAGAAACCTCGGGCAGATCCACGACTCAAGGGGCTAACCCAACTGCCAGGGGTCATGCAGAAAATTTACAATCAGTAGTAACCATGACAGACTACAAGTTGCCCATTGTTTTAGCTAATAGTTCATAATACAGTATTATCCCACTTTACATTACATGGTTGTCGTCTACTCAGGAGGGGAGGGTGAGAGGAGTCCGCCGGAATGAGGCATGGATGACACTCAGCAGAGATAATTGTGGACAGAGGAAGAAAGTGAACTAGGCCAGGCTCACACACCAGAGAGCAAATGTGTAATCTGGGCGTTCATATATATATATATATATATATATATATATATAAAAACTGGGGGCAACAGCAGAAGCAGTCCCTCCCAAAAGACACATAAGAAGTGATGATTTGCCATGCATCATCCCTAACTATGGGAAACAGTAAAGAGGAAGGTTTTAAGTCTAAACTTAAATGTAATGAGAGTGTCCGCTTGTCGAATGTGTGTGTGTGTGTGGGGGGGGGGGGGGACTATAACACCGGAGGGGTGCGTGGTAACAAAAGGCTCTTCCTCCTATTGTAGATTTGGATATTCTTGGGATTACAAGGAGACCAGCATTTTGGGATCTTAGGGTTCTAAGAGGGTGGTAAGGGACAAGTACGTCTTTAATATATGTTGGAGCATGGCCATTGAGGGCTTAGGTAGGTTGTAGGTTAGGAGGAGTATTTTAAAATCAATTCGACTTTTAATAGGGATCAATGTCAGGAAGCAAGGATAGGACAGATATGTTCATATTTGTTGTCATATATGTTTAGTCCTGGTGAGTGTTTGGGCCGCAGCATTTTGTATTAGTTGTAGGTTTTTGATACAGGTACTACTACACCAACAGAGCATTGCAATAACTGAGCCTTGAAGTAATAAATGCATGTAATTTTTCAGCATCCTCAAAGGATAGGAACTTTCTAACCTTAGTAATATTTCATAGGTGGAAAAAATATATTTTTGAAATGTGTTTTACATGACTATTTAGAGAGAGGTCCTGGTCAATTATTACCCCGATGTCTTTAACTTTTGCGTTACATGACAGTGACAGGCCACTGAGTAAGTTTTGGTGGAGGTGGAGTGTTGATCAGCTGTTTAGGGACAATCATAACTTCAGTTTTATCAGAATTTAAACATGGGAAATTATTATCATCCAGGTTTTTATGTCTAGGAGACAGGCATCAAGTTCAGTCATTGGTATATAGTCATTAGGCTTCATAGGTATAGCTGGGTATCATCAGCATAGGAGTGGAAAGTAATGCCATGTTTCCTTATAACAGATCCAAACGGTAACATGTACAAGGAGAATAACAGGGGACGTAGCACTGAGCCTTGGGATACACCAAACTTTGGTATGGGATGATGACTCATTATGAGCATGTACATGGTACTGGTAGCGACCGAAGTGGTATGATTTGACCAGGCTAATGCAGAGTCTTTGATGCCTATCATGTGTTCAGGCCTGTGTAGTAGGATACCATGGTCAATAGTGTCAAAGGCAGCACTAAGATCCAATAGGATTGATATATATATACATTATCAGATGTGATAAGGAGGTCTGAAGTGGTTGCTTTGTTTCTACAATGTATAGATCTGTGCATTCCTCACTGCATTTTACTGCATATATTACATTGCTTATGTTGTATACTTATGAGTTATGTTTCTGGTGTAGTAGTAGATCGAGTTAGGTGCTACATAGTCTAATGTGATTTTTAAAGTTAATAAGTAGTGGTCAGTTAGGGTCAGTTAGTGTAGAGTGTTGAGGTAGGGTTGTAAGTTGTTCTATTTGTACTCCATGTGTTAGAACAAGATCAAGGGTGTGGTTACCTTGATGTGTAGGTGTATTTACTTTATTTTGGCAGAAACCGATGTGGTCAAGCAGAGACTGGAATCCAATTGCCAGGCTATTATTTGCAACATCCATGTGGATATTAAAATCACCTAATATAATTATCTTTTCTGTTTTAATGACTAGAGGGGCCAGGAAGTCATAGAATTCTGATAAGAAGTGTAGGTGTGTAGAGGCCTGGAGGTCTATATAATGTTACAATTGTTAAGGGTTTAGCACCATTCCTATCAGGATGAGTGAAGTTAAGGACAAGAACTTCAAAAGATTTAAAAAATATAATCAAGCTTAGTGGGGTGTGACTTACTCACACCTCTGTGTCACAACATAAACTTTTCATCATAGTAAATTATAAGATGATAAAATTTTTATTCTATACTGTAAGATTCTATATAACCATGCATGATGCCAGCAAATATATATATTTGAATTAATTTTAATAATTAAATAAAACTAACAACCAAAAAAAAAAAAATATTACAAATGGAATCTCTGTGATGAACATGAAGGTGACCTTGAACATTGGCAATGTCAAGGCTACAGATCACAATTGTTAAAATAATAATAATAATAATAATAATAATAATTAAAGATTAAAGTGTGGAATATTGCTGAGATTTTGGCAAAGTAGCCAATCATTTTAACCACTGCTGTTCTGGAAAAAAAATATTATTAGCCTACCACACATGAAAGTCATAAGGTGCGAAAGGAAGGATGATCTTTGAGTAGGCTACTGGCTTCTTTTCATCCTAGGGAAACCCCCTTTAACAGGATGAGCTATTTATCAAGCAAGTGTATTTTCCTTTCATTTCAATTTCATTGCAGACAAATGGAGGACAGATGATGTTTACTTTAGTTTCCTTTTCTGAAAAATTAAGTATTATGGATTCAGGCAGAGCCTATCAAAAAAGGCAGACATTTAGTTGGGCTATTTATTGAGCTTAGCCATTTATATATTATTAGACTAGGTAGGCCATAGTTAGATATTTGATGTTTCAAGATCAATTTGTTAAATGTGTCTGCAACTATATGGTGTGTTTCTAATGGTAGGGAAACCCACCCACTAAAATACCGATCAGCCAAGGCAGATGTGCTCCTGGTTCTTAAAGGCAATGGGAAATGGATCTTTTGTTAGTTATTTCGGTGTTACACACAAACCAAACCTATGATTAATTAAGTAATAAGTCCAATGTGTTGATTGTTGCACCAGAGGCATGTGTCTTTTTTTCTGCCATCAAAATACCATATTGTCCTAGGAACGCTGTCAAACGTGGCGTTCTGATTATGATAATAGAGCCCATTGACTTGAATATTAATGTGTGAATCATGTGATCCTTGATGAGGGGTGATGAGGGGTGTGGTCTGTGCTTCACAGCTCTATCTCTAGATGTCCAGAGGTATTTCTAGTTGATCATAAGTTTTCAGAACTGAAGAAGCCTTTTGGATGAAAGGTGAAATGTCTCCAAGCTCCATAAAAGAAGTCCAGTTGCACACCGATATGACTCTTAACCACTGACAGTCATATTTTTGAGGGTTATGAATTTTTGCATTAGTCAGATTTACTAACTGATTACTTTACATTGTAGTATAGAAGTTACAAAATGATGAACAAGGAAGGAACTGAGTTGCCATTCATCTTCAATGATATCATGGGTACGGAGAGTGAAAAATCAGGGGGGGTACTGACTGATGATGTGATCAGTGCCCTAAAAGGACATGTCAAGGAGGGGTACACGGTAAGATGAAACACAAAAATGCTGATGATAATTAATATTGCTTTCGACTATAATAAGTCAGAAATCAAGCTATCAACGTAAAGATCAGACTAACAACAGTGTTAAAGTTAATTGGTGAGTGATGCTTTCCTTTGCCATCAGTTAGCGATAAACTGCTCTGATCCTGAAGTTGAGAGTGAATGGATCAAAAAATACTGATAGATCTGTATATAAAAGCTCCATTTTAAGGGTTTAACATCAATGTAGTCTTCATCAGACCACAAAAGGGACCCAATAATGTATCAATTTATCCCCCTCTTAATGTTAGTATTTAAAGAAATCTCTTTCCAGTTTTTTCCTGTTTTTGGAGAATTTACTACTTCATCCAAACAACCATGACTGTTCACCTGGTATGACATAATTACTTCCGCTAAGGAGATTATGTTTTCTCCGGCGATTGTGTGTCTTTGTGCAAAATGACTTGAAAGTACTGTACGGATTTGGATGACATTTTTGGACAACATGGGTATTAGGACAAGGAACAGATGATTACATTTTGGTGGGGATCCGGCAACCATCTGGAATTTGTATTGTGTCAGTGACCCTAGATTACCTTGGCGGAGGTGTGCACTCTCCAGGTGCTTTTCTAGTTTAGGATGACTAAGCTTTTTAAAGAAAATGCATTGCTAGATTGCACTATGAGCACACATGTGTTCTTTAGTATGTAGTAGTCAATTTTAATTAAATTATCTTGCTCTAGATACCTTCAAGAAGAATATAGTATGTAAAAAACTGAAAATATCAGATAGAATTTTATAATTCAGGAGATACGCTTGCATACACATAGACATGCATTAACAAGGAAAAGATCTATCTGATCATTTTACTGATCATTTACAAGTCTAACCTAATTACATAATTTAAAATGTTATATGTTATCTTCTTTTTAACATTAGTTCAATGAGAATTCTCCTTTGTCTGTTAATGACAAAAGTCACTATACCGACAATCCCACCGTAAATGACCAGGCACACTGTCTGGTGAGTGTGATTGCTGCAAATAAAATCACACTGCTGAATGACACTGATGGCACCATTGTGAAGATGAGGGAAGTCAGACAATTTGCGAGTAAACTGGGTGAGAATCACTTCTAATATTCACTAACTGATATTGTAATTGTGCTAAAAATATAGTTTTCTCCATAATATACTGCACTTTTAAGCCACAGCTTCAGCATTGTTTCAGGGTTCAGTTATACTCTGCATGGCTGCTTGTTGATTTTTACAGGAATCCCCCAGATTGTTTTTTTGACTCATGTGGACAACTGCTGTCCTTTGGTGCAGAAGGACCTGACACACATCTATTCAAGCAAGAAAATTAAGCATGCAGTGAGTCGTGTGTGTGTGTGTGTGTGTGTATTGAGCTAATGTTATCGGTTATCGGTTTACTACTCGCTGGTTCTTTCTCCTACAAGCAGCACATGATGATGTAAAACAACATGGCTAATGACTGATTCACATTATATTTCCCCATTATGGTTCATTCTGTGTCAACTGAACCAATTTTGAAGAAACCCGTGTTTGGGTCATCAGGATTTCACAGGTGTGTGTCAGATAGCAAGTTTCTGATAGATTGCAGACAGAGTTTAGTACATGGACTGTTTGCATACAAAAGCCTGTGGTTGAATCTCAAATAGTTTTGGTGATATTATAGTCTGAAATTGGATTGAAAAATAAAAATCATAGAAATACTTGAGATACTCAATACTAATTTTGCACAACTTCTTTTGTGATGTGTGGTCACATAATATTTGAGAATCAGCCAATTCTGAGGGGGTTGTGTGGGAGCCATTGGTTCATTTGACTTGGAATGACCCTTACACAGTGAGTGTAGTGAGTGTACTTTTTTAAGTGTTTTATTTTAATTAGCCTATTTTATAATCTACAATTCATTTTGATAGAACGCCTTTATGTGAAACACATTGTTTACCGTTCATCCAGAATGAAAGGTCTATGTTAAGGGTAGGCAAATTTCTGAATATCTCCAGAATACACCTATGTGAACAATTCAGTAGGCTTAAGGCATTTTAACCCCAGAACAAGTAAAATTGATATCTAGTAAAAAAGCACAATTTGTATTGAATTAATAGCAGAATCAAAGAACACAATAAATGCTGTACAATAGGCCTAATAATAAATCAATTGATATAGCCAATAAAACCATGATGGAAAAAAAACACTACTGCAGCATAGTCTGTCCTCAGTTAAAAATGTCAGCTATAGCTTTGAGGTGAAAATATTGAGGTTTAGGCAAGGATGGTATGGGACTGTAGTTGTTCTTATATTGTATATTTATTTAAAACATCCATTCAATCCATTCCAAAACCAATTAGTGAAAACAGGCTTTGTATCATGTGGCAGACATTTGCATCATATGTCTTGTGTCTTATGTCTTGCAATTATCACAAGTAGCAAAAAATTGTTTGCTCGCAGAAGGTTAAATCGATTTTTTAGATTGTTGAATGTAAAAACTACTTAATCATTGTTACGTTGACCATCAATTCCTGCTGACAGTTTGTGTCCCTGTAAAAGCTTTTCTGTATTAGTCTGTGCAGAGGCCTGGCCACATCAGCAAAGGACAGGATAGGATAAAATGCTGGTAATATGAGGCAAAACCGAGGAATGAGATCCCAGCTTATTATTGTAGCAATGTTTGATCTCATTATTTATGAATTTAGCACAAAACAGATGCTTTTTGATGTTTAAAGTATCCAAGCAGAACACTGTGTGTGTGTGTGTGCGTGCGTGTGTGTGTGTGTTTCAGGTTCAGCACTGCAGTAACAAGCTTGGTGTTCCCTTAAACTGCATCTTTCCAGTGAAAAACTACTTCCAAGAAACAAAGCTGGATGAAAAGATGGACGGTTTGATTCTGGATGCTCTGCAGAATATCGTTAACTATGCAGATGACTATGTGGTAAATATCTAAATGAGAATATTAACTGTATATACCTGATACATTTGTACGTATCCATATTCCCTTCCTAAAGATGTAAATGAGTAAAAACCGTTTAATTAATTGTGTTTGTCAATACAAAAACAAATAAAACATTAATTTTAAAAATAAAGGATGTCATCTTTGGGTGGGTGGTGGTGGGGATACTCACTAAATGGGTGCAAACAATCAGGTGTCATCACTTGTTTCAAAAGTAGTATTGTGAAGATAATGTTGTGTGGACAAACATTGCTAATATTATAACATATACAACACAGCAATATACAGTTGGGCAAGCTAGTCAGAAAATGTAGTGAGCTAAGCTATCAGTTACTCTACATTTGAATGAAGCTTCAATACACGGTAAACCCCAATTCGTCAGTAAACTGAAAATATTTCTGGACACAAGTTACCACTACCATTTTATTTAAGTTTTAACTTTTAAAACATTTTCAAGCTTTTACAAATTGTAAGTACTTCATACTCAATAAATCTGATCAAATGATGGTTAGATTTAAGTGCTAGTCAGTTACTAAAAGTGCCACTCAATGTCATTTGAAAATGAAATCTAGTTTACATTGAGAGCACAGCAAAAGGAGGAGCGGTCAAAAAGACACATGAGTTTCCACAAAAATATTATGTTCATCAAACGTGTTAGGGTTTACAGTGTGAAGCTACCTGAAGAAAGACTGCAGCTAAGATACAAGTAGTTTACTACATCTACTTCACATTTTTTCTTTTTTTTTTTAATTAGGCCTAAAATAATCTTCATCCCAAGGTATTTTTGGAAGCAGTTACTGAGTTATGTAACTAAATGTAAATAAATATGTAAACAGATGTTGGCAGGTGACTTTTGAACAATCAACATCACATTTTCGGCTGACAATTGTGAGACAACCCATAATCTCACAAAACAGATGATGATCTCAGCTTTTCATGAATTACTCTTGAAAGCCCAGTGTAGCAAGGTGTCGAATTCCATTATAAGTGGCAAAAGGTGATAATTAAAAGGTCAACATTGGCCCATTGATAGGCAAAATGTCATCTATGGCAAAATGGAAATAAAATATGTACATTTTTCAGGAATTGAGAATTTTCCGCTTCTGATTTTTGGATATGTGTACAGGCAATAACTTAATAATCTCTACCATATTAAATTTGTAGTTTTGTACCACATACCCCAAATTTAGGGGCCCATTTTTTTTTCTATTTACGGATATGATTCTAGGAGACTGCAAAAGATTTAATTTAACTTTGCCAGTTCTAAGCTGTCTACCTACTTGTGGACAACTGCACAAAACTGAATAAATGGGTTTATAGCCAACATTGTTTTCCCAGGAAGCTGATAAATATTAAAACCTTTACAAAACAAACCCATGTTTGGGTCATCAGGATTTCACATGTGTGACAGATGGCAACCTTCTGATAGATTGCAGACACAGTTTACTACCTGGATTTGCATACAAAAGCCTGTGTGCTTGAATCTCAAATTCAAGTTGCCAAAAATGCTCACGGACACTTTTTTGGACGAGAGGGTGGGTGCACTCTAAGCCATATTTGACATACTGAGATATAATTTTGCACAACTTCCTTTGAGATGTGTGGGCACGTAATATCCGAGTCGAATCCTTCAAGATTTGTCCCTTTGACCCTAGTAAGAAGTGTAGTTAAGCTAGTAGTTTTGCTACTTGTAATGAAGATGTAATTTCCTGCATTCTTACACATTACCACATGTTGTATATGCTGCAAAGTAGGTGAGCTGTTTTAAGCAAAAATGTTATTCATCCAAAAGGTCAAGGTGATCATTTAGGTTAATGGTTGAAAACCACATGCCATATATTTTACAATTCATAAAGGACTCACCTTACAATAATGAATGCACTGACCTGAAATAAAAGCAATGACCTGAGTTTGGCAGCTTTGAAGAAGTACAAGACTGGTATAGGACAGGCCATGATAAGGAAATGCTAAATGCTAATCTCAGTCTGGTCAAACCTCACCCACATGCCAGTAAAGCCTGATTTAGAGGAATTTAGAGTAGTGTGTGGGTTGACAAAGCATTTCTACAAAACAAAGTGTGTGGGTTTCATTTTCATTGTCTTTAAAGCTGTAGATTAAACAGTTGTACAACATGGATTTGCACAGCCTGAATCTGAATCCTGAATTTTTAACAGAGGTAAGTGGAGAAATTTTGACAAAATAAAAGTTGTAGGACTGAAATTAATAAACCAATTGTGTTGTAATTTGCATATGTATAAGATGTGGTAAATTGCTTACAAAGAGTTCATAAGACATAAAACAAAAAGCTTGCATGTAACAGTACATACAGCATGACATGTTTGATTTGTGATTCATATAACATTTATTCATAACCATATGATCATAACCATATAGTGTATAAGTGTAAATGCATAAGCATTTATAATAAGTGACTTATAAACAGCTACTATAACACGAACAGCAACTAACTACCAACTTAACATTTTGTAACACTTTGTAAATGTCTCGTTAACACACTTATTATGCATAATTATCGTTGTTTTTGCTGTTGCTGTAGGGAGATCATTTTATTGATGTTATTTGCTGGTGTGAATAACACACATATAAACTGTATCAATGTAGATTTATTTCTTCACCTGCAGAACTAAAAAGGGCCCAATCACAGCCATATGCCAAGAAGGGCAGAATCAGCAGTAACCATAGTTACAGCTTACAACGATGACAGCTCAACAAGGTAACTGTATTCACACAGGAAATTAAAGATGCAATTATTTTGTCTAAAGCTACTCTTTGAAAGTCTTTAATGCAGTGCAGTCTTATCCCTGTAAAAGAACACGATTGCATTTATGAATTTATCACTTGAGCATGACCAGGTTTGATTTAGTCTACTGACCAAATTCCATCTCTTTTTTGTAAGAAGTGAGAAGTTTCATGTCCAGTCAGTATTTATAATGGTAGTTACTGTCCACTGTGCTGGTAATAACTCTGGGTCACTGCACACCCCTGGCTCAGACTGACACACACACACCATAACACCATAACCTGACCTGCGGTCCCTGCAAGACAGGTTGGTGCAGAGATTTTGCAGAACAACTCATGTAGTAGTTCCCCAGCCAATTAAATTTTAGTAGTACATGACATAGGTCCCAAGAACCCATCAAACACCTATAGTGACAAACAAAGTTTAAAAAAGTAGCAAATTGTGAGTATTGACAGTTCCTGGGACACTAAAACACCAGACCACATGAAACCCACTGGGCATGTAGATCCACTTTTAACATGTAGTAACTTGGTCTCAGGAGCCCAGAGCAGAGGGTAAGATGCGTTTTTGTAGAATAACTCTAAAAGCATAGCACCTCAGCTGGCAAAATTCTAGTGGTACATAGATCTCCAGGAGCCGACACACAAAAATAATTCCCATTATACAAAAATACTTTGTGTCATGAAACTTGGTAGGCATGTTGCACCACTAGGCTCATCGCATGTAAGCTAGTTTGGATCTCAGGGCACATTTTTTCTATATGGGACACACTGACGCCCCAAATTTTGCAACTGCATTGTTGAACATGTTCTGAATTTCATTTTGTGGTCCACCTCTCTCTTTCCTAAAGCCTAGTGGACAGCAAAATCTTTAGATACAATCCTTTTGAATGCAGCTCACTGTCATTTTCATACTGTTGACTCCACGGTGTCAACACAGATCTCTGACTGTCTTTCTGAGATATCTGTATGAATGAAAGGACATCGCCTCCAACCAAACCTCTCCAAAACTGAACTGCTGGTCCTCCCAGCCAAACAAACCATACATCACAACATCAGCATCAAGATTCAGTCCCTACCTGTTGCTCCCACCAAGGCGGCAAGAAACCTAGGTGTCATGATTGATGACCAGCTGACCTTTGTGGATCACGTTGCCTCTGTAGCTCGGTCATGCCATTTTTCCCTATTCAGCATTAGGAAGATCAGGCCATACCTAACCCTACATGCAACCCAGCTCCTGGTACAGACCCTGGTTATCTCTTGCCTTCACTTTTGGAATGCCCTCCTATCAGGTCTTCCAGCCTGTGCTGTAATACTGCTACAGAAGATCCAGAATGCAGCTGCACATCTAGTTGTCAACCAGCTAAAAGATCGCATGTCACACCTCTGATCATTGAATTCCAATGGCTAGCCCAGTGCTTATTAATTATTTCATGTTACACCCCCCCTACGACAAAGATAATATTTCGCACCCCCCATACTTCGCAGTGACTATCAATAGTATTATTTATCTATAAATTTGCATGCTCAGTGTAAAAATCCCTACACCATAGAGCTAATACTCCCTGCACACACTCTGACAATGAGAGTGTCGCTATCACCAACTATAGTGGATGTGCAATTACACTTTATTCTAGTACGGCAAAAGAAAAGTATGTTCCCCATGGTCATATGCTCCCCTCCTGGCATCGCACCTGAGGGCCCCACTATTTGAAAAGGACTGCTTTAGCCACTCGCATCAAATTCAAAGCACTGATGTTGGCCTACAGGGTGATTGATGGTTCTGCTCCCATCTACCTGAATACTCTCTTAAAGCCCTATGTCACTCGCCGGCCACTTTGCTCCTCCAAGGAATGTTATCTTGCACGGCCAACACATTTAGCAGGTCAATCCAGACTCTTCTCATGTGTTGTCCCACGCTAGTAGAATGACCTTCCAAGTACTGCCCAATGACTGTATATATAGATTGTCATGTAACGCTACAGAAATCATGCTATTGCACATTATAGTCTAATTAAAACATCTGAACAGTAATTAGATTAGATTCAACTTTATTGTCATTACTCATGTATAAATACATGTAATGAAATACGGTTTGGCATCTAATCAGAAGTGCAAAGAGCAGCAAGTGCAGTATATACAGTATATGTAGTATGTACAGTTAAAGAGCAAACTATATTCAGATAAGAGTAGTAAAAATAAATAGGCTGAAGAGCAATATACATGTTAGGTGAAAAGATAATGAGGATAATATACAGATGTGCTATATAGATTCAGATGTGCAATAAAGTTGCCTTGTGATCCGATTTTGTATATTGTTTGATGTTGTATTGTTCGTTGGCTTCAACTTAACTTCAACAGGCTATCAGCTGGGAAGTTCTTAGCAGTTATTTCAGTAAGCCTAATACTATCTTGCTAACATTCTCTTATTACCCGTCTTTAACACTTTGCTAGCTAGCTATATGCTAGTTGTAGATAACAAACGGTAAAAGTCATCATCAAACATCATTTACCTTACCTGGTCGTCTTCATTGCTCCATCATTACATGTTCACAATGTTTATTATTTTCTAGATGAATATGATTCCCTTTTTGGGTCATATTGAAGTTGTAACAACTGTTTGTGAGCAAATACGTTTTGCTCGTGTGGCAGCAAAACATTGGCCTTAGCCCATGCCAGGGTTAGGAACAGCAACTTAAAGCACACATTAAAGGGACCTTCGTTTTTCAATTCTGCCAACTACTTGTTCATCAGTAAATGACACCATCAGAACATTTGGAGGGGTGTTAATATCATACAGCTAGCTAGTAACTTTAACCTGTACTTTGGCTTGACATTACCTTCGATTTCACTGGAGTATTTTCATGTGGCCAGCATGAGTCTTTGACACGTCACTGATTTTTTTCCTCGTGATTTAGCTAAAAGACCTATTCTGTTGACAAACATTTCTAGATTTCATGAAGACATTGTCAAAAGTAATGACATGTTAAGATCACACAGAGATGTCCACAAGTCAACAAATCTTCAACATTAAAGAAGTGCTGATGACAAGTGACAGCAACATTTCATTTGACTTTTTATTGTGAGATAAGAATCCATTGATACTCAAAAGCTGTGTCTAAAACATAATACAGCATAAATAACTGATATATGCTGAACATATGGGTCCCTGGACAGAGTAAAGTTGGTGGTGTAAACAGGGAAAGTGAAAATATTTCACTTTGGGTTCATACAACCCAAAGTGTAAGTTTAGTAATATTAACCAGTGGCCAGTAAAACTATGGTGGCATATGCACTGCCCATAACAGGATCAAATAGTGACATACTCTGTTGAAGCATGGGTTTAGTCCCACTGGTTTATTGTTGACACACAAACATTTCACTGCACAATATCAACACTCCTTTCGCATCCAGTCATTTGCACCACAGTCAATGAGTTAGACATTCGAACATATCAGTTGAAGACGAGGAGAAAGACATCCCACTTCAGTCAATCTCAGCCTGTTTCATCTGGGCAGTCAGGTCTGTTGAAGGTTCACAGCAACAAAACAAAATGTGCTGCATTATTGTTGATGCCACAGGAGCATAACCTTAAGTTAAGTTGACATTCTATAATGAATTGTTATGCTCATACATTCATTATAATAAGCAAACAAATGGCATAGAGCAGTCTGGCCTAAATGTCATGGGATAGTGTGGTGGAGATGACACTAGACAACAAGCAAGTGGCACATCTCAGCAACAACAGCCAGTACAAGTACCTGCCAACTCTCTGGCACTTTGGCCAGTTCCTACCCAGGACTAGCTTCCCACTAGTTGTGGTGAAAATGTGGAGAAGTTTCTTGGAGAAAGTAGCAGAGAAGTTTGTCTTGTTCAGCCAAGTCTTTATTGCGTTCACCGAGAGAATGGTTACAACAGTGGTAATCCTCAACCATTCTAACCTTTTACCTTATCTGTCTATCTTAAATACTCCTGCCAGTAGATGATGTAGCTGGCACAGAGCCAATCCTACACGAGATCTCAGTCTCTGTCCTTTTACGATGAAACCAAACATATATTACTTGTTCTTACAGAAATTCCCACATACCTCCCTTTTTTCAAGTATTTCTCGAAACCTAACAGAATTCCACAATAATACATGTAACACAACATGCAACACCAAAATATCCTTCTAACTACATAATCCTAACATTCTCTCGGATCACATTTTCACATCATTCTGTGTTCACAGAAGGCACAAAACATAATTTCCAAACTAATTCCAGAAACAAACCTTAAGGGCGAATGTTACTTTTAACCTTACTTCAATCATACTTTAAATCTCAAAAAAGTTCACACAAAATCCTAAAATATATATGTGACATGCAAAATGCTATTCTAATCACATTTCTCTCAATGACACCTGAAAGAAAATTTCATGATTGAGTATCCCAACATGTTCTCCTCCATGTAGGCAAATATCAGTTTCCTTTATTATGTTGTGAAGTGTATGTCAATTTCATGAAGCATGACGCATATGAGTATGTGAATTTTATTCCTGTGGTATGCAGTATATGCACAGCAAAATACGTAGGTAAATGTTTTCAAACTACTCTGCCCAACTTATCTACAGACTGATCCTTCCTGCCAGGGCTGGTGACAGTCCATATATTCCAAGGTATATTCCAAATCAATGTCCTTAGTTGCAACCTCCTCCCTTTCGGGGTGACGTGTTCCTTTTTATTCCCAGAATGCCATTTTCGACACACCCAGGGCGCAATCAACAGAGACACAGTTCAAGCCCTTGTTTCCACAGAGCCCAATTCCTGTGGACCCTGAGACCAAGCCACAAGCGGAATGTCCCTCACTCTATGAAGAACAGCATCCGGAACAACATATGGAGGCGCATTTGGCAAGATTTCTTCTTTGCAGTCATCGCACTCCTCTTCGTCAACCAGCCCCGACAGGACCATTTGGGTCTTAACCAGTCCTTCCACTATCCTTACGAACAAAGTTCTCAGACAGGGAATATGCAACAGAAAACAAGAGAAACAATGAGAAGAATGCATCCAATCATTCCAGCTATTTTAACAAACCATGCAGTAAAAGGTAGTTTTTATCCAATGATCTACCCATGGGGCAAGCTTAGCCTCCCGGCCAGCATTAGCTGCAAGTTCAACACTTACATTTTTTAATCTAGTCATAGCTATAGTAAATGATCCATTAGATGCTGTATTATTAGGAATATAAGTGCAACAGTGAGAGCCTATCATTGCACACAC
Source organism: Tenualosa thibaudeaui (assembly GCA_027481765.1). Classification (NCBI taxonomy): domain Eukaryota; kingdom Metazoa; phylum Chordata; class Actinopteri; order Clupeiformes; family Clupeidae; genus Tenualosa; species Tenualosa thibaudeaui. The sequence goes on from JAIFZK010000214.1 coordinate 381,331, forward strand.
ACCCCCTTCTCTTGCCAACATCCAATCTAAAGCCATACGGTTTTGCATAGCTACTCTTGATGTGGCATCCAACTGTTCACCCAAGGGTTCAAGAACCTGAATCGTACAATTAAGAAAACGCTGATTAAAATAAAGATCATTTGCTACTTCCCATAATTTTCCAATCCCTATCATGGGAATAATAGATTCAAACCCTGCTGCAATTTCACTTCTAATTTTATATTCCGGAGGTATTCCTCTTGGTTGACCTATAGCATCCAAATACACATTAGGATCTTTTTCATATGGCTTAACAGCTCTTATTTTCCTATTTTTGTAATGTGAAAAATTTCCTGCTGAGACATTACCCAAAATATCATTATCCAATGAATATACAATCGAACTATCCTGCATAGCAGTAACACGTGCACAAAGCCCATTCCAATCTTCTGGCAATGTATTATGTAATCCCCACTCTGGGCCACAGGCTGACCAATAATCTGCCAGGAGTATGCCATTCTGATGTGCCAACATAGCATGCGGGTGAACATAAGACCTATATCGATATTTATGTCGACGGGCTCAGTTTCTTCCTTAGAAACGTTCGGTACTACAAGAAATTGAGCTGAATCAATAGTCCAAGTAATATTACATTTACCCTGAAAAATTCCTACATTATACATACCTTTACCGCATAACAATCAAAATCAAACCCTTCACCTAACCTATATCGCTTTATCGTGGTTGGTGAGGTTTCTGGCCAACTACTCAATCTGTCGCAAACTTTTGATTTAAAAAGGTCACGACGATGAAAATCATATTGACAAACTTCTGTTCTTCTGTAAATCTCTTGTACATTCTTTTTATAGCACACACTCTACTGCATGCACTATTCTATTCTTGTATACACTCAACACACATATATTACTTGTTCTTACAGAAATTCCCACAATGGCATTCATTCAGATGTGCTATCCATCTATATAAACAGTCATTGGTGCTGCCAGATCAACAGATACCTTCTCCACCTTCAAGAAACTCTTGAAGACCCAGCTCAAGAGTTATCTCCTGGCCTGAATTTTTGAATAACAGGACTGCATTTAATTGCTTATTCTTATCTCTCTCCATATTGCACTTTTGTAGCACTATTGCAATTTCAACTTAAAATACTGCAAATTGCATGTTAGCAATATGGACTCTTTTGTTTTTCATTGTGCTGTACATTTACATTTACATGTAGGCATTTAACAGACGCTTTTATCCAATGCGACTTACAAAAGAGGATAACATTCAAGCTACAAAACAATGAAAGAACTAACAAAGAGTGCATATTGCTAACATAGAAACTGCACTATTTTAAGTTGAAAGTGCAACAGTGTAATACAGTGCAGGGAAATTAAATTGTTAAGTGCATTCTCAAAATTTGCGCCAGGAGATATTCTTGGAAGAGCTAGGTCTTCAAGACTTTCTTGAAGGTGGAGAGGGTATCAGTTGATCTGGTAGCACTTGGAAGGTCATTCCACCAGCGCAGAACCAGATATGAGAAGAGTCTGGAATGACCTGCACAAGGTGTTGGTAGTGCTAGAAAATGTTCCTTAGAGGAGTGAAGCGGTCGTCAGGTGACATAGGGCTTCAGGAGAGTGTTCAGGTAGATGGGAGCAGAGCCATCATTCACCCTGTAGGCCACCATAAGTGCCTTGAATTTGATGTGAGCAAGGGTAACCAGTAGAGTTTAATGAACAGAGGTGTGACATGCCCTTTTTGGCTGGTTAAAGACCAGACATGCAGCGGTCTCAACGCACAGGCTGGTAGGCCTGATAGGAGGACATTGCAGTAGTCAAGAGACAAGACAAGAGATAACCAGGGTCTGTACCAGGTGCTGGGTTGCATGTTGGGTTAGGTACGGCCTGATCTTCCTTATGTTGAATAGGGAAAAACGGCACAACACCTGGGTTTCTTGCCACTTTGGTGGGAGAAACAGACAGGGAGTCGATCTTGATACTGATGAGATGATGTATGGCTTGTTTGGCTGGGAGGACCAGTAGTTCAGTTTTGGAGAGATTTAGTTGAAGGTGTGTCCTTTCATCCATGCAGATATATCAGAGAGACCCTCTGAGATCCACGTTGACCGTGGAGTCGTCAGGCTGAAAGGACAGATATAGCTGGGTATCATCAGCATAGCACTGGTAAGAGAAGCCAAGGGAGTGGATGATTGAGCCCAGCGAGGTTATGTACAGGTCGAAGAGAAGGGGCCCCAGCACAGATCCTTGCGGTACTCCTGCGGTGAGTTGGTGAAGTGCAGATGTCTGTCCTAGCTATGAGACGTTGAACAACTGTCCAGTAAGATAGGACTTGAACCAAGAGTGCGCTGTGCGATCAATACCCATGTTGGACAGCTTGTCCAGTAGGATGCAGTGGTTGACCGTGTCAAATGCTGCTGATAGGTTCAGCAGGATGAGCACTGAGGATTGACCTGCCGCTCTGGCCTCTTTTAGTGCTTCCGTCACAGACAGAAGCGCTGTTTCAGTGGAGTGACAACTTCTGAAACCGGATTGGTTGGAGTCGAGGAGGTTGTTCCAAGTGAGAAATCCTGTGACCTGTTTAAAGACAGCTTGTTCAATGGCTTTGGAAAGGAAGGGAAGAAGAGATACAGGCCGGTAGTTCTCCACTTGAGTGGGAGCAAGGGATTTTTTTTTTAGGAGCAGTGTTACCTGGGCTTGTTTGAAGGTGGTGGGAAATGTGCCCCTAGTTAGTGAAGCATTGACCACATGTGTGGTTGCTGTCACAATGGTGGGGGTTATGGCCTGAAGAAGGGTTGTTGGGATAGGGTCCAGAAGACAAGAGGTAGGCCGGCCATCTGTGAGAAGCTTAGACACTTCTGCCTCGGAGAGAGGAGTGAAAAAAGAAAAGGAAGCAGTTGGTTTAGAGAGGCTAGGAGAAGGAACCTCTTTAGATTGGTTTGAGAACTGACTACTAATTGCTGCAACTTTGTTAGTGAAGAATGCAGCAAAAGTGTCAGCTGTGAGGTTAGAGGAGGTGGGTTTAGTAGATTTAAAGGTGGAAAAGTTTCTTTCTCATTGTGAATCTTGTCGTGATAGAAAGCCTTTTTTGCAGCAGTGACACTGGATGAGAAGGAAGATACTAGTACTTGGAGTTGTGTTAGATCGGGCGAATTCTTAGTTTTGTGCCATTTCCTCTCAGCAGCTCTGAGGTTAGTGCTCATTGACTGAAGTCATTAAGCCACGCATTAGACTGAGTGGGTCGTGTGGGTCTGGTAGACAGAGGGCACACACGATCCAAGCAGGATCCAAGAAGTAGCTTCCTGGTGAAAATGAGATCAAGTTTCTTACCGGATTTGTGAATTGGAGGGCTGCAAACCTGCTGTAGCTCAAAGGAGTCCATCAGAGATAGGACTTCTGCAGAGCCTGGATTGTCTAAGTGGATGTTCATATCACCAAGAACAAGCATGGGACAGTCATGCTCAGGGATAGAAGAAAGCTTTAAGTGAAATGAGCTTTATTTGACAAAAGAGGTAGCTTGAATGTTATTCTCTTTGTAAGTTGCCTTGTATAAAAGCGTCTGCTAAATGCATAAATGTAAATGTAAATACACACTAGCTTATACCAAGATAACGGCGTTTGCACAACAAGAGGCTCAGCGTCTCTTCAGATTTTGCAAGCTGGCAGTGATATTCCTGTACATTTTGGGTCTGTTTGTACAGAATCTTACACCTGACAAGAGCTTTTGGATATTTGATTACAAGATTCTGACTGTTTTATCAGAAATCTTTGTCTCATACCAGAGCTAAGAAGAACACAATGGTACAAGGACTACCCAGCCGACTGGAAGTTCTCGCAGGCAACGTAGAGACTGTAAACAAAGGCGGGATGACTCCTGTAAAACAAGAGGCGGAGGACTGTGCATTTATGTCATCTAGGCTTGATGCACAAACTCATTGTCATTGTTGAAAGGCTAACCTACAGTTTCTCATGGTTAACTGTAGACCTTTTTTGTTTGCCAAGGCAGTTTACTTCTACAGCAGTAACAGCTGCATATACCCCCAGATGCTAATGCCGAGCTTGCTATGACTGAACTTTATCTGACCATTAGCAAACAACAAACTGCATACCCAGAGGCTGCATTCATTGTGGAGGGCTACTTTAACCACTCCAACCTCAAGACAGTGCTCCCCAAATTTAACCAACCATGTCTCCTGCCACACCAGAGGGGACAAAATCTTGGAGCATGTCGATACTAACATTGCTGGAGCCTACATGGCAAACCCCCTCCCCCACCTGGACTAGTCTAATCACCTATCTTTGTATCTCACCCCCAAGTACTTACCACTTATCAACCATGTGAAGCCATATGTGAAGACCATTAAGGTATGGCCAGTGGGAGTAGATTCTGTACTCCAGCGGAGGTTCAAAGACTCAAAGACTGGAGTATGTATGCCTCTCAGGCTACCTGTGGCATACATACAGATTTGGACTCTTACACTTACTCAGTATTGGAACATATTAACCCTTTAGCTGCTGAGTTTTTTTTTGTTTTAAAAGAAGATGGATTTTGACATCTAAAGTTCAAAAGGCTGTAGCTTGATATTGGTAACAGATAGAGCCTGACTGCCAATGAGACAAATATTGAGGAAGACCTAAAGTTTACCTAAAGATCTAAAATGTTATCACAAAATTGCTAGTTAAACAATAGCTCGCTACCACACTAGCTCCACGGTAAATCCCCCAGTTTCAGTGGAACTTTTCTCTGAAAAAATGCATTGGAAGATGAGAGTTAGGAACGAAGTACGACATGTCTGCCAACTAGTGGAGAGGAGTTTTGACAACATTAAACACTGTACTTGACACAACAGGCTGGTTTATTCAGTATCACGTCCGGTCGCAAAATTGTGACAGTGGCAGTAAAAGGGTTAACACCACAATTGATAGTGTTGCTACAGAGAGACGGATCACCACATACAATAAATCAGAAGCCATGGATGAACAAGGAAGTGTGGCTTCTGCTGAAGGCTTTGTACTTGAAGTGCTTTGAGCGACTGGTCCTGACACACCTCAAAAAATGTCCCCTGACACTTGATCCACACCAATTTGTTTACCGAAGCAACAGTAGTACAGAGGACACTATATCCACAGTGCTGCACTGTGTACTCTCACACCAGGACAACAAGAACACATATGCAAGAATGCTGTTTGTTGACTTCAGCTCAGCATTCAATAGTCACCCCCTCAAAACACAAAACTTGAGGATCTTGGAATCAATACCTCCCTCTGCAACTGGATCATGGACACCAATGATGAGTCTGACTACAGGGCAAAGGTAAACTTAGCTGCATGGTGTGCTGACAGTAACCTGCTCCTTAACACCAGCAACACCAAACAGCCTATTGTGGACTGTTGTTGACCGCAAGTCACTGCAGTGGGTGGTGAAAACCACCCAACACATCACAGGGACTTTACTCCCTGCTGCTGAGGATGTCCACAAGATGAGATGTGTACACTGGGCGTGCAGCATTCTCAGGGACTACTCTCATCTAGCCAACAGATTTTTTCAGCTCCACCCCTCCAGAAGACACTTTAGGACTCTTCAGACTAAAACAAGCAGGTTCAGGAACAGCTTTTTCCCCACAGCTGTCACCCTACTGAAATCTGTCCCCTGTTGTACTTTTCTACTCATGCTAAACCATTGGCATAATCTGTTTACAACGCTTCACCACTGCATATACATCCATTGTACTTCTGTCTTCTACTACACATCTGTATATCTGTATATACATAGATCCATTTGTCTGTACATTTGTCCATCTTACATCTGTGCATCTGTAGATTTCCCTGTGTACAGTAATATAGAACATCTGTATATTAACATACTTCACCTGCACATTGCTCTTTTGTAAATCAACACTAATTTATCTGCATTGTAAATCAATGCTAATTTATACCCATCTTTTACACCGCCCTATCTGTAAATAACTGCTCCCATAACTTATTTGTGCATAATCTGCACATAACTATTCCTACCACAATTTATTTGTATGTAATCTGCACATATCTATTTCCACTTTTACACTGCCCTTATCTGTACATAACTGCTCTTAACTGTACATACTGCACATACTGTTTATATTGCACTTTATGCTATTTGCATTTCTGATTAGATGCTAAACTGCATTTTGTTACTCTATATTCATACATGTGTAATGAAGTAAAGTTGAGTAAAATTGAATCTAATCTAATCTAATCTAATCTGATAATCTAATCTAATCAAATGCTGAGACACAATCATATTCAGGCCTAAATCTCTGTGGATTTCTGTGAAAGGCTGTACTAATATTCCTGTTTTCCGCCAGAGGACTTAGTGCTGGAGATAAGTGCACTCGGCAGACCTCTGCATCTGGGCACACTCTACAATATCAGAAATCACTGTCTTGTGCCAGGTACCATTCATTCAACATAATGGATCATTTTGTGTCAAATGTACTAATTTTGAAGGATTTTCCCACTCAGCCCTTTCAGAATTGCCTGATTCTCGGATATTATCTGCCCACATATATCAAAGAAAGATGTGCAAAATTATACCTCAGTAGCTATCTTAAGTATTTCTATGAAATGTATCTCTTAGAATACACCCACCCCCTATTCCAAAAAAGTGCTTGTGAGCATTTTTGGCAAATTCAGACTATAATATCACCAAAACTATTTGAGATTCAAGCACAGGCTTTGCATACAAATAGTCCAGTAAGCTCTGTCTGTAATCTATCAGAAGCTTGCCATCTGTCACACCTGTGAAATCTTGATGACTCAAACATGGGTTTGTTTTGTAAAAGTTTCCTGGGTCTCCTGGGAAAAGAGTGTTGGCTGTAAACACATTTTTTTTCCACTTTTGTGCAGTTCTCTACTAGTGTGTAGACAGCTCAGAACTGGTCCAAAAAAAAAAGAAATGAAATGGGCCCCTAACCTTTGGCCCAGAAATGGTCATGTGGGGTAGGTACTACAAAGCTACAAATTTAATATGGTAGATATAGCTTATTACCCTTAGACATGTCCAAGAGACAGAAACGCAATTCTCCATTTCTGAGAAAATGTACACTTTTTATTGAACCAACTTTGACCTTTCAATTTTCACCTTTCGCTGCTTCCAAGAACAATGAAATTTGACACCTTGCAGTAGTAGTTTTTAACAAATGCCGAATAACAGGTGAGGCAATAATCAAGCTAATTGACTGATTTTGGTGAAGGGTGGGAACATAGGAAAATGGAGGTGAAACACATGGCTACATAAACAAAACATCACATGGTGTATGTAAAAAAATGGCCACTGTCAGGGAGCAGGACAGACAGGAGGCAGACCCAATAGCGAACGTTCTCGGGGGTAAGGGGGGAAAAGGCAAAAACGCACCGAAGGGTGGGGTGGACTGGTATCCGGGGAGACGCTAGCCCGAGCGCTCAGCACTGGAACCGGGGAGCCCCCTGGAGGAAAGGTTGAGGCACTGGAACACCTCGTTGCGGGCAGGCGGCCGTAGCGGAGGAGCGCAGGGCAGGCAGACTCGTCGTCAGGAAGCGGCAGAGCTGAGCAGAGTCGAGGGACAGGCAGGAGTCGAATACCAGGAAGCAGCCGTAGGGATGAGGGGAGCCGGAGATGGGTGAACTAAAGGCAGGGGAAGAGACAGACAGGCCGGCAGAAACACAGGAGACAGACGAGCAGGGAGACCAAAAAACTCATGACAAGCAGATAACAGAAAGCTGGGGAAAACGAGGAACGAAATCTCAGAGGATATGCAGAAAATCGGAGCCAGAGTCTAAACGCTTACCAGACGTGTGGTTCGCAGACGGACTGACAAAGAGTGAATGAAAGGGGCGTGTTTAAATAGTGAAGAACGTAATCAACAGAACGAGTGAAAAGCGGCGACAATTGGGGAGTGCAGGTGAGGGAGATAATGGAGACAGAGGAGAATGAACTAGTGTGGAGAAGTTTCTCAGAAAAACCCAAAGATGCAGAGAAGTTTGTCTTGTTCAACCAAGTCTTTATTGCGTTCACCGAGAGAATGGCTATACATCGATGATCCTCGACCATTCTAACCTTTTACCTTATCTGTCTACCTTAAATACTCCTAACAGTAGATGATGTAGCTGGAACAGAGCCACTCCTACACAAGATCTCAGTCTCTGTCCTTTTACGATGATGCTCCAAACATGGTTTCAACATGGTTTTCCAAAGAAGTCTACTGTCATGCACATAAATCTCTTGTACATTCCTTTTATAGCACACATTCTACTGCATGCACTATTCTATTCTTGTATACACTCAACACACACATATTACTTGTTCTTACAGAAATTCCCACATACCTCCCTTTTTCGAGTATTTCTCAAAACCTAACAGAATTCCACAGTAATACAAGTAACACAATATGCAACACCAAAATATCCTACTAACTACACACTCCTAACATTCTCTCGGATCACATTTTCACATCATTCTGTGTTCACAGAAGGCACAAAACATCATTTCCAAACTAATTCCAGAAACAAACCTTAAGGGCAAATGTTACTTTTAACCTTACTTCAATCATACTTTAAATTTCAAAAAATTTCACACAAAATCCTAAAATATATATATCATGCAAAATGCTATTTTAATCACATTTCTCTCGATGACACCTAAAGAAAATTTCATGATTAAGTATCCCAACATGTTCCCCTCCATGTATGCAAATATCAGTTTCTTTTATTGTGTTGTATATGTATGGCAATTTCATGAAGTATGACGCATATGAGTATGTGAATTTTTTATTCCTGTTGTATGCAATGTATGCACAGCAAAATACATAGGTAAATGTTCTTCGGATCTACTCTACCCAACTTATCTGCAAACTGATCCTTCCTGCCAGGGCTGTTGACAGTCCATATATTCCAAGGTATATTCCAAATCAATGTCCTTAGTTGCAACCTCCTCCCTTTCGGGGTGACGTGTTCCTTTTTATGCTCAGAATGCCATTTCCGACACACCCAGGGCGTAATCGACAGAGACACAGTTCAAGCCCTTATTTCCCCAGAGCCCAAGTCCTGTGGACCCTGTGACCAAGCCACAAACGGAATGTCCCTCACTCTATGAAGAACAGCATATGGAGGCGCATTTGGCAAGATTTCTTCTTTGCAATCATCGCACTCCTCTTTGTCAACCAGCCCCGACAGGACCATTTGAGTCTTAACCTGTCCTTCCACTATCCTTACAAACAAAGTTCTCAGACAGGGAATAAGACAACAGAAAACAAGAGAAACAATGAGAAGAATGCATCCAATCATCCCAGCTATTTTAACAAACCATGCAGTAAAAGGTCCAAAAGTAGTTTTTATCCAATGATCTACCCATTGGTCAAGCTTAGCATCCCAGCCAGCATTAGCTGCAAGTTCAACACTTAAATTTTTTAATCTAGTCATAGCTATAGTAAATGATCCATTAGATGCTGTATTATTAGGAATACAAGTACAACAGTGAGAGCCTATCATTGCACATACACCCCCTTCTCTTGCCAACATCCAATCTAAGGCCATACGGTTTTGCATAGCTACTCTTGATGTGGCATCCAGTTGTTCACCCAAGGGTTCAAGAACCTGAATCGTATAATTAAGAAAACGTTGCTGATTATAATACAGATAATTTGCTACTTCCCATAGTTTTCCTATCCCTATCATGGGAATAATAGATTCAAACCCTGCTGCAATTTCACTTCTAATTTTATATTCTGGGGGTATTCCTCTTGGTTGACCTATAGCATCCAAATACACATTAGGATCTTTTTCATATGGCTTAACAGCTCTTATTTTCCTATTTTTATAATGTGAAAAATTTCCTACTGAGACATTACCCAAAATATCATTATCCACTGAATATACAATTGAACTATCCTGCATAGCAGTAACTCGTGAACAAAGCCCATTCCAATCTTCTGGCAATGTATTACGTAATCCCCACTCTGGGCCACAGGCCCACCAATAATCTGCCAGAGAAACATTCTGATGTGCCAACATAGCATGCGGGTGAATAACCTATATCGATATTTAAGTCGACGGGCCTCAGTTTCTTCCTTAGAAACCTTCGGTACTACAAGAAATTGAGCTGAATTAATAGCCCAAGTAATATTACATTTACCCTGAAAAATTCCTACATTATACATACCTTTACGCGCATAACAATCAAAATCAAACCCTTCACCTAACCTATATCGCTTTATCGTGGTTGGTGAGGTTTCTGGCCAACTACTCAATCTATCACAAGCTTTAGATTTAAAGAGGTCACGACGATGAAAATCATACTGACGAACTTCTGTTCTTCTATAATCCTCAAAGGACCTACTTCCTAATCCAATTAAACATTCATATCCACTTACTGATAAATCCTTAACACAGTCACGTACATTATCCAATTCTATAGAACACTGCGTACCTTTAGGCGAACACTTTCTACATTCCTTATCATAATATTCTACTGCGTCATAATGACGATGAGGCGCAGGAATAACAATCATAGGCGGTCGAGCTTGTGCACATACATAACAATTTTCAGATGGATGGTAAGTCTCAGCAGTATACTTTGCCCAATCATACCAACTATTGTCCAAATATGACTCATGTTTATCGCTAACTTTTTCTGATGCCATTGAATTTTTCAAATTTCTTTTTGCCCGATAAGGTGGAAATACAGTATTATGTAACCAAAAAGTTAATGGACACTCTTTTCTTGTTCACTTCCCTCTATGGGTGGACCTGAACGAATTTTACTAAATCCTCACCCTTCTTGTGTGCTCAACATTTACAAATAGCCAAACGCTTAGGTGACATCATAGATGTTAATAACAATTGAATTTGATCTAAGTGTTGAATGGGAGAGCCATCTGATTTTTTAAACCCTCTCTGCTTCCAGTTCTTGTGAATCTGTTAATCGAATAACACTAAATCCTGCACATGTTCTGTTATCATAATTATGACTGGAACCATCCACAAAAAATACTAGGCCAGATTCAAGAGGTTCACTCTCCAAATCTGCGCACAATTTTGAGAAGACTAAAGAATCCGCCACACATTCATGAGGCGTTCCCTCATAATCTAACAGAATTCTATCTGCTGGATTTGTTGCCATATCACATGTTCTAATTGTGACATCTGGACAGATAGACAAATCGTTATACTTTAATTGACGCTGAGGTGTTAAACAAAATCTTCCTTGCTCTGTTAACTGAGAGATAGCATGAGATGTAAAAATTACAATTGGCCATCCCATTGTTATACCTGTTGCTTTAACATAGGCCATATAAACAGCTTCCACTCCCTATGAAAATACATTTTATTTTAATTCTAATTTACACAAAGCATCACGCCCCAAAACATTGACTAGAGTTGAGGAAGAAAGTAAGATTGACATTTCTGTTGTGTATTGCCCTACCTGCACCTTTACCAATTCTGAAAAAAGGAAGTAATTGCACTTGTCCTGCAAATCCTATTGTCCTAGCAACCTTTCCTGACTCATGTTTCCTAATGTGTGGAATAGAAAATGTATTAATGCAAGTATAAGTAGCTCCTGTATCAACTAATAATGGTAATGTATGACCTTGTATTGTTGCAGTGATATGTGGTTCTTCATCAGGCCCTTGAGTTACCTGTTTAACTATTCCCAAATCGGAACCTAGTCAATATTGACCTACCGCAAAATTTACTGGACCGCCCTGTGGGGATTGGCTAGGACCCACAGCAGTTTGAAACACACCCCCCCTCACCGGATTTTGCTGGCGATTTCGCAACGCATTTGGACAGGAAAAAGAAATATGTCCCACATTACCACTAGTCCAGCATTCCATGTCCTGGAGGGTCGCAGGACTATAACCTCGACCGCGACCTCGACCTCTTCCTCTGAAAGAGCCTCCAGCCCTTCTCACATAGGGCAATGTCATGGGATTGCGACTCTGCTGGAACTGTGGCTGTGAAACTGGTGGAACAAACACAGATGAAGCACTCACAGTAGGAGAAGATGGAGCAGCGGGAGGGACCTGTTCCGCAGTTGTCAATACTGCCTGAGCCTTTTTTGGGTGTTTCAACTCCTCCAGTTGTTTCATGAGAAGCTTTCGCTGAGCCTCAGTGTCCTGCTGTTCACGCCTGTCCTCAGACTTCCTGTACTGGGTAACAAAGTGCGTTACAGCTTGGCGAAACTCATCTTTTGTCATTGTATGCAAGCGCCAGTCATTTTCAAGTTGTGACTTAACTGGAGTGGGAAGAGCATCAAGTACAGCCTGACGGAAAAGTCCTCTATTCAGTTCATTGTCATTTGGGTCGGACTCCAGTTGGCAACGCCAACGTGCTGTTGCAGCCTCCACAAAGGCGGTTGGGTTTTCGTCAGATTTTAACTTATTCAATGTCAGTGCACTAGCTGGGCAACGGTTTGGATAAGCCATTCTCAATGCTTTCCATACATGTGTACGATAGTTGTGAAAGGGCAAATGGTCAGCAGCGGGATCCCCCATTATAACATCCAAGTCCACTTTTGACAGAACATCTGCCAATGGTTCTTTGCCCATAACGATGCCCAACAAGTACTTAATGTCCCCAATAGCAAGTGTATGTCCCTGTGTTTCTGACTCAAAACGTTGTATCCATGCACCTGCTCCATCCTGAAGCGAGGGTAGACGCGAAATCAAACCGTGCACGTCCGCAAATCCCCAAGGGTCATAAAATGTACGGTCTCCTTTCACTATCATAGGCATCATCGGAGAGCCCGATGAAGAAATATCCTTACTAGTGTCTAACCTTGATGAAACTACTCTTGACTTATGTGTATGCATGTCCTTTATGTTATTATCTACCAGTGGAGCCATAAATGCTAAAGTATTCTCTTCCTCATCCTCCTCATCATCTGTATGGGCAGTGACGTAAGAATGCAATTTATCGACATTAACCTGATTCTGATCCTGCAAAATAACTGTCAATGGAGTCCCACTAGAAGTTTGTCCCTCCAGATAACCTTGCTGGACAGAACTATCCTTTGATTGTTTAACATTATAACTAAGCGCATCCTGATCTGACATATTAGGCTGTGTACTTATGGCTAAGTCAACAAACAACTTTAATATTTCCAATTCATTTTGTCTTTTCATATTTCCTTTCTCTGACTTATCAGTACATTTATAATCCCTTATTTTACCTTCAAGTTGTACTAGGATTTGTAAATCCAATGTCCCCTGTAGAGGCCATGGATCTTGATCTTTTTTTTTTGTACGCTTTTCCCATTTAGCACTAACTTCCCGTATCTGATCTTCCGCTAATTTATTATTCTGCACCACCTGCTCAAGCGGCGTAAAATCCTTCTCAATCTGACTTTCCATTTCACCCTTATGAAACAGTATACTGTGTATTATTATGTTTAAACTATCACCTACACAAGCTATAGATGTCACCATGTTGTCTACCTGATCTATACCAAGCACACAAGGGGAATTCCAATAATTACCACTCGTTCTACCCATGATGTCACCATGCAATCTATACCAAGCACACAAGGGGAATAAACAGCTCAGGCTTCCGTTGAAATCCATCCATTACTTAAATCTGGAATAAATAATTAGGATATTAAAATCTATTATTTTATTTTATTTACTTATTCTTAAACCAACTTACTATTCTTATTTTCGTATATGTATAATATCCAACTTCCATTCATCCTCCCTTTTCCAGCTGTGCCTAAATAGCTGGACCAACTGCACACCTGTCCCGTATATATCAATCAATACCACAGAAAAAGACGGACATGACACGTCAGGGACAAACGAAAAGGGCAGCAGGCAAAAATATCCTCACGTTGCACATTCCCTTGACCCTAACTTCACATATCTAAGGCACTCCTTACAAACTCCCATGCACACGGATACAGCTGCAACCCACATACATACCACATAGGAAAGAGAAGAAGAGGGAAAGAAGAGGGCTAAGTGACCTCTTGACCTCCACATGCAACAGTTGGAAACTTGCACTCCAAGTGAACAGGCCAAGTGTTATTCATAACTTTGAACAGAAGACACATCATGTCAAATGTTCCAACATGCAGAAACAACTGATAGTACTACACTTCCACAAAAGCACAGCACTTCACACAAGAGAGATTATTGCTCATGCCAAATACACACTTTCAAGCGCATAAGCCACACTCGCATCACGGGAAGACATCCCGTCACTCTAACACATAAAGACACGGATCAAGGGCTTTTCCTTCCTTTATTCATAGGCCAGACCGGGGTACTGTTAATAGCAGCACGCTCTCATAATCAGCGAGCCATCAGGCGCGATCAATGAAAACTCACAAAAAATACCAGCGACTGAAATATTATTTCGTGGCCAACTAATAACAGTCCACACCATATACCAAAAAACGGAATTAATTTTGAGCCCACATGTTTGCGCCCTATGTCGCAATTCCTTTATTTCCTTTATTCCTTTATTTCTTATTCCTTTACACTTCTCATAACAACGTTATTGTCCTATATTTAAACTAAGCTATGAGGTCGTTACGTCTGACAAAAGGTGAACACTTCCACATGCCATGAAATGAACACAAACGAGACTTAGAGGCAAGGGTACAATGACGCAAGACAGACAACATGCCCAAGATGAAAAAACCATCCTGTTTAACAATTATATTAAACACAATGTGAGTTAGAAATATCAAACACAATATGCGTTAGGAATGGAACAAAATGTTACCTATATACAGACCTGAAAAATCGGTGAAGGCAATTGAACAAGCCAAAAAAGTCTCCACATATCTTACCACACATGTTCTTTGCAGTGGTGGCCCCCATAATTTATAAACCTAAATTAATGCCATAATTAAACTTACCCAGACCAATCTAGACGGAAGCAAAAGTTTTCCGTTCCCAAGGGGAGAAGGGACCAATTAAAACATGACGTGACTCCAAATTATGTGGAGAAGTTTCTCAGAAAAACCCAAAGATGCAGAGAAGTTTGTCTTGTTCAACCAAGTCTTTATTGCGTTCACCGAGAGAATGGCTATACATCGATGATCCTCAACCATTCTAACCTTTTACCTTATCTGTCTACCTTAAATACTCCTAACAGTAGATGATGTAGCTGGAACAGAGCCACTCCTACACAAGATCTCAGTCTCTGTCCTTTTACGATGATGCTCCAAACATGGTTTCAACATGGTTTTCCAAAGAAGTCTACTGTCATGCACATAAATCTCTTGTACATTCCTTTTATAGCACACATTCTACTGCATGCACTATTCTATTCTTGTATACACTCAACACACACATATTACTTGTTCTTACAGACATTCCCACACTAGTGACGGACAAAAACAAGGAAGTGAATGAGAGGCGAAAAAATCACGGTAATCAGAAAATGAGGAAGGCAGGTGAGGGTAATAACTAAAGCGGCGCGAATGGTGCGGGGAGCAGACTAGTAGGGTGAAACTAATAATGAGGTAAGTGAAATCACGAAGACCAGACAGAAAACCCCAAGGTTACCAAAGATTCAGCGCGACACCGTGACAGCCACAAGAGACAAGTGACAAGTTTTGAACAATCACCATCACATTTTTGGGCGAGGATTTTGAGACAACCCATGCTCTCAGAAAACAGATGATGATCTGAGCTTTTCATGAATTACTTTTTAAGGCCCAATGTAGTAAGGTGTCAAATCTCAATATTCTTGGAAATGGTGAAAGGTAAAATTTGAAAGGTAAAATTTGAAAGGTCAAATTTGCCCTATTGATTAGCAAAATGTCACCTATGGCAAAATGACAATGTTTTTTGGACATGTGTAAGAGCAATAACTTATCTCTACCATATTAAATTTATAGCTTTGTAGCACCTACGCCACATGACCATTTCAGGGCCCAAAGTTAGGGGCCCATTTCATTTTTTTCCAACTTTGGACATGTGCCTAAGAGACTGCAAAAGAGTGTTAGCTTTACGAGTTCTAAGCAGTCTTCCTTCCTTTGAGGCAAAAAATATCCAAGAATCAAGCAATTCTGAAGGGGTTGAGCGAGAAAATCCTTCAAAATTGGTCCATTTGACACAAAATGACCCATATATAAATAGTAAATGCAGTATATTGAAGATGGATATCAAAATAATTTTCATATCTTAGGAAAGATCCTCTGGGATGACAGTGAAATTCAACAAAAAACAAGAATTCATGACCAGCCTAGCACAAAATCATTTGTTGAAGCAACAGACTCGTTTAATGAGAGGACTAAACTTCTGGATCTGAGTTTATCTTTAAAAATGAGCATACTTGTTGGACTGGTGGATATTAAAGGTTCTGCTGAGTACCTGAAAAATGAGGCAACCTCGACCCGTCAATGCAGTGTCACAATGCATTTCCACATGACAACTGTATCCAAAAAACTGAAGATATCTGACATGACAATCCAATATCCTGATGTCTTTAGAGACCCAGAACCTACACACGTTGTGATTGAAGTACTCTATGGGGCTAATGCATTGATGGAGTTCCAATCCATGGCCAGCGATGAATCAGAAAAGCAAAGCATCCAAGGAAGCATGAAAATCATGGTCACAGATCTATCAAAAGTAAGCACAAGTGGAGATGTAAAGATTTCTCCTGAGAACAAGAATAAACTGCACAACGTATCATGCATGTTCTATGGGGAT
The DNA here is from genome assembly GCA_027481765.1 of Tenualosa thibaudeaui. Lineage (NCBI taxonomy): Eukaryota > Metazoa > Chordata > Actinopteri > Clupeiformes > Clupeidae > Tenualosa > Tenualosa thibaudeaui. Next base: position 398,009 of record JAIFZK010000214.1, read on the forward strand.
GTCCAATTAAAGGAGAACCCATCTACTTATGAAGATGCTGTAAAGGTTTACAGAGAGCTGCCGACACTACTGGGACAAAGTGGAGAGAAGGCTGTGCCTGTGAAGGTCTGGTTGTATCCACTGAATAAACTTAATGATGTGACAACCAAAATCACAAACAATATTTCAGACTGTGTATTGTTTGAAGTAGGAAAAATAATAGATGATCTTCATCAGGCTAGAATAACAACCAATGATTTGATAGAGAACTGCAAGAGTATTGAAGCTGTAGACATCATCTGCAAGCTGGAGCGGTTCCAGAGATCTCTGAGGACCTTTACTGCTGAGTTTTTGCAGAAACTGAGGGACCTACTGCCTGCAATCAGAGGCGGAACTGCAGAGGAATCAGCCCTGACAAACCACCTAGCATCCCTGGATGCATCTGGCTTCAGTAGGGAAGAAATGGCCATCTGGATCAAAAGTAAAACCGTTGAGGTTACCCTTGTGACATCTTACATCAGAGAACTCTGCAAATCACCGCACTGTGAGATAAAATGTCCAGGCCCAGAGCTTGAATTATTTCTCAGCTCAACACCAAAGGATGTTGTCATGTTTTGCTTCACTTCCCTGAATGATGAGGAGCCCTACCTGAAGAAAATAGAACAATCCTCACTCAATGCTAGTCCACCAGAACAAAATACTAAGGAGATGTCTCCTTGGTACAAGAAAACTTCAACTACAGAAACTGCTCTGGAAGTCTTCAAAAGAGAAAAGGATTGTATTAAAGTTATTACTTTCATCACAGACACAGATCATCCAGGTGTGTCTGTCCGTGTCTATCACCGGAGGAAGCTGAAGTACAAAAATCTGAAACTAGACTCCCGAGCCAGTAGGTGTTTCCATTTTTCTTTTCTCATCCACACATGCTCATATGATACAGCAAAAGAGGACTTGGACACAAAGTGCTAAAAATTAAGTAACCTCTTACATTCCTTCCTTAACTGTTGTGTCTATCCTTAACAGCAATCAACTATCTGATGACACCACTGAATACAAGGTAAGTATAGAATTTGACAAAAAATAAATATTTATTTGATTTACATGCATTTGTATAAGTCAATGTAATTGAGCGTGGCTAACAGACAACTATTTAGGGACAATATCCAGAGCAGTACATGGGTACATGCCATGGGAGCCCTGGTGCTGATCCTGTGATTTTTTGAGGGTACTGCTGCTACAACATGCATGTTTTATTCACTAGCCTATTTCATACCAAAGGCAATTCAAACAATTAAAGCAAAGCCAATTTAAAGGTGATAGAATGGATGAATGCAGTATTTTACCTTATTCTCTGATGTTGATGACTGATAAAAAATAAACTCAAATGCAATTTTACTAGCCCTGATACAATCTTAAATTTGGTGATTGCAATGGTCCGTTTTGGCTCAATAGCACCTTTTCAGCTGCCCACATGGATGAAAAACAGGACAAACCAGTTCATTTATAAAGTGTCCAGACCATGTATAGAAGAATTCAGACTCCCCTGTGTTTCATCATGAATCATTTGAAATTCTGGCAACCAACTAATGCCCTTTCCCTTTCCAAACAGTGTGTCACTTTACCAGGATCTGAAATCTCATTATTCTTGTGTCTCTGACAGTGAAAATGAAGACAAAAAGAAGAACCTTGAAGACATACCTTTGAGACACCGAAGTGCCAAGCATTTGCGCTTTCTTCTAATTGGACCAGTGGGACATGGCAAGTCTAGCTTCATCAACTCTGTTAACAGTGCTTTTCAAGGACGCATCTGCGTAGGAGCTCTGGCTGATGCAATATCGCACAAAGGTTTCACCCAAATAGTGAGTTTAGATCTTGAATTATCTGAGTACATGTATGCAGTAATCTGGTCTAAGCTTTTACAATTACCCAGCATTAGAATTAAACAGTTCATTTGAAGAATCAATTAGTAAAACATAACACAAGTGTTTGGTTGTGAATGCATAGTTCTTAGTGTTTAGTGCAGGTGTGGGTTGGCGTGCTGTTGGAACATCAATTAAATTACTTGCAAGCCAACCACACTGACAAAGTGTTGTGGTAATACTGAAATCCATTTCAGTATTATCAATCAAAAGCAATTTGATTTATATTGTTAAGTGCACTTAGGTATTCTGCTTCCAAATGCAACAAATGGGCCACAGCCAACAAAATGCTTCTCTAGTCAATGTCAAATATGATATTGAGAGCCAATCTACCCAGAGGGAGTCACCTGAATTGTTCTAAAGGTTTTTCAGCAGTTCTCAATGTTCTGCCCTATAGGTGACACTGTTGGAGAATTCATTTAGCCTACAATACTTGCAAAACCACTGATTTTTGATCGATTTGTGATACAGGTTTTCTCCCTTTTCCCCCCCTAATTTCAGTACAAAAGTCACCCTGTCAAAAACAAATGGAAGAGATGCATGCCATTTGTTTTCAGTGACCTCATGGGTCTGGAAAATGAAGAGAATAAAGGAATTGCAGTGGCGGACGTCATCACTTGCTTGGGTGGGCATGTCCGAGAGAAATATCCGGTAAGAAACATGAGTGAGATGAGCATACAAATTCCATTTGTGGCTATTAGAGTTTGTTTTTTCACTACCATCAACGCCTCTTGTTAGCATTACTCCATAATTTTAGAAGAGCTTTGAGAGGCCAGAGGAACATTAAGAGGCTTGTGACTTCAGTATCTTTCTTTTCATTTTGTATACTCTTTTTATTTGGAACATCCATGTGATAAAATACATTAAAATACCACAATTTAGGCCTACAATACATTTCCTGCCCTTTAGTTTAATGCCTTAGCTCCACTACGTGAAGGTGATGAGAACTACAACAAAAACCCAAGTGTGGACGAGAAGGTTCACTGCCTGGTGACTGTGGTGTCTGCAGAGGAAATTACATTTCTTCAGGAAAACACCATTAAGAAAATAAAGAGCATCATAAACATTGCTGATGATATGGGTGAGTATGCCAATATGTAAGGTATAATGTATTGTGCGCCGGTCATTATAGGAAAATATTTTGCCGAAGGTATATATATATATTATGGCATGCCGTTTAGGAAATTAAAGAATATATTGAATGAAACTTCAATATATTGAATATATTGATTGAACTTCAAAACTGACGTCATCACGGCACTGGCACCATCTTTTGTCATTTCGTATCTATGTAGCAGTTAGAGGTTTGCAATATGAGCCAGAGCGAGTCTGCAAGAAATTAAGTTGTAGCTATCATTAGTAGGAGGAAGGAATCAACACCCTGGCCAATGTGTGTAATGTATCTCATGTATTTATTGAATTAATCTCTATAGTTGTTAATTCAATAAATGTGTTCAGGCATTTGGGAACTGTGCAACTGTGAAAAACTTTAGTGCCAGTTATTGAATTATTGTGAATGTGTGAACAACGTCACTGTATACTGCAATGGGTGCTTGGTGGAGTTAAAAAAATTGCTACATGGATGCAGTCTATATAATCGTGGCAAATTTTTATTTTACAGGATAAACTGCATTTACACTTGAGGACACACTGTTTTTTTTTTTTTTTTTTTTTTTGTAAATGCTTAAACATTCTAACATTTATTCTAATGCTAACTGATTCTTTTAGCACAATTTCTGTGTACTTGTAGCCAATCTATTCACAAAGTCTGACAAACAAAATAATAAATAAAATGCTCTAAAATGTGTATATTTCATACTTTTATACTTATACTCAATTTTTGCTAAACTGTAAACACAAAACACTGTAAACACTCAACAGCAAACTTGTAGAAAAAATGTATATCTTCTACTCACACTATTTTGAAAATTGCCTTCTGACACTGAGACATGCTAAAGCACTTTTTCATAATTACTTTACTCAACATTCAGACCTTTAAAATGGCAAAAAAGACAGTTAAAAAATTGTATGACAATTACAATTTGGATGGAGAGTGAAAGATGTGTAAAAATTAGAGGAGCGGAAGAGGTGATGAAATAAGGAGGAAAGAGACAAGGGCTGTGATATCAAAATTTTTACAAAAAGATAAAAATAAAAGTTAAATTGCACTTTTGACCCCCTCTCTCGTATATACTATAGGCCTATTCTGAAATACATGTAAACATCTACAATTCGCACATTTGTATACCATATGCATGATCTAAGCTACATGTATTACAAAGCTATAAGCTACTGAAAACAGACATGAGACAAAGAGTAAAAGCCAAATGTGTTTTCCATTTATACTGTCAGTGTGCAGTTGGTGCTTTGTGTACTCACACTTTGTGTGTTAATTTTATCGGTTGCATGTACTGTTGTGTACAAAAATACTATTCAGTTTAGCAAAAAACTGTTACTGGTACTTAAAGTACTTTTGCAAGTAATTTATGTTGTTTTGCTAGGTGCATGGAAGGTTTTGTGATTTGTGTGTAGAGTTTTGCAAAACTTGCCAAAAGTTGTGCCTAAGCAATCAGAAAAAACTGTAAGTTGTGAAGATATAGTTATACATGAGTTATTAACACTGAACTTGTGACTGTGTGTGAGCACCCTTGTATTTACTCTACAGGAATCCCTTCTGCTGTTGTCATGACGGAAATTGACAGGAGCTGCCCTGCTATAAAGGATCTTAGTAAAATCAGTGAAAGCACAGATATTAAACAGAAGGTAACCACCATTCACCACCATCTTCATCATTTCAATCAGTTACAGTTCTTGTGTACGTTGCATGTACTACATGACCTATTAAGGCCCCTGCCCCCAACTACCCATTCATATTGTATGTATTGTTGAATGTATGTAGGTATATTGCATCATCCCATGTGTTACCATTAAGTTACTTGTGTGTGTGTGTGTGCGCATGCGTGTGTTTCAGATTAAGGAATTCCATACACGGTTGGGTGTCCCCATTCAACTAATCATTCATACATACAGTATTGTTGAATGTATGTAGGTATATCCCATGTGTTAGCATTAACTTACTTGTGTGTGTGTGTGTGTGTGTGTGTGTGTGTATGTCTGTGTGTGTGTGTGTGTATGTCTGTGTGTGTGTGTGTGTGTGTGTTTTTCAGATTAAGGAATTCCATACACGGTTGGGTGTCCCCATGCAGAATATCCTGCCAGTGAAGAACTACGATGATGAAATAAAAGTGGATCCAAAGGTGGACTGTCTGCTCCTTAGAGCTTTTGAGCAGCTAGTCCTGGTTGCCAACAGCTACATTGAGTGCCTCTGATAGGGACATTACTTTTCCTGCTATAAGCATGGACTATGCAATGGAAATATTGTTGTTTTTAGAAACAGCGGTGGAATGAATTTACCAAATCCATGATTACCTGGATCCCTGATAAGTGTGACTCAGTTGTAAAATATAAGGTCACAATTGCTATAAGTTCACAATTGCTAAAACACATTTTTTGAAACTATCTACCTTTTTCTCAAAACTATGAACACAAAACCCATAAATATTTTTGAATCAAGAATAAATCAAGAGCATTCAAATTCACATTCAGCATGGCCAGAGCATGTAAAAAAATAGAGGTGTTCATTGAGAGGTGGGGAGGGTGTGTGTGTGTGTGCAATTATTACAATATTACAATAGAAATAATGTTGTGATAATTAATGTGATAATGTTATTGATTTCAAGTTGTAGTGTTTAAATGTTCACATCTGTGCTTCAATTTTGTTCACCCTCCACCTTGTTTGGTTAACAATATAATGTTAGTTTGTGTTTAGATTTTTGCAGAAAGTGTTAATAAGTTTTATGAAATGCACCTACCTAAAGTTAATCCATAGTCGGATGCTATGTTTGATGCATAGAAACCCTTGTTTAGTGCAAAGATCATTATATTGACATTTGACGAACATTGTAAAGACAATCAGCCTAGCTTTTGGGTTGCCATTGAGTCATCTTACAAGACAATAGTCAGATCCAGATCATGGCCATATCAATGGTCAGATATTCCATGGATTGAGTGTTTCCTTCAAAGCCACATGTGCCAATCCAGTAAGGAACTACAATAACAGCATAGTGCAGATTTGTGGCAGAATGACACAATTTACATTTAATTGTCAACATTTGTCTTGTTTCGTGTTAATGCATCGATAAGATATCAATAAAAGCATCTTAATCAAACTTGGTGGAGATTTGGCTTTTGTCCTTTTAGAAGCATAAGACGTATAGAGTGCATCATTTCCATGGAAAAAAATAGGGTCTGGTGCAATTTATTAAAAGTCAGTTTCTGTAAGACTCATTAAACACAGGGGTTTGATACGAAACTATATCAGTCTACTATCATCAGACATGCCACCCATTGAGGTAAATCATATTTTCAGTCTTTAAAAGTCTTTTTTGAAAGATTTAGGAGCTTTTAAAGTTTTAGGAATGTGGGGTGCAGTTTTGAAGACAATAAAGATTCTGGATTTCACATGGAAATATCTTAGTAATATCTTAGTCTTCATTCTACATTCATGAAATTTGGCCATAGACATCTCGGGCATGCCATTGCCTCTTGGGTTAACATATCGCTCCATGGGCAGAGAGCCCTGGAAAACATAACTTTTTAATTAATGTGCTGTTTTCATGTGCTTGTTTCATATCACAATCCGTCAATCAATCAGTCACTCTTACATTTATGGATCCCTTGGGACTTCCTCTTTTGGTATTTATGTGAGAGATGCTGACAAGTTGAATCTAGTAAGCTAGGACCATTTTTTTTCTTGGTAAAAAATACAATTGGAGACCATTTTTACAAGCCTACATCTCTGTGCGCCAAACAATCAAAATACTTGAAGATTGTCTCATTCTGTTTGTCTATATCTGCATTATGTGTGGTCTGAAAACCCATACAACCCAAATTGGTGACCTAGTTGGTGTTCAGCATACCATACATACTCTGCATGATGGAACTGAGAGGAAATGCAGCAGGTGTTAGAAGACAAAATAATTTGAAAGAGAACTGAGATGTCATGTGAGATGTTGACATGACAAAGAATACAGAGATCAGGAATTGCAACAACTCCATCATGGCCACAGCATTGCAGCAAATTTATTATAAAATTTGCACACACTCATCACTCATTTCAAGTGGATGGAATTTTACAGAAATGATCATGGAGATGAAGGGAAGATTTGAAGATGTAGCCTATCTGCGCAAGAAATTTCAAAAGGATATCAATACAACATTTAGGAAACACATTTGTTGTCTTTTGGACAATTTGCTATGTCAATCCTTATTTTTTTCACTCAAATTAGTAAATGTAAAAGCAATAAATCACAAAATAAATTGAATGACACTTGCACACTGCATATACATTTCTTTTGATCCTGCAAGGAAAATGTTTTTTCATGTCTTTTCATTTATTTTAATCCTGAACTAGTGAAACACACAGGGATCAAAATAGCAACCCTTCAGTTTCCAGTCCAAAAGGTCAAACCAGTAGGTCATGACTACCGCACACACATTTGCCTGAGCAGTTATAGGACTAAACACCATGAAATCTTTTGTTGCATGAGATTTCTCATAACAGCTGTGTTCACTGTTACTGATTTAGTTTCACAAGAATGAATCTGATTATTCATCTCTTGTTTGTCAGATACTAATTCTAATAGCATTTCTTTGCATGTGCATCAAACTAGATATTCCAACATATTTTAAAATTTCCATGTTAGTTATGAAAATAGAGGCTACCTTGTTTTTATCTTTCCTCATGCTGGCCATCATCTTTCTTTAACTATCTAGCTTGTTGGTAAAAACAAATCTGTTTGGGTTTTGGGGACAGATTTCAAGTGGGTTTTGAGGACAGATTTCTTTGTAAGAATGGTTGGTAAATGAGGTTCAACAAGCTTGTTTACTTCACATCTTTCTCTCTCTTGCTTTGAATGGGTTACTATGTTATGGTCACAAGTTCTTGCAGAAACTTTTTTATCTAGACAACTAGTGCAACGGTCCACCAGTCTGTAGAATAGCTTAGAAATTGTAAAGCTAACTTAACTTTTTACAGTCTTCGAGGGTCATGTCCAAAGTTAGAAAAAATGAAATGGGGCCCTAACTTTGGGAACTGAAATGGTCATGTAGGGTAGGTGCTACAAAGCTACAAATTTAATATGGTAGTCATAAGTTATTGCCCTTACACATATCCAAAAGTCAGATATGCAAATTTCTGAGAAAATATAGCTTTTATTGACATTTTGCCATGGATGACATTTTGTCCATCAATGGGGTTACTTTGACCTTTCAATGTTCACCTTTTGCCACTTCCAAAAGTAATGAGGTTTGACACCTTGCTACATTCGGCTGTCAAGAGTAATTAACAAAAAGCTCAGATCATCATCTGTTTTGTGAGACCTGGGTTGTCTCACAATTGTCAGCTGACAATGTGACGGTGATTGTTCAAAAGTTTGCCTGTAGACAAACTAGAATTGAAGTATGGGCTACAGCACATGCTATTTTGCATATAGCTGAGACCACAAAGAACCCACACAGCATTACTGGCCCTTCTCACACAACCTCAAACCACACCATTTATTATTTATCTAAAATTGTTGTCTTTGTTTTCCTCAAAAAGAAGTGGACAAAAGCTATTTCAGATCTCTCCAAGTTGAGTCAAGTGGTGAACCAGATAGTAGATGCTGATCAAAGCTCTGCAAATATTATTTGTGCATTAGGCAACTGTCTCATGTTTACAAAACTATTTTTAGTGAACAGAATAACAGGGAGAAGCTGCTGGGGAAGAATGTCCAGGATGAAAAGAAGGCCAGTCCAGCCTGAGGACAACGTGTACCTGAGGGTGTTTAAAAGGACTCGAGTGTCTCCGTTCCCGAAGCCGAAGTCCTGTCTCAGTTCCCGAAGCCTGTTTCACGAAGTTACCTGTGTTTCTGTCATCTGCCTGTTCCTGTGTCTCCGTCCTGTACTCCTGCCTGTCCTTGTCCTATGTGCTTTGTGTCCTGACCGATTGCCTTTCCGCTGACGGCCTCAGACCGATTCGACCTCCGCTCGGCTCTCCTGCCCTTGGTACCGACCTCTGCCTGTCCTCGACCTACGCTCAACTCTCCAGTCCCGGCTTTCGACCTCCACCTGTCCAGGACTTGCGCTCCGGCCCCAGTGTTTACTGGTGCTGGGGAACAGCCAAGCTTGAAGAGCTATATTATCCACGGCAAAATGAAGAAACAGAACACAATCACATTGCAGAATATGGGATAGTGTTTGAATGTTTCACAGGGGAAAGAACTGACTGGGAGGCATACATTTTCAGAGGACAAATGGAAGGAAGTGGGGTAATTTACAGGCAAATGTTCAGTGAAATGGGATAGGACAAGCCCAGAATGGATGGTGGAAAGTAACTGCGTTGGACAAGAACATACAACACACAAGATAGGATGTTCAATTCAGTTCAATTCAGTTTTATTTATACAGCGCCTTTTACAATAGCATTGTCTCCTGGCGCTTCACAAAAGGAGCACCCAAGAGCAACAGGGACAAGGAAAAACTCCCTTATGATCAGTTAATCTAGGAAGAAACCTTGGGCAGATCCATGACTCAAGGGGCTAACCCAACTGCCAAGGATCATGCAGAAAAATTACAATCAGTAGTAACCATGACAGACTACAAGTTACCTATGGATTTAGCTTTAAGGTTCATAATAGTTCATAATAGAGTATTATCCCACTTTACATTACATGGTAGTCAGTCCATAGGTGTTTTTTAGGAATAACGGCTGGACAATGTAGCAGCGGCCAGACAGGACATTCCCTTAACTGGGTTCTATTGGGCAAATGGGAGGAAATATGAACTGCACAAAACCCTACTCGAGTATTGGGTGGGTAAATGTACTTGGGTAAGAATTGTTCAGCCCACACATATTCTGCCCATGTCCTGGCACAATATTCAAGAGAAGGGAGAACTGCCCAAGAGGAAGAGGTGACCCCAAGGCATACATTCCAGGAAGTGCCTAGAGAGTTTGAAGCCGGGAGTGGAGTTTTAAGAGGGTTTTTGGGTGCTATTCCACTAATTGACAGACATCCAGAAATGTTAGATGGATCAACTATGTTTATTGCAATCAACTGCGTTTTTTGAACTATACTTGATCATGAACTATCATTCGAAGCATTGGACCAGAAGGTCAATAACTTGGCAGTCAGGCTGGATGCTAATACGAGGATGGAAACAGAATGGTATTGGACTGGATGCTGGCCAAAGAAGGGGGGGGGGGGGTGTGCTAAGGTGGGAGAAACTTGTTGCACATACATCCCTGGAGACAACAGCTCCAGTGATGCCTTTGACGTGACCATGAATAAAAATAAAGGACTTACAGGAAGTACATAGTGATGCTGGACAGACACACAATCTTGACATTGACCTCTCAAGTGTAGAACCCATTTTTGGATCCATTTGAGACTATTTTGGATCAGGGATCTGGGATTGGGTAACAAGCATGTTTGGCTCTCTAGGGATTTCTCAAGGAATAGCCATTTTGATTGCTTTATGTTGCTGCTTGGTCAAAATATGTTCAGGGCTGTGGAAAAAACAGCTAGTGGTCCTAGGCCGGGCAAAAAGTGTAATGGGCCATGGACTATTTGGAGTCATTTGGCTTAGGGATCTGAACCAAACTGAACTCTATCCAATAGTCGAAGACTCCCAGAGGGGTGAAGAGGAGTCAGAGCTCCATTCAACACTAAGGCTCCAGTGTAGTTACAATTATGTAAGATCAGAGAATGTTTGAAAACTGCAAGGATTTATAAGATTCACATGCAATGATGAATCCACATGCCACTTTCTCTGCCACTTTCTCTGCAAGGCTGATGATCATCCAGATTGTGCTGTTTTTTGTGTTGTCTTATTGGACCCACCCAAAACGCCACCGTCAGACAAAATACAGTTCTAGGCAGTGTGGGTTGGGTCTTTGTGTTGTGCCTTGCAATGAGAGGTACCACACCATGAAACACTACAAGAAGTGTCACCTGGATGAATAAGAACTCATTATCTCTACAGCAAAAGGCCTGCTACATAAATTCATTTCATTTCATTCATGAACAAAAAACAATTGAAACAGGCAATTAATGAGATTTGGGGAAGATGAACTGCAGGAAGACAGACAGACTCCAGGAGACAACTGTCATAAACAAAGTAATGAATCAAACCAATTAAAGCGTAGATTTTTATGGGAAATCAGGAGGATTTATCCACAAATATAAACTTTCTTAGTGAGGACAGCATGACTGTGATTGGCTAAGAGGTCCACCATGATGTAAAGATAATGGGGAGATTTCCAGGGCTCAGTTTACTTTATAAGCTGGAGGAACGCTGGTGGAAATTCAGACCTGCACAACTCTCCTGGAAGAACAGTCAGCCTTCACTGCAATTAATCTTCTTCACATTGCAAATGCATTGGGTTTATTGCTTGACAGTTGTCTATGCCTATGCCCTGTTGGTTTTGTGAATAAGGAGAAGTCTTTGTCAGCAACCACTTCAGTCTCAACTGTGTTTGTTTATTGAAGTGAGAACACACATTGGGGTTAGCTTGTGAAAGATTTTCCACTACAGTGGTTTATTATGTGGTCAACTTGGGCAGTTACACAGGATGGCATATTGCATTTTTTCAAGGGGTGTGTTCACCCAGGGCACCAAACAGACTAGGACCGCCCCTGGAAGCCCAAATCTCACAACAGACAAAGCTGGGTATAATTATCCTGACAATGAAACAGGGTGCGTCTACATTCTTTTTAATGCAAAAAATCAAGATGTATTATGCACAGTCTGTGTGTTACTTTCGGCCTCGGAGGGGGAAGTTACACAAAAATGCTGATGGTATATTTTAATACATGATCACCCTATGATTGTAAGCAAATAGAGGACCTTGGTAGATGGATGAAAAACACACAGCTACAATTAATGAAAGTAATAAAAGATGGGTTAGATTTATTATTTCATGTGTGAAAGATCTTGCATTTGGAATATTAAATAGGTTATGGGGGTCGCGAGGACCCATGCTTAGGGCTCCATAAAGGCTTGGGCCGGCCCTGTTGCAACTGGACATAAAAGGTAAAATGGTAGCAGCTCAAACAAAGGCAAGGCAATAGCACTGGTTATCATTACTGTGTGACAAAGTGACCAGTAAGAAACATCAGATCTATTATTATGTGTTTATTATGTTTATTATGTATAATATATGACGCATGGCTGTAAACTTGATGAAGCAACAGACAAAAACAATTTTTTGCAACACAGGCATCTAAAGTAGTTTTCTTTTTATTTGGTGGATGTCTCAGAGAAGTAATCCGATCAGCATTGATGTGTGTCCAAAACGTATCCCATTAAAAAGACAGTGAGTACTCAACAACAAAAATATTTTATACTATGCAAATGAACGTATTACAGACATCTGCACTGGTATTCATACCGTGACAACATCAACATATATAAGCAGAAGGTTTATAAACATGAATTCCATCATAACAGTCTCTCAACTCACATCAACAACTCACCAGTGTACGAATCTGTTTGAGCGGTCTGTATGTGTCTTTCTCTCTGTCTGTGTAGCTCTCGCTCATACTGCACTGTCTGTGTAATCACAGATTCACTTTTGCTTTTACCCTTTCACCTCTTTGAAAACACGCTCTGTACAAATCCCCCTATGACTTGTAATTGAAATAGTAATTATTTAATTATGAAATAATATTCAATTATTTTAGCAGGGACAATGTGCAATAGAATACTAAGGTTGTATATAACAAAGAAAGATGCATGATGCATTGATTTGCACGAGGTTTTAGAAAAATCATGCTATCTGAGGGCTATTCTGCTTGAGTGGCAGTACCTGGGTGTTAAAGCCGTAGCTATGCAGGAGGACTACAAAGCAGTTGAATGTTCTTTCATGAATGATCTGTCATCAGTCGTCCTTGGTATCAAACAATGTGTTCTAGGAAAAAAGATTATGAAGAAAGTACACCCACCAAAGAATGTGGTTGTTTCAGATAGTTGCTGACAATGGCGTCACTAAGTCGCTGAACAGGGTGACAAATGATCAGGTTGTCTTTTTGTGTCTGAGGTCTACACCCTGTGTAAACCAGCAAATAGAACGTAAACATATTAAAAAGTTCAATATGAATGGAATTTCAACGTGTAATAATCATAATAATAATAATAATAATAATAATAATAATAATAATAATAATAATAACAATAATAATAATAATAATAATAATAATAATAATAATAATAATAATAATAATAATAATAATAATAATAATAATAAAACATTAAATGTTCAATATAGCATGGATGAACCTTCTCTTATCAGTCAGACTGATGGAAACTGGAATTTCAACTTTGACTGCCATATGATGTCTCCTCGTTCAGATCAGAACATCTGATTACATACCATTTTTGTTCCCATTCACACCGTTACATAATGCAGTTGCACTGAACTGACCTGCATGCACTGAACTGACACCCAAACTACTGAACTCTACTGCACTGAACTTTTATTATTATTAAAACCTTGGTAGATGGATAAAAAAGACATGATACCACACAGCTACAACTAATGGGTTAGATTTATTATTTCATGTGTGAAAGATCTTGTATTTGGAATATTCAGTAGGTTATGGGGGTTGGGAGGACCCATGCTTAGGGCACCATAAAGGCTTGAGCCGGCCCTGTTGCAACTGGACATAAAAGGTAAAATGGTAGCAGCTCAAACAAAGAATGACTTGGTTAGGATTTGTCTGTGAAGATGTGATGCTCTTCTGAGGCAGTGGGAAGTGTGTAGATCCTCCAGAGTGGGTATAAGGCCAAGGCAATAGCACTGGTTATCATTACTGTGTGACAAAGTGACCAGAAAGAAACATCAGATCTATTATTATGTATTTATTATGTTTATTATGTATAATATATGACGCATGGCTGTAAACTTGATGAAGCAACAGACAAAAACAATTTTTTTGCAACACAGGCATCTAAAGTAGTTTTCTTTTTATTTGGTGGATGTCTCAGAGAAGTAATCCGATCAGCATTGATGTGTGTCCAAAACGTACCCCATTAAAAAGACAGTGAGTACTCAACAACAAAAATATTTTATACTATGCAAATGAACGTATTACAGACATCTGCACTGGTATTCATACCGTGGCAACATCAACATATATAAGCATAACATAACAGTCTCTCAACTCACATCAACAACTCGCCAGAGTGTACGAATCTGTTTGAGCGGTCTGTATGTGTCTTTCTCTCTGTCTGTGTAGCTCTCGCTCATACTGCACTGTCTGTGTAATCACAGATTCACTTTCGCTTTTACCCTTTCACCTCTTCGAAAACAGGCTCCATACAATACCTCCTATGACTTGTAATTAAAATTGCAATTATTTAATTATTAAATATTATTTAATTATTTTAGCAGGGACAATGTGCAATAAAATACAAAAATGAACAAAGAAAGATGCATGATGCATTGATTTGCACGAGGTCTTAGTAAAATCATGCTTTCTGAGGGCTATTCTGCATGAGTGGCAGTACCTGGGTGTTAAAGCCGTAGCTATGCAGGAGGACTACAAAGCAGTTGAATGTTGCAGATTAAAGATCTTTCATCAGTCGTCTTTGGTATCAAATGCTATAAGGCTATAAGGAAAAAAAGATTATGAAGAAAGTACACCCACCAAAGAATGTGGTTGTTTCAGATAGTTGCTGACTATGGCGTCACTTACTCGCTTAAAAGAGAGACAAATAATCAGGTTGTCTTTTTGTGTCTGAGGCCTACGCCCTGTGTAAACCAATGATGAGAATATTAAAAATATTTAAAAGTTTGATATGAATGGAATTTCAAAACGTAATAATAATAATAATAATAATAATAATAATAATAATAACCATCATCATCATCATCATCATCATCACTCATCAAAGTTAAGTTAACAGACCAGTAGATCAACAGATATAATTGATATACCTGGAAAACGTAATGATCAGTCAGACTGCTGAAAACTGGAATTTTAACTTTGACTGCTATATGTCTCCTGGTTCGGATCAGAATATCTGATTACATACCATTTTTGTTCCCATTCACACCCTACACCTGTCCGACAGGTTTGTATACCTGACACTTACTGTGCATTATCCCCATGTCATAAGCAGTGGTTGAGTTGTAAAAGGACATATCATATGTGTACACAGCTACTTGGGAGTTCTCCCCTGGGAAATTTTTGACAAGTTGGATCCAATTTCTAGTATGTATCTAGTGCAATGTTTGGATAGCTTTTTAAAGCAATAATTCAATGACTTACCTAATGGACCATAGTCTATTTTGGACACTAACAAATGCATTTATGCAAACTACTAAGCTTTACTGAAGTATTTTGGACACAAACATTGTTTTGCTGTTTCATAAAAAAAAGTTTTGCTGTTACATAATGCAGTTGCACTGAACTGACCTGCACACACTGAACTGACACATAATTGATATACCTGGAAAACGTAATGATCAGTCAGACTGCTGAAAACTGGAATTTCAACTTTGACTGCCATATGATGTCTCCTGGTTCAGATCAGAATATCTGATTACATACCATTTGTGTTTCCATTCACACCCTACACCTGTCCCACAGGTTTGTATACCTGACACTTACTGTGCATTATCCCCATGTCATAAGCAGTGGTTGAGTTGTAAAAAGTTGTCCAATTTCTAGTATGTATCTAGTGCAATGTTTGGATAGCTTTTTAAAGCAATAATTCAATGACTTACCTAATGGACCATAGTCTATTTTGGACACTAACAAATGCATTTATGCAAACTACTAAGCTTTACTGAAGTATTTTGGACACAAACATTGTTTTGCTGTTTCATAAAAAAAAGTTTTGCTGTTACATAATGCAGTTGCACTGAACTGACCTGCACACACTGAACTGACACATAATTGATATACCTGGAAAACAAAATTATCAGTCAGACTGCTGAAAACTGGAATTTCAACTTTGACTGCCATATGATGTCTCCTGGTTCAGATCAGAATATCTGATTACATACCATTTGTGTTTCCATTCACACCCTACACCTGTCCCACAGGTTTGTATACCTGACACTTACTGTGCATTATCCCCATGTCATAAGCAGTGGTTGAGTTGTAAAAAGTTGTCCAATTTCTAGTATGTATCTAGTGCAATGTTTGGATAGCTTTTTAAAGCAATAATTCAATGACTTACCTAATGGACCATAGTCTATTTTGGACACTAACAAATGCATTTATGCAAACTACTGAGCTTTACTGCAGTATGTTGGACACAAACATTGTTTTGCTGTTTCATAAAAAAAGTTTTGCTGTTACATAATGCAGTTGCACTGAACTGACCTGCACACACTGAACCGACACAATACGTTACCTTACTTTATTGCGTGATGCATTGCCTACTGTGCATTATACCTGTATTGGCTATACAAGCTAAACCAACTGGTTGCTTGGTGTCTGCCCTTCCAAAGGGGCATGTTGAGGTAATCGGCTCCTCTGCAAGGTGGTGTTCTTCTTTTCTCTCTTTCTCTCTTTGCACTGAGGATATAGATTGCAGTGTGGTTGAAAATCTCTTTGTCTTCCTTATGTTGCAGTGGTATGCTTAGTTGTGCTGTGAGTTGATGTGGTGTGCACAAGTGATGAGTTTCTAGCCTTTAGGCCTACGCAGGTATTCAGCCAATTTTCCCTTCAGGTATCGCTATTGGTGTACTATAGACCAACCTCCTTTTATTTATTTGTATCATCAATCATTAATGAATAAAATGCTCCTTGTTTTCTTTTTGTAATAAAAGTACCTATTAACTGACCTTTCGTTTCCCAAGCTCTCCAGCCTATTGAAAGCAAACAAAAATCTATTGTGGCTTTTTTGAGATCACTATTTGATTTTTTTTTTCCACCGGACCAGCCTAACAACAAAGATAATGAATCAGCTCACATAGGAGTTATTGTTGATACAGTCAGGTGCTTAATACATTTTGACATTTTGCATCAGGACTGAATCAATTCATGGATGGAGTAGACCATGTTCTAAGGCATAAAGAATCATGACAAAATAATGTACATTTACATTAACATTTAGGCATTTAGCAGACGCTTTTATCCAAAGCGACTTACAAAAGAGGAAAACATTCAAGCTATGACACAATGAGAGAACAAACAAGGGGTGCATATTGCTAACATAGAAACTGCACCATTTTAAGTTGAAAGTGCAATAGTGCAGAGAAATTAAATTGTTAAGTACATTCTCAAAGTTTACGCCAGGAGATATTCTTGGAAGAGCTGGGTCTTCACGAGTTTCTTGAAGGTGGAGAGGGTATCAGGTAGCATCTGGTAGCATTTGGGAGTTCATTCCACCAGCGCAGAACCAGATATGAGAAGAGTCTGGATTGATCTGCACGAGGTGTTGGCCGTGCTAGAAAATGTTCCTTAGAGGAGCGAAGCGGTCGTTGGGTGACATAGGGCTTCAGGAGAGAATTCAGGTAGATGGGAGCAGAGCCATCATTCACCCTGAAGGCCATCATAAGTGCCTTGAATTTAATGCGAGCAGCCAAGGGTAACCAGTGAAGTTCAATATACAGAGGTGTGACGTGTGCTCTTTTTGGCTGGTTAAAGACCAGACGTGCAGCTGCATTCTGGATCATCTGTAGCGGTCTCACTGCACTGGCTGGTAGGCCTGATAGGAGGACATTGCAGTAGTCAAGCCGAGAGATAACCAGGGTCTGTATCAGGAGCTGGGTTGCATGTTGGGTTAGGTACTTCCTTATGTTGAATAGGGAAAAACAGCACGACTGAGCCACAGAGGCAACGTGATCTGCAAGGGTCAGTTGCTCATCAATCATGACACCTAGGTTTCTTGCCACTTTGGTGGGAGAAACAGACAGGAAGTCGGTCTTGATGCTGATATTGTGATGTATGGCTTGTTTGGCTGGGAGGACCAGCAGTTCAGTTTTTGAGAGATTTCATCCATGCAGATATATCAGAGAGACAGTCCGAGATCCGTGTTGACACCGTGGAGTCATCAGGCGGAAAGGACAGATAGAGCTGGGTATTATCAGCATAGCAGTGGTACGAGAAGCCATGGGAGTGGATAACTGAGCCCAGCGAGGTGATGTACAGGGCGAAGAGAAGGGGCCCCAGCACAGATCCTTGGGGTACTCCTGTGGTGAGTTGGTGAAGTGCCGATGTCTGTCCTAGCCATGAGACACTGAATGACCGTCCAGTAAGATAGGACTTGAACCAGGAGTGCGCTGTGCCATCAATACCCATGTTGGTCAGCTTGTCCAGTAGGACGCGGTGGTTGACCGTGTCAAATGCTGCTGATAGGTCCAGCAGGATGAGCACTGAGGATTGACCTGCCGCTCTGGCCTCTTTCAGTGCTTCCGTCACAGACAGAAGCGCTGTTTCAGTGGAGTGGCCACTTCTGAAACCGGATTGGTTGGAGTCGAGGAGGCAGTTCTGGGTAAGAAATCCTGTGACCTGTTTAAAGACAGCTCGTTCAATGGCTTTGGAAAGGAAGGGAAGAGGAGAAACAGGCCGGTAGTTCTCCACTTGAGTGAGAGCAAGGGATGTTTTTTTGAGCAGTGGTGTTACCTGGGCTTGTTTGAAGGCAGTGGGAAATGTACCCCTAGTTAGTGAAGCATTGACCACATGTGTGGTTGCTGTCACAATGGTGGGTGTTATGGCCTGAAGAACGGTTGTTGGGATAGGGTCTAGAAGACAAGAAGTGGGCCGACTGTCTGTGAGAAGCTTAGACACCTCTGCTTCGGAGAGGGGGGTGAAAGAAGAAAAGCAGGCAGTTGGTTTAGAGAGGCTAGGAGAAGGAACCTCAGTGGATTGGTTTGAGAACTGACTACTAATAGCTGCAACTTTTTTAGTGAAGAATGCAGCAAAAGTGTCAGCTGTGAGGTTAGTTGGAGGAGGTGGTGGGGGTGGGTTTAGTAAAGATTTAAAGGTGGAAAGGTTTCTTGGTGTCCGTGGCATTGTGAATTTTGTCGTGATAGAAAGCCATTTTCGCAGCAGTGACACTGGATGAGAAGGAGGATAGTAGTATTTGGAATTGTGTTCGATCAGCTGAATTCTTGGTTTTGTGCCATTTCCTCTCAGCAGCCCTGAGGTTAGTGCGCATTGACCGAAGTGAACCATTAAGCCATGCGTGAGACTGAGTGGGTCGTGCGGGTCTGGTAGACAGAGGACACACACGATGCAGGCAGGAGCTCAGCGTAGAACAGAGTGACTCTGTGGCATCATCAACCTCAAAAGAAGAGAAGCTTCTAGATGGTGGTAGAGCAGACGCCACCAAGGAGGAAAAGTGAGTGGGAAATAGATTCCGTAGATTGCGACGGACCGAGACAGTGGGAGTAGGAGCACATGGCACATAGGACATGATGATTTGTTAGATAGGTCGGTGTCATTGTTGTCTAAATAAACTTTGTCAATGCATCTGTCTAACTTGTCTATCAGGAGTTAATTTCATCATTCAGTTGTCAATGACTACCATGAGGTGTTCTTGCCCAGATGTGCCTGTTTTGCCTGTCTTTACCTACCATAATTTCCCAACTTACCATTGTGCTTTACCTCACAGTTTTTTTGTTTTGTTTTGTTGTTTTTTTTCATTTGTAATCAGCTGCAAAGCTACACAGCCCCTGACTTTGGTGTGTCCTTGGTAAAATACAAGAAAACCCACTTTGTCAATCACTGCAGGTTATGCTGGTCAATGTCAAGTTGTCATGACATGAAGATACTTCCCAGCTATGTGTTCTTGGTTAATGTGAAGTTGTCATGACAAAGGTATTTACTGACTACATGGTCTTGGTTATTGTCAAGTTGGCATGATAAAGACATGGACAGTCTGTCATCTTGGTAAATGTCAAGTTTTCATAACAAAGACACCCCAAACAATGTTAGGTTGACAGTAAAAAATGACATAATTTACCGCATGACAATTAATGACAGCAGTCATTGACATTTGTTAATGTTCATGACAAGTGTCATGTCATAGTTATGACAATGTCATGTCAGTCTTATGCATCCCCCTTCAAATAAAGTGTTACCGAGCTATTTCTAGAAATACAAGTGCAACACTGCAGCTTTATGGAGGCACCATTTCAGTTGCTGATGGATGCTTTTTACACCAAAATAATCAATTATTAGTTTTAACTGGGCTTTCCTTAATCTAAGCCTCTATAAACGAAGTTCTCCATATTTTTGGAATGATTACTCAATATATCAGAACACCAGCCATGTTCTTCAATTTATTCAATTTAAGAAAATATTGATTGTTTTCAGTATGTGTGATAACATTTAGGAAAATAATAAGATTCATTTTCTTATTTCTGAATAGATACTAAATAGAAACTAGCTAAACTAGCTAAACTAAGCTAAACTAGCTTGTACCTGTTCATAAATCAAATGTTTTTTAATGATGCACTTTGAAAATACATTCACGAAAAAATTTAGTGATTATCTTTAGTTTAGGCTTGAAACAACTAAAATTACTTTCAATGTCTGTCTGAGAACTGGTAAAAAATGAATAAAATTACCTCAAAATTAGTTGTATTATCCAAGAAAGAAAAATATATAATTTGGCTAAGAAATAATTGTGCCTCCATAAGTAAAATAATCTTAAAATAGGTATAATGAGATAAATATTCTGAATTCTGGAGAATTACACTAATAAAGATTTACATTTTTTGCAGTGTATAACTGCAAGCTGTAGACCACACCTCTCTTCACATGACAAAAGGTCACATGAGTCACCCATTGACATAATTAGCATAAGTCAATGTGTGAAATTGTAGTTGAATTGGTCATTATAATCACATGATTTAGAGAGTACACCTACAGTCCAGAGATAAATCTACAAGGAAACAAGGGATACAAGGAAATTTTATTGTCACATGAATATACTTCCTGAGTGTAAAATGCAGTGAAATTGTGTCTGTCAGCCTATTTGTGCATAAATAGTAGGGGGCAGGGGTTATAGGAAGAGGCCTTGCTGATGATGCAGGGGAGGTGGGGCAGTGTGTTATATGTGTCAATAAATGAGTGGGTGAACCAGTCACAAGACTGTTGACTAGCAGAACCAGAACAAGCACTAATCCTGCAGGCTGTGGGGACAGTTCCCTTGTGATCCCTGTGCCTTGCAAAAAAGCTGGGGTGTTTTGCTAATTGGGTGTGGTGATGTTCTTAATTGTTTCTTTTTTAAACAAATATTTTAAATAGGTTTTAGTTCTACCTCTGGGAAGGCAATCTAAAACTTTTTGGGGCATTGGCCAAATTGAAGGGGACTTCAAGTTATCTTAAACTTAAAAAAAGTTTTGCACTCCAGATCTACCAGGGAATTCACAAAAGTCAATGGTGTCACTAAGATGTGGTAAATGTATTTGCAACTTATTGCAAATGCCACTAATACTTAGTTATTGCTTATAGCTGCCAGTATTTGATTGTTTACAAAAAATGTACACATACACTACAACTTGTAGAAGGTTTTCCATATTGAGTATGATTTTTCAGAGGTTGAATACACGGGGAAAGCAAAAGTGAATTCTGTGAAAGGCGGGAACTCCTTAAGGCAGGGCATGTGCTATTTCAGAGTGAGAGTTACACACACAGTCACAGAGTGACCACAGACCTTGGACACATATTACAGACTATCACTGGTAAGATTATGTAATGTCATAAATAATTAGTCATTTTATTTATTACACAGCTCTTTATGATGCTGTAAAATGCTCCATTCACTTCTGTAGGACTGGTGCTTTGCTGTCAAGGAAAGTGAAAGAATGTTGCCATAACCAATGAGCTGATCTCTCAGTTAACAGACTTTCTTTCTTTCTTTCTTTCTTTCTTTCTTTTTTGCCGAAGCTATTATATATCTTAGTTAAAATTACTATAAACTAATAAATAATAAACAATGTTTCATAGTCATGTTGGGGCTTATTCAACGATAATGACGTTATCCCAATAGATTGCTGTTATACTGCACGTGATCTTTACTGCAAGTAAAGATTACATAGAATAAATGTATGAATGAATGAATGAAATCATCTTTGATGTATCACAGATTGCTTAGATGGAATTTACACAGCTAGGCCACTTACAACCTTATATTTAAGGCTGGGAATTCAAATGTTTAAGCAAATGTTGATTTTCCAACTTGTTCCAACAGTCACACTTCTCCTAGTCCTACTTTATAGCTACTGTTTACATACTTTATAAAGGAGGGCACAAACATGTTTCATGGCATACTGGCCATACTGGCATCAGCCATAAATGTGACATAAAGACACTCAAAATTTTTTAGTTTTTTTTTTTTTTTAATTTAGAAAATCCTTGCAGTCAAGGGCTGCCATTGTTGTTCTGGTCCTAATGCTTAATGGGTAGCGAGTGACCCACTGGGTTGCGCTCCATACACAAGCATTGGCATCTGGCCCAAGAATATGCTTGGCTGTCGAAACTGGGCAAACTGCAAAACAGGTCTGGTTTAAGCAACTGAAACTGTGCTCATCCTGATCTGAGCCCTCCCACCTGCTTGTAAATGCCAGCTGTGGAGACAAGTTTATTGGATGCTTTGTCATGATTGCAGTATATACAACAGCGTGTCTGATGTAGGCCTATTTGCATTCTTTTTATCTGTGGTAACTCATCGCTGCTTGCAGCTATTATTGTTTTTGTTGTTGCTGCTGCTTCTTATGATGATGATGATGATGATGATGGCAATATCAATGATGATGCTAATGATTGAACTTGACTGATTTTCCTGTTGTTGTTGTTGTTTTAGCACAGCCATGGGAGCAGCTCCAACAAGTATGTCCAGCAAACATTTTAATACTACTAATACTACATCAAATTTTGGGTAAACTGGTAACACTTTAGAATAACAGATGCTTATAACTCATTAGTAACACTTGCTAAGTAATGAGCTAATCGTGAACAAACAATTTATGTAGATTTGTAAATGATTAAGAAATGTTCAAACGAGTGTGTATTCCCCCAAAACAATAATCTGCATCTGCTATTCTAAAGTGTTGCTGATAAACAAAATCTCAAATTTATATAAGATACTTTCATTTATCAGTACAACAACTTGTACCAGATGTATATGTTTTTTTTTGTTGTTGTTTTTTTTTACAGTAAGAATCTTTTCTAATCCAATTATTCATTGTGTGAATCTCTTTTTTTTCATAAGTTACCATACAATTTGTCTGTCTGGTGTCATACATAAACTAATAATAATAATAGTGACAATTGTAGAGTAAATCCACTCTAGGATTTCCCACAACAAAAACTTTAATCCATTCTTGGTCTCGAGAAAGATATGTGCTGGTCTCCCTAAATACGCATATTCAGAAAGACCCCACAGAAACCTCACTAAATCAGTTTTGGAACTCTGGGGGACATCTTAAGTTTAATCCATAATAGCAATGTCACGTCACACACAATGGTTTGGGGTTGACACACCCATTAGCGGGCTAAACCGAGTGGATTAATTACGTTGGATGAAATGTAACCGGACCTCCTTAAGCAGAGTTATGGCTTTAAAAGTTGGCATGTGACAGCCAACAAGAATAAAACCCACAAAATACTGTTTATGTAAGGCTTGTCTTTTTGTAAGATAAATATAAACTACACATTAATTTGATGGTTTGTAGCACGCTAGCCCTATGTATGCTATTGGTTACTACTGAATTTATCCACATGACATCTTTAACAATCTAACATGTCCATACGATCTTATTTTCAACAAATAAAGTCAGCCAGTTTGCTGTGTACGCTAATTATACTCAATTCGCCTGTTACCAAGCTAACCAGAGCTAACACTGAATGTTGTAAATACGAGTTAGCCAGCAACATCGGGACATTGCAAATGAATTTGGCTGTTAATGTACATATTCTCAGCACCAATCAGTTATGTGAAAGCAACTCTTTAAAACTCTTTCAAACGTTCTTTTAAAACAAATTGTTTAATGTCCTGTGACTTACACAGGAAATTAAATAGGTGTTCAGTGTAACTGTATAACAGTTACACAGGTGTAACAGTGTAACCTCTTTAAGTTCCCATTCAGATGAACGCTGAGAACAATCACTGCTTACAGACGTTTACGCAGATCTTCACATTTAAAAATAATGCATTGACAATGGGTCCTTATAAGTTTGGATAAACATTCGATCACCTGATGGTCATATGATGAGGAGAATATGATGGGAATCAACTATGTGAATCAGATAACCTATATTTGTCATGAAGAAGAAATTGTTGTGCGTCAGTTACTGGACGGAACCAGAGAAAGACGAGGAGTCCGAATAGTAATAATAATAATAATAATAATAAAAAATGATTAATTTCTTTCATCTTTTTCTCAGTAGACTGATTTCTCTCTTTCTGTCTTACAGAACCAGTTCTATCAGTTAAGTGACCCTGTCCCTCCCAGACACACACACACACACACACTCACACACGCACACACACACACAGGGAAAACCTGTTTAATCACCCAGACTATACAAATAACATGAATTGTAATGTTACATGGTTTGTTCAATGCAGCTACACAATCTTCTATAATGAATAATATTACTTAAATATTACTAATATTATTTAAATTATCAATTAACAGACAATGGAAATGATGTGAAAGGTGTGAAAAGGGGACAGGAGATACATTTAAGATGGGAGGCAAACTGTGGGGTTTATGGCAAATGGAAGAAAGGGAATACCACCCTGGAAAATGGAGGCAGGATCAGCATCTCACATACAGAGAACTACATTTGGCACAACCTGAAGATCAGCAATGCCAAGGAAGAGGATGAAGGAGAATACACTCTGGTGGTATGGAACAGTAAAGGCAGCAAATCAGGCTCTGTAACCATCAAAGTACTAGGTACATTCTTTTTTGAATTCAGAGTGATTTCTTATTATTCTGTAATGGAAAAAATCATCAAGAAGACCAAACAGTGTTGTTTGAACTATTAATTCACTGATGACCACTGCTTATAATTGATGCCGTTGCAGAATACGATGTGGACTGGAGGAAAATTGACTGGAAGTAAGTGAACATTCAATCCATGATGTACAATCCATGGTACACACATCAGAAACAAACAGTTAAAATGTACTATGTACATGTCATATAATATCTTTAGTTTAATTTTAGACAATTTTTTGTTCAGTTGTATTTCAAACATCACAATATTTTTAGGCTACACTGAAAAGCAAAAGCTATAATTTGTTAATTTAGCGTGTGTGTGTATGTGTGTGTGTATGTCCTACAGAGGCAAACAAACATTGGTAAAATCCCTCTGTGCATTTAAATCCTGCAACCCAGAGATCGAACAGCTCCGCTTCCTTCTACATGGGCCAATTACAGCAGGGAAATCCAGCATTATCAACACCATCAACTCTGTCTTCCTGGGCCGCATCAATGTAAATGCACCAGCTGCCCAAGGTGACAAAAATCTCACTGTGCATGGCACGGTTAAAAAATAGACCTTCTATTTGCATTTTACAGTACAAAGAATATCATATTAAGGACCAAGATGGAAATGAGTTGCCATTTGTCTTCAATGACATTATGGGCCTGGAGAAGGAGGGTTGTGAAGCACTAACTGCGGACACCTTAAGTGCTTTAAAAGGCCACATCAAAGATGGCCATAAGGTAAGATAAAATGCCACAGCTAGCCTATAAATCTAGACTTATCCTAGCAGTAGCAAATGGTTTTGCTAAGCAAGTACATCTAGAAATGAACCATACGGCTTAAGTAGCCAACCAGAGTTTGGTCAGACCAATCACATCATTCTATCCTTCTATCCTTCTATCGCCGGGGGCTGCGATGACTTGCAGAGGCAGGTTGATAGACAACCGTTGATTCCGCCATTTTGATTGTCATAACCAGACTATATAGTTTTTGTAATAATCTGGCTTGTCAGGCTAGCATACAGTGTCATTCTGTGTCAAAATTAGCTTTTCTCACTCAAGCCCCTCAGAATTGCCAAAATCTCTAATTTGATGCCAGTTCCAAATGCTTCCTTTTCACTTTCAATCTCTGAATTACTCTGTTTACATTTGTTTAACATTCTCTTCAGTTCAACCCTTTGTCCGCGTTGTCTGAAAAGGACCATGGCTACAACAGCAGTCCCTCTTTAAATGATAAGACCCACTGTCTAGTGAGTGTGATTCCTGCAGACAAGATTGCTTTGCTAGAAGAAGACAAAGTCCCCATTGTCAAGATGAGAGAAGTCACAAAATTTGCCAGTGACCTGGGTAAGAATCACAGTGAATAATAAGTGATGTATAGAATCCCAGAGTACCCAGTACCCAGAACTACTGCACACAAAATTTGGACTTAATGCAGATATTTCCACAGGTTACAAAGACATGGCTTTGGGACATTCTTTTTTTTCATTGCATACTGTTCTATAAAATATGTTTTTTTTTTTCATTAGGAATCCCCCGGGTAGTCCTTATGACCCATGTGGAGCTGTGTTGTCCTTTGGTGAGGGAGGACCTGACACATATCTACTCAAGCAAGAAGATTAAACAGGCTGTGAGTTTTGTGTGTGTGTGTGTGTGTGTGTGTGTGTGTGTGTGTGTATGTGTTTTGGGCGGGGCGGGGCATGGTGGGGGTTGTACAATGTTCAAATGAGTTTATGAATATTCCCAACATGTGTGTTTGTGTGTGTGTGTGTGGTTTAGATGCAGCACTGCAGCAACAAACTTAGTGTTCCCATGAACTGCATCTTCCCAGTGAAGAACTACAGTGAGGAGAACAGGGTGGACGACAAGACTGACAGTTTGATGCTGGATGCCCTAAAGCAAATTGTTAATTTTGCTAATGACTATGCTGAGGGCTATGCTGAACTGTTTAATGCTATTATGTGTATTAAAAATGTAATGACCTAATCACTCTAAGCAGTAATCATTTTTGCATTTAGTTCAATCAAAGGTTAACGGTACACAGATTTTTTTTCCTGTTCCATGGCTTTGTTCAAGTTCTCTGAATACATAAAACAAATACTTTTTTTTCATAATCATTTGTTTAAAATTGTGGGTGTTTTATTAAACTTTGTTATACCTGTTGTGTTCCGGTCAAAAATGACCACACCTCAATCCCTTTATTTACTTCCAATGACAGCCTCCACCAAAACACATATTTTCAATAATATCTTTGCATTTGTATTTGTAATTTGTAATATTCAAGAGAGCAGAGTTGATACAGAGGTCTATCACAAAATACCATGTTAGAATACTATGTATGTCCCCGCAAAACAATACTTTTGCTCGGTTTCAACAGTTGAAAACATGCAAACCATACATTTGATAGAGAATAGTGACAACATATCAACTGTTGAAACCAAGCAAAATTATTATTTTTGGGCGGAATATATGTATGCTTATTTGAATATATAACATTCTGTTCTGCTAATCTGGAGACACAGATATGCATGACCACCTATATGACCAGACAGAGGCATATATTTATAGATGTAATTCCCCAGTGTCAGTGAAACATTTCCAAAAATGTGTGTGCTGACAGTTAGGCTAACCCTAACCCTAACTCTAGGTGATGCATTTTATCACATTTTATCACATTTGCATTTTATTTTATAGCAAAGTTAGTTTCATTTTTTTTCCCTTTTAGACAACAACTGCATGTCAGTGGAGTCTGTTTCTCCTATCTCCAGACTTTTAGAAAAAGTAAGATTTCATTGAGCCAGTAAGCAATTCTTTTGACATAGACATTTTGCAAGGTGCAAGGGCTAAGAGTTTTCATCTACTAATATTTTTGATATGTTTCATCTATTGTCCAACAAGTAATAATGACAACATTATTATGATACGATTCAGCTGTGCCACCCAGTCTGTGACTATTAAAAAAACGATTTTTATTTAGAATCTAAATTATAACAGCAATTATAATTGCAATAGGAGACGAAGATTAGGGGCAAGTTCAAAGGTTCACAGTTTTCCTGTGATTTACTACAGTTTTCTGATTTCACAAGGTGTCTGGCCTAAACATTGTACAATGTTTTGCAAAACAGGCATCTAAGGTTTTCTTTTGTTTGGTGGATATCTCAGAAGTCATCCTATCTGTATTGACGTGTGTCCAAAACATGTCTCATTAAAAAGACAATGAGCACAATATCCACCTCCAGTTGAATAATAAGAAGTGTTGTTAAAATTGCAAATATAAATGTTTTATTATGCTTTATTATATTTTCATGTTATAACCATACACTATACTTTAACCCTGCTTGAACCTTTGCCTACCTTGAATAATGAAAGAGCCTCTACTAACTGACTCCAATCTATGTCATCACTGAATCAAGGACCTTCCTGCAAGCATGTAAGTGGGTCACCAGTTTCCTGCAAACATCTGTTGTACAGCCATGTGCAAGAAAAAGAAAACACCACAAATTAACAAACTACTTTAAATAGAGTATATACATATTTATTTTAATGTAAAAATAATAATATGCATTGACCACTGATGATAACTGGTCATTGCTAAGGTGCTGTAGTGGTATGCATATCTAAGCATGTGCATAATAATTGTGTGATATTGTGCTCTATATTAATCCCTTGGTGAATTTATCTTCTTTGAAACCGCATACAAAAATAATACACGGATGATAGAATGGAAAAGATAAGTCTCTTTTGCGTTGGGATCTCTTAACCTAGATGTGTGTCATTTATTCCACCCAATATAATTATTAGTAGATGACACTATACAGATGACTGGCTATACAGTAGTGCAGCAACTATGTTGTCTTTGAAGAAGAATCACCCGGTTCGCCTGTTGCTGTTCCAGTTTGGAGATTCACAGTAGTGCCACATACAACCACTAGGGGGAGATAAAACACATGAAGATAGTTGGGTTAATGGACTTTATGCCTCAACCCACATCCACACCAACATAACACAGTTAATTATAACCGAGCCAGGCCAGTAGAAACATAATTAAATTATTTATTTTGTTTGTGTTTCATTTTGGGATAAATGTTGGTTAAAAGAGTCAACTGACCTGAAATAAATTGAACTCCACCTCTCCTGAATTGTCTCTGTCCAAAACTTTAAATATTTCTAAACAGGATGAGAGAAAACCGTGATCACAAAATGAGACTTTACAGAATGTCAGGGAGAAATAATTAAATATACTTTGTTATGAAAAAGAAAGAGAGAAAGATAGAGAGAGAGAGAGATAGAGAGAGAGACTCACGGAACATGGACTCCAGCCGTATCAGGCAGCTGACAAAACTGTCAAAGTCGATGGTGAGCTCAGGGTCACTGTAACGCATCACCAGGATCTGATGCAGCGGATTATTCAGAGAGAAACCTGACACACACACACACACACACACACACACACACACACAGTGGTTCTAACGTGTATGTGCATACTTGTTTAAGTGTGTGAATGTGATTATGCACTGTATATTTGTATGTGTGTGTGTGTGTGTGTGTGTGTGTGTGTGTGTGTGTGAATATGGTTATGTGCATACACGTGTGTGTGTGTGTGTGTGTGTGTGTGTGTGTGTTTACATGCGTGTTTGTGACTGCATGCCTCACCAGCCTCTTCTATTGCTGCTCTCATTTCAGTTGAGCTCATGGTGCCAGATTTGTCCTCATCTCGCTGCCGATAAATTGTCTGTCTCCACACACACACACACACACACACACACACACACACACACACACACATCCAGAGTGAGAGACAAGGAGAGAAATAAATAAACACGTGCATTCTCTCACACAGACCAGATAATGCACATAATGCATACATAACTCTGAATCAATACAGCATATCAAGATTCAAGCATATCAAGGGCAGTTCAAAATGCTAGTCTGCCATCAATCAGCCAATCAACCGGAGCTGCATTCATCAATGGGCCCAATCAGAATGAAAGGGTGAGTTGACGGGTTGACACGCAAGGTCTAGTACTACTGTCATTGTCGACAGACCTGTCATTCGTGATAGAGTTAGAGGCTTAGAGTTTGAGCATTTGTAGAGTTTTGCTTTGTTGTGTCAATAAAAAAAGGATGGAAAAACGAGACGTTGTATTCATGATGTTAAATACCCCATTTCACAAACTCGAGTACGATGAGAAGGTGAAAAACAAAACAGAGGTGAGACCAGTTCCAAAAATTGACATTGAAAAACCGAATGGTAAGGTCAGTGTGTTTAACACCACATACTATCAAAGATACCCATGGCTAACAGCTAGTGCTACCACCAATCGTCTACTGGTCTTGCTTGTTGGTCTGTGCAGGGATTTAGTGACCTTAAAAATTTGGACAGGGCACAGCACAATGCTAAAGTGCGTCGTAATAAGGATACACAGGAAGGGTTTGATTGATGCTACGGCATATTTGGGCAAACAGGAGCTGGCATTTAGGGGACGGGATGACGGGCCAAATTCACACACACACACACACACACACACACACAAACACACACACACACCAGGTATTTCTCAATCTTGGACCACAAGGTCTTAAACTCCGCTAGGCTCAGTTTCCCATTGCTGTCTTTCTGTGTGAGGTCAGTTAAAGAAACCATATTCTGCATTAGGCACTCAATCAATAACAAAAAAAAGAAATCATGTGAAGACACACACCAATATACATACTTCAGTGATTGTTTCTCAGTAACAGTGTGTCAGTATGTGTTGACCATTAAAAAGGATACATCCAGAAGGTTGATCATGTTTCGGCAAGTTTCCAGCCCAAAGCCGTCTGTCTTAATATCCGACCCTGGGCAAGAATATTTGCAAAATATTTATTCAGTTAGCAGACGCTTTGAACAAAAGGTACTTTCAAAAGAGGACTGAATCAATAGAGTTAATTAAGTGAAAAGGAATTGGTAGGTAAAGGTGAAGTGAAGTCTAAGTGTGAATGTACGTGTGAGACACGTTAGCTATCCCTGGAAGAAGTGGGTCTTCAAGAGATTCTTGAAGGAAGAGAAAGACTCCCGAGCTCATTCCTGAGCAACTGTTAACCGAGAGACTGTTAACTAAGGCATAATTCTCTGAATATGAACAAATCTACAGATTTCTAAACAAGAAGGACAAGTAGCCTACTTGAGCCATCACCGATGTGGAGCAAAGTCTGAGCAGAGGTGGCAACAGCAGGACAGCAGGCCGAAGCTGTGGGTAAGGTCGTTGCTATGGAAGTGGGCTAGCATGCAAGGTCGTTGCTATGGAACTGGGATAGCATGCAGCAGCTAGCAAGTTCAGTTGTGGGATGATTTCCAGGGTTGCACCTTTCAGCACTTGGCTCTAAGCTGCTCAAAACCATCCCAACCAACCAAAATGAACCTCTCTGATTTACAGAGAACAGATTGTTCCACTGGGACAACCTGAGAGGAAAATATTGCTTCCTACAAAGGTCTTTGTCAGCTCAGATCAAGTCAGTCAGATCTTAAATGTGTCCTTTTTCTCCTAAAGCATTTTTAGGAGGAACAGTTGAGTGTTGGAGTATTCAATAAGATCAGCTATGTTTCAAATGTCTTATTTAAAACTCCAAAGAAATAATTTACCTGTCTATCATTCAATTACTACAAACTACAAATTCAATTACTACAAATAATAATAAAAAATTAAGATCAATTTATGAATAATTTTCATCTTATCTTAGTTATTTCTGTGAGACAAACACAAGATTGTTGTAAGAAGAACAATTTTCCTCTGTCACAACAACCCGCACCCGAGGTGGCTGTAGGCAGGCAGTAGGCCACAGCACCCGCTGACAGGGAATCTCCTTCTGGATGGACATTTCCGTCGCCTGCCACCTATGCACAGAGTTCACCTTAGGATGACTGACATCTAGAAATTATGTGTGGAAGTGTATATGTACATATTATATAGGCTAAATGTTTCATTCACACATTATATGGTTCCTTATGGAGGAATGAATTATGTCAGGATCACAGACCCTATATGCTATTTATGAACTGTTAGTCCTATCTATAAAAGTTAAGTTATTCGAGTGAAAATGGTATTATCT